>BLKM01000292.1:1091831-1113269 GCA_013340265.1 Coptotermes formosanus
AAGACGTCTTGGGAGATGTAGACATATGCGACAACGTAACATGGAAAACCAACTTATGAAGAAGGATGTCAGGGTGTGGACTCGAAGGAAGTGCTTCAGTGTAGACGGCAGTTATATATTACTGTCAAAAGGCAAATCAATCTCCCTCGTGTACACATCAAGAAGACCTTCATTACCTGAGGGACTATTAAAGAATTCTTCCGGAAGGTTCTTAACTTCTCACAAAAAATCACTACTTGTAAAAATAAATGTTTATCCTTCTCATTTTTGAAACAGACATAAACATTTTTCGACAGTTACAAATTTCTTCCTTTTTCACGTTTCGACTTTTGTCGTTTAACAACACGTACTTCCTTTATATTTCCAGATGCTGAGTCAGTCAGTGTCTTTCTTCATGTTTCTTCTCCATGTGAAAGACAAGAATAACTACACAAATCAGAGAATACAGTAACATGTTACTTGTCCTTTATAAAAAATGTAACACTAAATGTTAATGGTTGTGTAATGTGTATTTCACGTCCATTCAAATAAAATGAAAGTTATGGAAGAGACGAGTTAATTCTTGGAAGAGGTGCGAGCGAGAATTTTCCCCAACTGGCCGCAAGGAGAGGTAACAGGATGTAATGTATCTGTGTTCGTGCTTCATTAATTGCGAATTACCGTAGTGCGTGTTCCTGTATACAGAGTTGCATTTTTATGCATTTGACATGTACCCGTAAGCGTGCTTGTTCTGTGTGTGCTATGAGATCTTTCAAGACTAGCGAAGTGGTACACTTTAAGGAACAGAGAATTTGCTACAAATCCTGTTTAAAAATTGAGAAATCACACTCTGATACTAAAGAAATACTTAAAACAATATTTCGTAAAGTCCCTGTGTGTACAAAACATAACATTTTCATGGTGTTCAAGTTTCAGAAAGGGGTCGGAATTCGGTAGAGGATTTTGAAACTTCAGGTCGCCCATGATCAAATCGTGCTGATAAAAATGTACGAAAAGTGCATCAAGTAATCCAGGAGACAGGCTGCTTATGATTAAACATTTCGTAATGCGTTTGGGGCAGAATGTCAGGAGAAAGCGCCCATTTATGTGGCCACTCTCCACTGGCTTCTGCATCATGACAAGTTGCCAGCCCCCGTGGTATTGTGCGTTCAACAGTTCTTATCTGAAAGCAATACGGTGGTCATCCTACACCACCGAACTTTTCACTCTTCACAAATATGAAGATGCAATTAACGGGAAGATTCGGCTTTTGTCGCGAAAATTAAATCCCAATCACACGCGAAGTTTAGAGAGGATCACGAAGTGGTAAGTCCGGAGATGTTTCCAGCAGTAGGACAGGTGATAAGTCCGGTACGTAAACTGCGAAGGGGACTATTTTGAAGGAAACATTACCAATCTATAAATACACTATGCCTTGTGAGTGAGTGAGTAAATATGGGTCGTGCCCTCACGGTCCCGTTGCACGTAGGCCTTCACAGGCCCTTTGTGCCCCCTCATTAGGTCCAAGTCACAAGAGCCCTGTCCTCCTAAAGAACTTCCAGATGGCCCTTAGACTCAGATCTCTCACACTCTCCGGATCCAAGAAAAGGACCCCAGATAGATATGTCTGGGTGTTGCCAAGGCTTCACACTCACACAGTACATGGGCTGAGGTTTCCTCTCCAGCCCCGTATTTCCTGCACAAGGGACTATCTACCAGCCCCATTATGTGGAGATGCCTTCTCAGGGTGTTATGCCCAGTAAGGAGGTCAATAACAACCCTGGATTGCGCCCTATTAAAGGACATTAGCGCGGTCCTGGTTGCAGTATTAGGGCCCGAGATTAACTCTTGAGCCTGTCTGATAGTGTCAACCAGTCACCGCCATCGTACCAAATGCTGTCTATTCATCCACCACTGAATTTTACTCCATGTGCATTGCCTTGAGACCCCCACAGCCGACTCTGGTCCCACAAAGTGGTGGGCAGAGCCCTCCCTTGCGAGCCCATTGGCAATTTCATTTCCACGTATCCCTGAATGTCCGGGGACCCAAAAGAGTCTCACAGAGTGGTAAGTGGAGATGTCATCCAACGCCTTTTGGCACTGTCGTACCAAAGGAGACGTCGTTTTCACGGCCTGTAGTGCTTCCAAGGCCGCTTGACTACCAGAGCAGATACTTACGTATCTCTCTTACCTGACTCTGCTTTGAATTTCACAAACACAGGCCAAGATAGCATAAATCTCAGCCTGGAAGACAGTAACATACTTCCCTAGAGAAATGCTGAGCCTCCTACCCTCGGATTGCCCATAGACACCGGCCCCAGCCCTCCCATCCTGCATTCTGGACCCATCTGTATACCAGATGAGCGCTTTAACCACAGGTGGGGGCCCAGTTCCTTTTGTTCATTCTTCTTTAGTCAGTAGAGTAACCCTCTATTTGGGTTCAAAATTATATGCTGGCCTCGTAATGTCGTTCCCCATACTAAATATGTGATCCGATTTCTGAAGCCGCTTTAATATGGTACTATGACCATGATAACGCTGTAGGTAAGACCACCCTCCTACACTCCAGAGCCGATGCGCAGCCACCCTTGCCTCGCCCTCCACCACTAAATCAAACGGCGGGAGACAAGTGAGTGCCTCCATGGCATTCTTTGGCGTAGTGCGCATAGCCCCGGTTATCCCCAGACAAGCAAGTCTCTGGACTCTACTTAGTTGTTTTTTGGCACTGGATGTCTGATATCCAGTCCACCATACTAAGGATGCAAAGGTGATGGATGGCCTAATGATAGAAGTGTAGAGCCAATAAACAACCATACGTCGCAGGCCCCACACCGTAACAAAAGACCTTCTACAGGCCCACAAAGAATTTTGAGCCTTCATCACCTTGTTGTTTACATGCTCCCGCCAGGTCAGCCGGGAATCTGGGGTCACCCCCAGATACCTGACCGAATCAGAGCGGTGCAGAGTGACTCCAAAAAGAAGAGGTTCAAAGAAACCATTCAGTTTCCTCTTCTTGGTAAAAACGACAAGGTTGGTCTTATCTGGATTGACTGACAGGCCTACCTCTTCGCACCACTTCTCTACAGTGTGAACAGCCCCTTGCATGAGCTCCGACACCGTGTTTGGGAATTTCCCTCCTGCCAACAGACAGACGTCGCCGGCATAACCTTGACAATATATCCCGCCCGTATTGAGCCTTGCTATCAAATCATCGACTACAAGGCACCACAACAGCGGTGATAAAACACCTCCCTGCGGGCATCCCCTGGCTACCGCAACCCTCACACAGACATCATTGAGAGCCGCCATAGCCAAGCGGCCCTCAAGGGTAGCCCTAATCCACCGGACAATAGTGGAGTCGACCCCACGGCCGCATAATGCAGTACACACGGAGTCAAAAGAAGTATAATTATAGGCTCCTTCTATGTCAAGGAAACACTATGCCTTACTTAGTAACGCTCCGGTCCCGTAAGTTTGGTTCGCACATCGTGTTTACCCTTACTTGAAGAAGGTATGGACTACCTGCTTTATTCCTCCCTTGTCACAAGAAGTACAACAGTAGAAGGAATAACAATATTACTTCAAAAAATGTCAGACACTTTACTCATTTTACAAAACCTTTTGATACTTATAAACAAATACTGCACAAATTCTAAAAATTGTTAATATTTTTCGAATTTCTAGGTGACATAAATTAATCAAAATGTTCAACAAGTGAAGCTCATTCAGTTGCTTGAAACTTCTTTCCATGCAGCCATCTTCATGGTGAAATTAAACTTTTAGTAGCGACTCCGCCGTGCTTTTAAACGCACACACCAACCAATTAACTTCACTCAGTACTTCGTTGCACTGCAGAAGGCATAACTCGCTACATTTTTAAACCTCACGTCCCAAAACATTCAGCCAGTTACGCCATGTATCGTCTGACCGCCGATAGGTTCTCAGAAACTGGTGAGGAGCTTAGCATATTCGATCATTTGTTTTACTGACAATGTCTAACAAAATCACGAGGGTTATACATGGATAATATGAATAATAAAAGGAAGAATAATACTTCATACAGGAAGCAACAACAGTAACGACTGTCTTGCCAGAGTATCTCTGTCTTTACTTCAGTTGCGTAGTTTTCCACTTAATATGAAGTTAACACGAACAGTCATTACGGTATATAATACCTTTATTATGATGTGTTTTTACGTTCCCAATTTATGTCTTCTTGTAAATACTTTTGCTCAAAGACATGTGTTAGTGAAATTCATGAAGAAAACCGAATATTAATGGAAAAACAACAGGTCATGTGAAGTCGTCTAAGTTTCTGGTATGGCACATTAGATTCCGCATAATACGAAAATTTTGTTACGGCAGAATATCGTGTCATAGACTTTTCTAAGACAATATATAGCCTTAAAATTCAAAGCAGCCTATGTCATTTTGTATCTCTGTAAGTGACTGATAAATTGGAAAGAAGGAGATGCGACTACATCCCTTCATCCAGACATCTTAAAGACTCTATACAGCTAAAGGATAAATCTGAATTTTACAAGTTCACGCTTAGGCGAAATAATTATAATACGTTTCAGAATTTATTTATAAATTAGGCAGTAAAGAAACACCCTATTTGGTGGTCAAGTATAGCCGTTTTCACGCGTGTTCTTTAAATTCCACAGAAGAATATTCTAATAAACTTCGCCCTGAAATTCAAGACTTTCAACTACAGTCCTCTATAATAGAACTCAGATTACATAAAGCCATAAAGGGCCTTTTCAATGTATCGCACAACCGTTTACAGATACTCCTGAAGTTTATGATATGTGAATTCTCACTGAAACACACTGCGGCGTTTGTCAGCTATTTTCACCAATAATGAAGGTTATTTTGGATAACTACACAAATGGACTTTCAAAATATCCTAAAGAACATATACACACAAATTTTGGGAATGCCAGATAAGGCAGACTGTCAAAAAGTTAGCTTTTATTGTTCCCATCTATCTACAAATTAATAACGGTATTAATTAAACTCAATAAACTTCAAAGAACGCCCAGGATAATTTTATGTACTGCACTAAGGGTAGAAAATTTTAAACATGTGTTGATATTTCTAGGTCAAAAGTTTACAAAGCAACATCATTAGTACTGCAAGAATTTTGTTTTATGACAGTAAAACGTCACATTCTTATATCAGTAAACTGCCCATTACCCAGATTGATTTCATGACCTATCGTAATGGTGCCGGTGTTTTCACATCAGAAGATCTGTCGACCAGAGATCCAGACACAGTGTATGTAACAAAGGCTTCATATTGTAAAATAGACCAGGCGATTTTTAAATTTTTATAAACACAGACAAATTCAAGTTCACTCTATAAAGCACGGAATTCTAGGAAGACGACAGGAGTCCGAAAAATTCTGTTAGGAATCTGTCATCGACAAACTCGCCAGAATTGCCACTTAAGAAATATACGTACATCGGCGTAGGCTTCCTACAAGTGTTGTATAATAAAACATTAAAAATACCATCTAAAAACCATACAAATTCAGAAATCCAGTACCAAAACACACCGGACACACAGCTGCCTGTTATGTTCATGTACAGCAGGAACGTTATATTGGAAAATTTCAGTCTCGATTCTGTATGTATAAAGAACATATAAAAGGCTACTTAAACAACAGTTTGTAATTTGGGCAATAAAAGGCAAAGACCTACGTGATCATTATCAGTCACACACTCAGCCACCTGGGAAAACATTCTGCTGTTCCCACAGAAGTACGTCAAATAACGGACAGAACATACACTACGAAAATAAAACAAAGTATCTAAATATTACCACTCATCGTACCAAGGTGTCGGAAATCATACAAATGGAGAGCAGATATGGAATTTGGTAAGTACATAAAAATTTTTTATTTATTCAAAACTCCAAATATTAAACACTAACGTTAAAAAGTCCCTATAACATAACTATTCAGGCAATGATACATTTGTACCTGCTCGGTTAGGACTTTCTGTTTGAAAATCAGAAATAAGAAAACAAAAACAATTAAAGAAAAATTCCTTTAGTTGCTGGTGAAAATTTAAGGACGGAAATTTATTCACAGTATACAGAATTAATATATTTTTTTAACCTTTTACGATATCAGGAAGTTGTCATTGTAAACCTTAATTATAGCTGCCATATTTCTCATAACGTAGATGTTTCTGACCCCCCGTTCTTAGTCCGCAGTGTGGAGTTACGAAGCAATACTTGTTAACCCAAGGTGAAAGACCATTTCATTGACGTTCTATAACAATTCAACAGTGTGGCATTACAGCAAGTGCATCACAGCGCATAGTATGTTCCAAATTTGTCACTGCCAGGATGAACCTTAATTTCACAAGGAAGAAGCCACTGTGTGTCCTGTATCCCGGCACCTTTTGGCTGAGTACAAACGTTAATACCACCGAATACTTCCCACAAATATATAGCTACCCGTATTCGCCATAAATATAATATTACCCATACTTCCCAGAAAGGCGTTAAGTAGCAAGCCTCTTCGGATGTCGTATTTCCAGTTTGCTTTGCCCTTCTGACACAGCATATATTACGCTTGCCACTTCCAAAAACCTTCTTTCTTCTTACCAACACTTATATGGATGTGCAGCTCTAAGCCTACAGAGGAACTGTGTTATTGGCCTGCGTTTTCCTTTGTTGTCACTCATGTAGGCTAAACATTTGTGGTATGAATAATTCATACATTTCAAAAACTGGCGTCAAAATTCAAAGGCTCGCATTACATCAACAAAGGCGTTAATTAAATATGTCAGAACTGGCAACAGATGTTCTCACGAGTAATGCTCTGAAATTAGGAGAGCATATATCCCGCCGATAGCGGACTAAATGAAGCACTACCAGAAGCACCAAAACCTGTTCACTTGATTTTAAAAATTCCCATTACTAGTGAATTTATAGAAGAATGATTCTCAGCTAAAATTTTAAAACCATATACGGAGGTCACACTTGCATAACAAGCTCTCTACTTTGCCCCCGCTGCCCACTGAAACCTGACTTTTGAAAACCATCATGAAACGAGTGACAATCTATAAATCTGTGATAAACGTTTTAGACAAACATAGCGACAAAGTTGCCAATTAATAACACAGATTTAAAATCACATTACAATTGCCTACAACTTGCACAGTAATAGGCCCCGCGAAAGGAGATAATTCAATTCACTTATCCTTTATTAACGTACTTCTCTAACAGCACAATAACCACTTATAACACTAGCAAAAAATGCAGACAAAACAAATTTCATAAAAAACATATCAAAGACACAACATAAAAACAACAGATGATCTTAGACTGACAGCTGACTACACGGCTGTATTATATAAGATAATATTTAGAAAACATTCTCTAAAAATAGCAATGCTCAGAAAGTGAATTATATAAAAGATAATACAAATGGTACAGAATATAAACAACTATGTACAACACAGCTTACATAACTCTATTGAAACCATAACACACAGAAAACACCAACGTAGCAGCTCCTAACATAAAATGTGTTGGTATGGTTGTATGGTCCACAAGACACACATCTGTATTCCTGTACTCAGTACAGAGTTGGCACTTGGTTACCATACGACGTGACTATACTCAGGGTGCTTCCCACATGTTGGAAAAAAGATGTCTGGAAACGGATATATAGAGTTTTTAACAATTTTATGCAGGCTACCATCAATTCTAATATATCTACGCTAGTTTTATCATATAAGGTGTTTAAAGCACGATTGTGATTATCAATATCTGTGATGATAATCAACCATTCACAAAGGTATCATACTACGTTTGTTTTCTAAGAAAAGCATTCTCCCTGATGATTGTAAATTAATTGTGCAGTAGTTCGCTGATTAATAAATTTCTATAATTCGTAGTTATACTAAGCTTTCAACTTAATTCTGCACAAAGGTTTTTCTTATAAGCTCATATTGTGTATGAATATTAGTCAAATACAATACATGTATAAACAGTTCACTATATTCTAATGTCTTTACATTACAACAATAGCAGTATATATACATTAGTCCTACCTATTTCGATCCCTTAAAGTCATCCTCAGGGACTCGTTAAAAATTAAAATGTACACACACAATTTTAACGGCATATGTTACGAAATAAGAAACAGCTGACTAACATGAGGTTCAACTCATGTTGGATCTCTGTTTTCTACTAAGTATTAGGAGTTGAATATTTTCGGCAGAAGGTGAAGACAGTATTCTGTCTTCGTCAAGCCTCTAAATTCTTGTGCACATTACTGTAATGTCTCTCCATATTGTACTGCAACCGTCATCCGTATGGTGTCCGGATGGTGTTCAATTCCATTGTCATTTATTTGCATAAATCTGTCAAATTGACTACCGTTACAATCGCAAAGGAATGGCCATAATAACAGTTGTATGTATATTTATACGTACAGCCCGGATATGTGCACTGTGATATTCACCTTCTTGGCAAGTACGTGGCACAAGAAAAGTCAATGACAAAATTCTAACCAGATTATTCAGAAATGAAGGTCAAATTTTGAATGCAATAAGTATCTCATTTAGGTACACTACATAGCCTGCCACATTGAGCTACCTAACGCCATGGAGCTGAGTCCTTTCTGAGAAACTAGCAGACCAACAGATAATCACGAAACTGCTCGCATCTTATGAATACCGAAAGCTCAATACCGTGCCCGCAACAGCCAGCCGTTTGCCCCTAACCTGAGCCAGATCAGTACAGTCCACGCACTCCCAAAAGTTTCTTGAACAACCATTGTAATATTGTAAATCCATCTACGCCTTGATCTCCCACTAAACTCCCAAGTTGATTTGTAAGGACTATTCATTACGAGCGACCGATCTTAGTGGCCGCGCTTCCGAAGGCGTGGGTCTGCGGCCGCTCGCTTGAAGGGATTCCGGTTCCAAATCCCACAGGGAGCAAGAATGTATGTCTATTGTGAGTGTTGTGTTGCCGGTCAGATAGAGGTCACTGCATCGGGCTGATCACTCGTCCAGAGAAGTCCCACCGAGTGTGCTGTGTCTGAGTGTGATGGTGAAGCCTCGACAATGAGGAGGCCCTGGCCCACTAGTGACTGCAGTGCCATGAAAAGAAACATTATGAGTGCGGTGCAAGGAAACATAACTTTTGGAACTAATAGTTAGTGTGATTCTCCAAGCCTCTCCTCTCTCTCTACCTCACCCCTAGGCACAAAAGTTATCCTCACCATTTGATCACAAAGATCGTTAATATACGCAGTTCAGTTCGGAAGAGAAAAGAACTTGAACATTCATTAAACTTGTATTCTTATAGTGTAGGCCACGCCTTCAGTAAGCCGCCGAACTTTATTTCCTTGAATTATCGACAAACAGCTGACTTAAAAATTGGAACAAATTTGAAACGCATAACTGACTAACTTGATTAGCTTCCTGCCTTATCAATAATTTACATTCTCGGAGTAGTTTTACGACGCACACAACATGTTATATAAATCAACAGTCTGAGTGTGCACTGTCAGTCACATTTGGCGTCGCCTACCTGAACGACCTGCACGACCAAGTGGGTGTTCTTGTGTAACCGACACTTACATTTCTGATAGAGTGAATCTGATACATTCACAAGTGATACATGGAGCACAGTAAATATGATGCGAAATCTCACACTGTGTACAATAACAGCCTTAATGAAAATCGTTTTAAAGAGCTTCTTTTCATATTCCGATTGGCAGGAATTCCACTTAACAAGAAGTCAGTGTCAAGAGTTAACGCAGTGTACAAAGCTACCGTGATCGTGTGTTTTTACATTACAAACTTCTGTCTCTGTGTGGACACATTTGTTCACAGACATCAGCTGGAGTACGCCATGAAGAAATTTCGCGTGTTATTAGCATTGCAAATGATAATGTGGACGCATTTCAGTGTCAGGTAAGCAGCATTACAGTTCCCATTCACACTGTGTTATTTTAGAAGATTCTTTAACAAAGAGATAACTTGTCTAACAATATTCAGAACTTTCATTTTTTAAATTAGGAATTAATTAGACTGAAACATTGGACAAACTGCCAAGTACGGGTGAAGAAAGGAAGAAAATTCTTTAATCTTATATTATTGCGTACCTGTATACAATGGATTCTTTAAGTGTGGTCTTACAGGATTCAGCTGACTTAAAAAATTGCGTATTTATCTTCGTTTTGCACGAATATAAGTAACAGTATTACATGACCGATACTGGGGAAGATAGACTTTACAACACTCGAAGCGTGGTATTTGCATCCATAAATATCTAAGTGCCTACTTATTCCTGTTGCAGTTACCGTAAACGTGAACTCCAACATCTGTTCAGACTGACTGACTCCTTCACATGGGAAGAACTGCCGACCAGAGATCCTGACACTGGGAATTTAACAAACGCGGGATACATCCCGATCATCCAACGCCTTTCTAAACGAGTAATAGTCTTCGGATTAGTGTACCACGGCATCCAAAGTGCAGTGCGCATTGTGATTAGCCATGACATGATCTTCACCACGTGGTTCCCCATTGACGCATCATCGAGCCCACTATATGAAACTGTTATCTTAATACAGGTAATGAGAACATTTATAAAGTGATTACATTTTTATTCGACCAATTCTCATATAGTAGGATCCATCGGTGTGTTTCACATTTCGATAGCCGAATTGTTAGCGTATCAAAAGCCACAGAATTTCATCAGAGCGGCAAATATTTTGCGCAATATAAAGTTTTGAAATATACATATTTCTGAAAATTATATGGATATAACGCGATGCTAATTGCTGCCAGTGTTTACTAATGATGGGAGCTTCACAAAACGTGCCGGTAATGAAGATAGTAAAGACTACATTTTGTCTCAACCTGAATACTTTCGGTCACCAACAGCCAAGAGACGGAACTTCAGAGAATAACAACTTAACGAGAATTAAGAAGAGTTACAATAACTTGTGACTGTATTCAAATATATCGACAACGCAAATACCAAATCTAGACTCACTGCGGGAAACATTTCTTCACAAAATTTACGAACAGCAGACGTGTGCTAACTTTCCAGTATTTAAGTGTGATTCTGTACAAGAAATACGCTCACTTTTCACTTTGCATGTGTCATATTATTTATCAGTTGTGTTAGTACACTCTGCACAAGTACGTCAGAAATTTAGGACCTGCAAGTAATGCTACAGAAATACCGTTTCGAATACAAATAGACATGTACTTATCCTCCCATAAAGTGCTGAAATGTTGATTTGAAATGCAGATGTAAAATATGAAGTCCTACTCTGATTTTATGTGGTAATGGACAGCTAAGTTCAAAGACATCTAAACGAAAATTAAACATTACAAAACACATTTACTCTCATATTATTCTTCATGAATGGTTATTCATTGTTGTTTCCTGGTATATGACAAAAACATTTAACCAATACAGCAATAGACATGTAAGATCAAACATTAAACCACATTAGCTACTTGAAGCACCTTATTGTTTGTGTCTACACAACATTTAAACAGCATTCATGCCCTTTATGTTGATATTCTACGTCTCAAACGAGTGAAGTTAAAACGCGCTATTAAAACAAGAATAAATGTGTAAAAAATCCCTTCATAAAATACAGTTACATAATGTGAACTGATTTTCGTCAACACGTAAATTAAACCACGCGCGACATTCACAAAGTGATGCTGATCAAGACTCAAATCTCGTACTGTTGATCTATTTTTAAGAGTGTAGCTGTGTTTATGGATTACCACCATCAGGAATTCATGTAGGCCAATAATGGCTCCACTGTTAAAAAACACGTCAGCATTTCCGTATCGGAAATTAGTGATCAATTCTGGCAGACAGCGTGAACATTTTAATGTAGTGAGCTTATGTCCAGAAACTCAGGTGACATCACTCTAAACAGAGATCCTTCCGGCCATCTAGTGTTTCGTCGCTGAGTCTTTTTATGTTTTTACCCCTGATGAGTGTGCCTCAGAGCACCGAGACATGTCGCGTTAAAACTGATATATTTTACTAAGATCCTCTTATTTGTAATATGTGCACGAGTTGGCGTGATTACATGTATTTTTAGCGACATTACGTGCACGGTACGGAGAACAGAAAAAAACCACATGAAAGATTAATACCACATCCACCTTCCCATCCTACTTGAGTTATCCGGAAACCTCCGTGCATGTTGGGTACGTCAGTCTTATTCCAATATCTCATTCCTTGCAAATACTGACAACATGCTGCAGTACATGAGTCAGTGCCGACCACAAAGTGTGACATCCCCTTGCAAAAAAAAACTATAAGCACAAAGAAACAGTTACTAAATTACAAATTTTTTCTGCCGCAATAGTTTTTTGAAACTACTATTTTGCAAATATCGTTACTTTCCTAGGTTCTTTCTGGTCAAATCATAATATACAAAATTATAACGTAAGATATATTGTAATAATTTTAGGAGTAAATCAGTAACATATCCAGTACACATTTTTGAAGGTAGGTGTCAATTACAGCTACGTTCTTAATTGTTACAATTTCTCTGTAGCCATTGTTGTCACAGCCTGAAGTAAAATGTCTTTGTGCCTGAACATGTAAAGTTAAAGGTCACTTCACAGCACGCGTGCGCACGCACAGGGAGGTGGTAGACGTACAGAAACACCAAGTGCCAGGATGTGGTGATGTGGTCAACACCATGTTCCGGCCGCTTTACCCCCCGTAAAGACAGGAATCCATTGTACAGAAGGATGGGTTGCCCCAGAGGCCGATCTGGACGGCAAAGAAAATCTCGCCTCCACGGCGATTTTTTGAAAGTTAGCCCCTCTAGTATTCCCCCCCCCCCCCCCCATTAATCCATTTCGTACCTTTAACTGCGAAAGTCGACTGTCGTCGTCCCGCAGTGGAATATTTACACATGCCGAATGACGTAAAATAAATTCTTGCAGGACACTACGGCCTTAGAGAAAAGACACGTCCCTGGACTTCGGACCGAAGAATCTAAAATTGAAAAGGGGTGAGGTAAGGGTGAGGACCAGGGGAAATTTGACTGCGTTAGTTTGGAAGGACAGGCTAGAGGTTTACATCCTAACATGGACCCGCCACCAGCAGAAGGTTATTTCTATGAAAACAAACATCATGTGAAGCTTCACATCCTGTCACGGTATAACCGGCACATGGGTTACGTCGACAATTCCGATCGTATGGCGAAAAGAATTATGTGAGTAATAAAATATTTGCCATACATTTTATATAATGCATAAAATTTACAGGACTAAATTTACTGTAAATATTCGTGAATATTTTTTGCCGAATTCATCAATTCATAAACAAGCCGCGAAATTTTATTTCATTAAATATGAACGAAGAGTCTATGAGACACGCTTTTTTATCTAAGAGCAAGCGTTAGAAATTAAATGCCCAAAGAAAACCCTCGGCTGGTGGCACTGCACCGGGGGATTTAATTTCGGCGTTAAGGGGTGAAATCCTTCCCTTCTTCTTCATGTCACTTATGTTCCGTACCACTGTCCTTATACAACAAACACAACACAAACACTTATGCTCCGGCGGGATTCGAACACACAATCCCAGCAGGCGAAGGGCCGCAGACACATGCCTTAGACAGCGCGGCCACTGGGATCGAAGGGATTCGATCCCCGGGCCGTCCAGCCAGTAGCGAGTCGCTATACCTACTCAGTTATCCCGGCCGCCGCTTGAAGGTGCCCTAGATATAACGAACTGATCAATAAGAAATTACTACCAGCTGGGAAGCAATCGTTACAGGAATCTACTCAGCAACATAGGCAAAGAGGGAAAATAAACTATTTTGTATTTCGATTGGCTGTATGAGGTATTTCGCCTGAATTATTAAATCCACGAACTTCCACAGGTAATGGCATCATTCTTCGCTGCAGGACTATATTATGGCTTCCCCAGTCTGTACGCTACGCTAGTATGTGTAGCCGGCAGTCAGATGGAGAAGCTCAGAGCGGTCCTGCTGCACGTAAGGCAAACACGTGGCACATCAGGGCAGGACACCTCGGAGGAGACTGATGAAGGGCAAGCAGCAGGACAAAACAAAGCTCCTTCAGAACCCTTCCGTCGCATGCAGCAGAAATTGAACAACTGTATTCGCCATCACCAGGAGATAAAGCGGTAAGGCAAAAAAAAAAAACGATTCCTTGAACTCAGATTAATGTTACTGTTTCCAATGACAAAAACCTGAGTTTTGCTACATAAACTTTCACTCTTTCAGGTATATGGCACTACTGGAAGATATAACAAACCTTCCAATGTGTGGACTATTCCTGCTTATATTAACAGCGTTTTGTTTCAACGCCTTCTCTGCAGTCACGGTACAGTAGCCTATTTCTTTAAGAACTCATGCGGGAGTGCTAAATACTTGTACACACACCTCCTGATTAGTTCGATAATTGAGAATGCTGCCCACAGACAGACTTCTTGTCTCTTGTTACGTGGCACTCTTTCGGGTTTCGTTACATTCTAAAACTAGACAAGAGGATTTTAACGAAACTTGACGAACAGCCTTATCATAAAATACGTTTTCCTGCAGCTGGAAAAGGAACTTCTAAAACACTTAAGCTGTATATGCTCTTCACGCAGTAAGTTTCACTTTCCAATATGTTCGACTGAGAATGGAACATGTATCACCTGCCTTCTCCTCTGCACCTTACAGATTAACCTTCACTTAAAAATGCAACATGACAGTATTGTGTTACTCCATTATATTACTTCGTAATTTACTGATTAATATGCAATACCGCTCATATTTGTATTCCGGAATTCTAATGTACCACAAGTCAGTAACTTTCTGAGTGTTTCTTATTACGTAAGTTATCGTCTCACTTTAAGATGCTCGATACTTCTCTTTTTTTCTGTTCATTATTTCTGTAACATTCAATGCAAAGCTACATTTTTGCAGCATGAAATAAATTATTCCTAATGCAAATTCATTCGTCTAATCAGTGCATAAAATGTCAAAATTTGGATATAAACTGAGAATTCTTTATATACATTCAGTTTCCACGATGCTTGCCTTCTGATATATGAACAAGATTTGCTTTCCTATATTAAGATACAGTGGCAAAGAACGTAAAACAGAGGACAAAATGAGTGTAAACAAAACTTCTTTCAGTAAGTGTCATACCATTCAAAAGAAATAACTTGTAACCAAACAATACTGGCAATGTAACAGCAAACTCCGGCGCTGAATGCATTACCGGAATACAATTGGCTACCACTACACGTAGCCTTCTTGCGGCAGCTTACTTGGGTGTCATTCAGTTTGATGTGCCCAGAATTTTAAGTCCGCCCACTGACCGCGAAACACAAAAGATTTTACAATCGTTAAGTATTATACTTAAAGTTATAAACGGAAACCCCGGTTTCAGAACAAAAATAAAAATGCTGTCATTCAAAATGTAATGCTTTAATGCCTACATTTTTCATGCACTGCAGCCTTTACACGTAGTTCTAAAGGCTGAATCTAATGAACCCGCTAACTGCCACTACAGGTCCAACAATCCTGATATTATCATTATCATTATCATTATCATTATCACTTTCAGCACCAGCACCAATCAAAGTCGTATGACTGCAGCTCATTATCCGACTTTCTTACAAAAGTCAATGCCAGTTTTGCTACAAGACATTCCTCCACACGCAGGGGTTAGCATCTGGTTTCAAAACGATGGCGAAACACCTCTTCTCGACCAACAAATTGGCCTAACAGTACAGCACATCGCCTGGCATTATACTAATATTGCTGGTTTGGCCTTTTTGGTTCACAGGACTGGCCGTGAGGTCACCACATTTCACACATCCCTCGCCCTTCACTACTCCTTGAGGGTCACATAAGGGACAGTGTCTAGAAGCAAAAACTGCAGAGCAGTTAACTTGTACGCATTGCGTTGTCTTGCTCGGCAGCGGCTTGTGCTGGACGTTCTGTCTTCGGTGTGTGCACTGACACCGGTTATCTCAGCCGCTGGTACAACCCAAAGAATATGTGTCTGTTCGCAGATCTTCAATTCGGAAACCACCGCCAGTATTAACTGCTGCTCTAGCACTGCAATTGCAGCATGCACAAGTATAAAACCGACAGCAAGTTTATCCCGTAATTGTGAACGCTGTGTTCATACCACAGTTAGAAAGATGGCCACTTTAACGAAATAACGATATGACCCTAAGCCACGCAAACGACACACTGCTGACTGAACTGCAAGCGTCATATTTACAAACTCCGTATAAAAACAACATGGGTACGAAAGAGTAGACTGTGAGGTGGGAGGAAGAGTAAAAGCCGTTCACAAGAACTGGTAACATACAGTAACGTACAGTACCTTGGAAAATTAAATAGCTTGTGGTGATGAAAGGGTTGATAATTGGACATATGGTGATACAGCACTTTTTCCTCATAATGACACGTATATTGACATCCTGAATTCTGGCACACGTTTCTTGGAACACTCTGTGTAAGACAAATAATGCTCCACAGTAATAAATATTCTATACAAAATCCAGTGACTGACACAAAGCCGTATGGAAATAAACTTTAACTCCTAGCACGAAGACTAAGTCAAATTGCTTCATCATAGTATTCAACAATATCTGTATATACACAAGATATTTGCATCGCTCTTGAAACGCAACAATCGATCTAATTAGTTCCAACAAAATTCTAACAAGCATTTTCACTGTACAAGCTATAAGCCTCCTTCAATGGAATTAGAGGCAGCTGAAGGTTGTCTGTTGCCTTGGTAAACTCCAGACGACACACTGTAATCGCAAATAAGAATGTGTTTCATTTTACAGAGCTGGGGAGATCACGTGGATGAAGCGCAGGCTGTATTGGGATATATTACGCTGATGGGTGCCACGTGGGTGTATTGCTGGTTTGGAGATGGGCTGTCACAGCAGGTATGAATAATTTGGCTTCTTAACGTAGACTTTAAGTGAAAGTCTTCTATTATCAACAGAGCATATCTGAATTAGACATGCGTTTCTTGACCTTACAGTAGTATGTATTACTGTGGTGTCCAGCTGCCTTTTACGCGTTTCTTCAGTGTGGGCATTAGGATTTTGGGTGTTTGTTTACGCAGTTTTCAGTGCCTTGCTTACTATAAGCCCAGTACTGCTGTCACTCTTACCTCACACAGGGTAACATAACCTATGTACAACAACCAGGGACAGCAACAGACGGCATATGTGGCTCTGAAGACCGTGTCAAGAACACCGAAACATGTCCGTCCATGCCGAAAAAAAAAACTGAAAGAGGCAGACGGGCACCACAGTGCCGCATATTGACAAGACACACGGAATGTACAATATGAAGCTTAGAGTAACAATTAAGACACCAATAAATAAAAATTCTTACACATTAATGATGTTACATCTTGGTCTTTCAATATTTTCCTCTTACACAAGCTCATTATTCAAACAAGTAACATAACTTCATGCAGTTCTAAACTCTTACACAAAAATTAGTCACACCTTCACAATAATGTGCGTGAAATACAGCCCACCTAATATTATGAACAATGTCGGCATATCTGTAACACTTCTCCTTCAAATTATTTCAAAACATGCGGTTGTTCGCTAGGGAATATAGCATTAGTACCAATCTTTATTCGGCATCGCACAGCGTATCCACGTGTTGTAGAGGGCGCCACCGGCCTCCGTTACTCCTATGCCGCGTTTTTGTAGATACAGTGAATCAGAAGTGGTGGGCAGCAAAGCAGTAAATTAGTTCTCAAATCTACGATTAGACGGGAACTAAAATCTCCAACCGCATGACCCCATTATTCTCAGGGTCTCGAATTAGAAAGGGTTTTTTTTAAATTCACGCGTAAAATGATTAGATAAAATTACTGGTGTCGTTTCTACCATTTACTTCATAATCCCTTATTTTTCTGTCAAAAAGTGAAAATAAATTAACAAAATATACAAAACAAGGTTGTAATATTTATGTTTTTTGTACAGGTGTGAAATTTTGTGTCTTACATTAAAGGGAAGAACATACAGTGTGGTTCTATTGATTAAACGATTCTGAGTACAATATGTCAAAAACATCGAGTGAGAAGAAAGCGGAAACAATTATATAAGAAACTGGGTAGACATTTTGCTAAAACTATCTGATGAAATTAGAATATTATGACAGGATCAAGAAAATATAAGCATCAAACTGGATCATGTATCTGCTGCTGAGTGTCGCTGCAGTGCGTCCCCTTACCAGGGGCCACCGGCCATGAATAGCCGCCATCTGCTACTCCCAAAGCCAATGGGAAAAATCCTGCAAGAGTGTGCCAGCTACTGACTCCACATGTTGTATCTCACCTCCAGCCAATCCTGGTAACCCTAGAGTAACGCGTGTGATGTTTGCTAAGAATGAGGTTCATCAGGCCGAGATCTGGCACCAAGGACTCACTAGTGTATTTAACGAGAGAAATAAACCTGGTGATCTTCCCAGTTTACGAATACATAAAAGCAGGCCACCTACATTCGGTCTAAGTGCCTCCCAATAGTATCCAACAAACTTAAGTTAAGATCAATGTTTATACCGAGAAATATGTCCTGACGTTTTGGCCTCACACATGGAAAACTTTATCCAAGGACATATAAAACTTTCCTACCTTGTAAATGACAGCGCAGCCTGGTTAAACGCCTCCTTAACTGCATCTTTTTTGGGCGGTTTCATTCTAAACTGGTATAAGCCTTGGAATGTCCCGACAAACCTGCAGAGACACTAGAACCCGCTTGACTCTCTCTGCCATTAAGCCTACTCTACTAGTAATTGCACTGCAGAAACCATTGTTTCCACGAATATGGTTAGGGCTGGCGGAGAAGGCACCTGTACTGGTGAATAATGGCTAAATCACTCGCGAATGACAATGGAGAGATCCCATCTTCTCACTCACACACACATTTACACATTTACACCACTTTCGTCCACGCGGGACAAAGGTTTTTGAAATGTACCTATAAAAATCCGCCCATCCAACCTCCAAGTTGTCTCTGTTCGAAACCTGGCACAACACTTATTGTCTTAAACACAATCTTTTTCCTGAAACATGCTTAATTTATTGAGCTGATATGGTCAGTGACGCGAAGTGACATGGTACAGTTGCCTTAAGTGCCATATCTGATAGCGTCTTAGGCTTTGTACGTACAGCTGGCTTAGAACTTTTTGAGAAATGTCTTTGGGTTGATATAACTACTTCCTATGGCTTTATTTCCTCATTGGCAACCATTAATTTGCGCCCCACGCACCTGTGGACACACTCAAGCAGTATCTTAGCTATTTAGAAGACATAATAGACACTTACAGTTTTCAAGTCTTTGTTGTTAGAGACTTCAATGCGTCCAGTTTCGACTGGAAACTTGGATTATCTTCCATTAGTTCTCACTGCTACAGCAAATTGTATAGCGAGGCAGTACACAACACCGAGTGTTTGCATGGTTTATCCCTGCATAATTATTCTCCCAAAAACGATAATTTGTGTGAACTTATGTTCCCGAGTTTTACTGATTTTGCTGTTAAATAAGATGTACATGACCTGATATTTAGCACCCCCTTTGTGTCACGGAATTAAATTCATCTATTAAAATATGAAATTTATTCTGCAGTATCACTCTTGGAATGTGTTCTTCTAGGGATTACTTAATGTCATAAAACTCTCTCCCTACATACACTTGCTCTTCTCTTTATAATGAAACATCTGTTGACGGTTGACTAACTCGTTGTTGCTGAAATGTAAGTGAAACACCTGATCCTACGGTTGCATTAACATCTGCAATTTTCCCGTTTGTTTTTGTAATATTTTAAAGTTTTATGCCAGGAAAAAGAATTAATTCTGCAACCGTTTTGTGACATGTAATTCTAATTACTTTTATGATAAGTTTTCCTTGTACTGTAGTTTTTTATCATCCGCACGGCTCCTACTTTCTCAAGAGGAAAAACATTCCATGGAATTACTTCCAGTACCTACGTTGTACCAGCACTACATTGGAAAATATTAACTTCCTACATTACGCAGCTGTGCTGAGTGTTATTGTTGAGAATATATTATTGAAATCACAACGTATATTCTGCCACAATTGCTAACATCAGAGTTATTCATAACAAAAATTTCGAATGTTTTCCTAATTATTACAGGCTGAAACTGTAAAAGATGCTGCATGGGGAATAGACTGGGTGGGAGCGCCAGTCCCATTTCAGCGCTCTGTGTGCTTCATCATTGCTGCAGCTAACAAGCAGTTCACACTGACAGCTGGCAAATTTGTTCCGGTGTGCAACTCGACCATGATGAATGTAAGAAAATTAGCTATTTCATGTAACAACAATACGTACAAAAGTAAGAAAAATATTCACTTAAGCAACAATGCACACCTGTTTCCATTGTGCCACGCTAAACAATTCAGGTCCAGATTCTCCCTTACGTAACGGGGTACAGGTTCATTCATGCGGCTACGTCAAAATTTACTTCAGTATGTGACTACTCACTACAGCAAGACAGATTCGGAATTGAAATAATGTAATAACTTTGTCACTATGTGATATCCTCGAGTTTCAAACAAAAGACACTGCTTTTATGTTCTGTGTTAAACATTTGTTCTTTACTCCTTAATATTAGGAATGGCAGATGGGGAAGTCGTAGGTGGAGGGAGTGAGAGATTAAAGGAGGAATTAAACAAAATCGGTCAGAGCTACAAACGGCAAATTGTATGAGAAAAGGATGTAAACATGATGTGCCAAATTATTAAAACCAGTGCAAAAATATTAAAAAATGCAGGACGAAAAGTGAATTGAAAAGATTATGTCACCAGCATCTAAATCGTGAATTAAGGTACATCTCGAAAAAATAAGTGTAACTAGCATGCTGAAAATGAAGAAAGCGGTGCGATAGCAGGTTCAGATTACGAATACGGAAAATGAGTGAACTGAGGAAGGACCCGACAAGGGAAAATGCCTTATTTCGGGGAGGAAGAGAAAGAAACGTATCTATTGTCAATACACATAAAAACCAAAGTTAGCCAGAGGAGCTCGTTAACAACATGTGGCGTAGAATTGATGACCAATAGCATTCACGACATTCTTCACCAGCTACAAGACAGCAGAAATGAGAAATCTGGGAGGCTTTTCATATCAGATTAAACCTAAGTGGGAAATTCAGACGAGGAAAGTATAGCCGATGATGGCAGAGAACATAAATGGTCTTGATACATGCGATTGGCAGGCTGAGTAATCTTTATATAAGGCTTAGAAGATAAAACACAAAACCCGGGTTGAGGACTGCAGAAAACGCCGACTTAGCAGCCACATCCATAAAGATATGAAGATGAAAATCAAACACTAAAAGTTGCTGTTGTTGTTATTGACATTATAACCACCACCACCACCACCACCACCACCACCACCAC
>BLKM01000293.1:0-55113 GCA_013340265.1 Coptotermes formosanus
CAGTACAAATTGTTTGCGCCCTTGGCTCGACCATGTTGCGTATGTTTCTTGTCTTACTTGGTACTATCATTTGCCGACTGTACAAACTAACCCTTTCAGACCAAGCCCAAGTTACTCCACAACTGACACTCAGTCTTTCTGATTTAGTGTAAAGATTTCTAGCCGGTCCGCCCTTGTTGGGGGGGGGGGTGCGAAAAAATTTTCACTGGGGGCCCAAACCTCCTCTTAGCTGACCTGTTAGTAATTATCAAGCAACATCTTTACACCGAATTCCAGTTGGTGTGAAAGAGAACTGTTTTAAATCAAGGCAGTCTAGTCACCAGTGAACCATCTCTGCTGCACGCAAGAAGAGTTTGTGAGTCGTGGGCAAGCTGCATCGTTCTCTTCTATTTCATCTCCCTTTAATTTCTTAGGTCTAACAAAATCCATGTTGTGAAGCCAACTGTTCTTCACCTGGTCAAAAAATTCCCTGCACTTTATGAAATTCAAATGCCCATTGCAGTTTTAATGTGTTCCATGTCCGTGCACTATATTATACAAAAACACTTAATCACCAACAAATGCACAAAGAGAGTTTTTGTCATCAATCGTAACACACGCCTACATGTTTCGACCCTGCTGGGTCAAATTTGTGGGAGTGTGTTATGATTGATGATAAAACTCTCTTTGTGCATTTGTTGGTGATTAGTGTTTTCTCCCATTACAATGTTTTACAAAAGCTCGCGAATAGAACTAATGCTCTGCCAGGTGGACTTTGTCCATTCTCCCACGCCACCTTTTCCTGCAAGACCAGATGCTTCCTCCGTTTAATTAAGCATGATGCCATGTAAGACATACTGGGGAATGAAGGCGCAGTTCCTAGCATTCTTACATCAAAACTAGATGGAGGTGAGTAGTCAACTTCTTGTCCCGGCTCCTTTGTCACTGGAGAAATAGTTCCCGGTATGGAATGGATAACAGTGTGTGTGGATGCCTGAGCTGGTCTTGAAGCGTCAATGAGGTGACAAATTCCTCCCCTTGCCTAGAATCAAACTCAGCTCATCCACCTCCTAGTCAGTGACTACACTAGCCAAACGAATTCCTGCAATATACATTTCAGTATTTACATTTTAGTGGCACACTTCTGAGTACAGATAACTTCTGATTATACATCTTATGTGTATGCGTATATTTTAAGATAAGTTATAATGTATAATTGGTTCACATATGTATCTGTGTACCTTACTAAGCCTTACATACCATGTACAAGTACACATTTCATAAACATGTCCGCCATTATGACATACAATCCAAAATATATTCAAGAAAATATAAAAAAGAATTTAGTTGTGATTGAAAATTTGTGTGTAGCAAGTTGGTTTATAGGCTGTATTGATGTAACCTGCAAATGAACAGTGAAATTACCATCCAACAGAACTGTACATTTTATATTATTACAGGTAAGCTGCGTGTTCCGGTCCCCTTGGATCATCATCATACTTTTGTATAAAAATGTTTAAGATAGATGTGAAAGCATGAACATAAGTAGGCACATTTTGTGAGATCTCACAATTATGTGTCATTTATTACAATTTTATTTCAATAAGGATTTTATACAAAAGCCTGCTGATGTACCACAGGGACCAAAACATGCGGTTTACCTGTGGTAATATTAAATATACAGGTCTGTCGAACAGTAATTTGACTGCTTATTTGGTGAATGTTGAAAACAAAAGCTTTGGCATCCATCATACTTGTACTGATGTAATGGGCCGTTCAAAATGTTTGTGCAAGTTACAGTAGGCTCTACATTCATGTCTTCTCATTTGTGGTATAATAAGACTGCTGCGTGGGTTCTGAACATCAAGTTATTTTAACACTTCAAGCTTTAATCTCATATGTAATAACATTTTGCCATAACCAATAACCTGTGTTAAAAGTTCAAGTAGGCAGATGATGAGTGTGTCACTTTATGTATTACTGTTGTGGTAACTGGCAATGTTCCACAACATTCTTCATTAAAGTAAATTGTACATAAACATTCTGCTACACAGGCAGTTTCCAACCTACATAAGGGTTCTATTCCTGAAACATTTATGTAACTGGAAATTTATGTAAGTCAGAATTGATCCCACCTTGACTTATTTATCACACCTCATCAGGTATGTATACATTTCTTACATTGTCAGTGTACATGTTGAAAATGTCATTTCTGTCAGTATTTTTATAAGAAACAGACAAAGTAAAATATATATAATAATTGGGCTATTAATAGTACAGTATTATAAGTATTATAATTGCAGTTCTAAATAAGTTTTTACATGTGCCTGAGTTTACATAAGTTGCCTATTATGTAACTTGGAAACTGCCTGTAATTGTAATATGAGACAAAATCATCAAGGAATTTATCTGAGCCTGCAGATATGCTATGAAGACAAAAATGCATGTCCATTAAACTACATCATAGTTTGTGTGACTGAGTGTGACTGATTGCATGTATTGAATTCAATTTGTTCACAGTTGTGTTGGACACAAACCAATGGTATCACCAGACACTCATCGTTTCGGATGAGATGAGCATCACTATTGGCGCTGAGTATGATTAATGAACCCCTACAAGTAAATAATCGAGCAGATGCAAGGAGCTTTGTGTACCAAAGAGTGATCCAGATGTACTGAGGTGAAACAAGAAGAAAAATGAAACTTTACTTTAAAAAATTAAAGTGTAGCAGTATGTTGTCATTGTAACATTGCTTTGAGAGTTTGATACATCATCATATCAATGTCATACAATGTTTCAATTGTCTCCTTACTTTACTTCACATTTAAATAAAATTGGAAGCAAGAAGTGAAAAGTAGAGACTACAATTTATTCTTACAAAAATAAAAGAAAATTTCTTGTTATAATTGCTTAAAATTAAAATATCTGTAACTATGAAACATTTGTTTTTATAATTGTTTGCAGTTAGCTTATTGTAATAGTTAACATGTTCAGCCTGTAAAGATGGCACAGAAGGTGCACTTGTAGCTGAGTGCTTTACTTTAAATAAATTATTGCTATTTTGTATAATGTTTGTGCATTCGTGAGTTTCATGATGAACTGAATTCAAAAGAAATGTGAGACGTTGTCCATGTTTTCTATTTTTGTTTTTATAACTTCAGTATGGTGTAAACAATGTCACTATCATTTGGTTTTGGTAGAAAAATCTCCCAGGAATTTGGAATGTATATTGTGATTACAGTGTACTGAATGTGGTAATATCAACTTCTGGCAAGGCTATGCGGTAGTTGCAAAGTGTATAGGTTGATGTTATGTTGTTTTATGTATCAAAGATTTACATTTACTTTGACTAAAATATACATTTTTATAATTGGTTTAGTGCACACAAGCATTCATAAAATAAAATTTTTACTACGAACACAGGAACATGGCTGTGTGACCTATCCTCATTGCATTCTTTAAAAGTGTATATGATATGGTGTTGAAAAAGATGTAAGTTTGCAGATTAATGTAGCAATTACTCTTAATAAATAATTTGCATGATTTCATTTGTGCGGGAATGTTCATATCGTACAGTAGATTGATTCTGTCTAGTTTGTTAAAACAGTTGAAATCCTACCAGAACAACTCAAACTATTTTCTGTATTCAAATAAAATTTACTGGAAAGAAAATTCATTATTACACAAGACCTATAAAATGCAAAATTACATTTGTTTGCATTAAATTTATTGCATTGCATATGTGACACTAGGATCAGGAATGTTCACAGTTCGTGAAATTACCTGCACTCTTGTTTTCAACTGAGTCAGTGAGTGACTTCAAAAAACACATTCACTGTGCCGTTACCTTATGAAAACGTCATACCAGCTGTTATAAATATTTCTTGTTTTCAGTGTTTAAATAAGCCATTGCAGAATTATAGGCACTATAAAAATGTCCAAGCCTCCACCTTCTTCCTCTAGTTCTGATCAATTTGGCACGTTTGTTTTGGTCATAAATATACATTCCAAAACATGAAGATAACTGCCTTCTCTGGTGGACCCTGTGAAAACTGGTAGAAATTTACCAATGTTTTGGAGAACCTACTGCCTCCATCTTGAGGGTAAAAGAGGTGATAGCTTTTTCTGGTGAATTTTACCAGTCAGCAAGGTTTCACATTCTAGAAGACAGTATTGTTTAATGCCACTGCCATGAAACATTAAATCTCATGTTTCTTCAATGTGTATACTGTAAGCTGTGATTGTGTTCATGAATGTAACAACAATTTCTGTTTCAGAATCATATCCATCAGTGGCAGAGCTTGAGTATTTTTCAGAATTGCTAACAAAATTCCAAGGCTTGTGAAAATCATGGCAATTGAGTACATATGTTGCCCAAGATGGTATTCAAATATGAGCAAATATTGGTTTAGTTAAGAAACAAGAAATGAAAACTAAGAGCAAAGGACCAGAATCAACTTAGCTGATGTTGTTTACTGTTACAGCTTGTAGGTCAATTCCTTGCAGTGGTTGTTTTCAGTGAACATACCTATCATGGAGTCACAGAAATTCAGACAGGTTTTCCAAGTCTGCAAGAAACTTCTTATCTGTTGTCATTAACCCTTTAAAGATGAAGCGTGTCTGTTTTATAAAAGGTCTCAGTATGTACCGCACTGTAAACACTCTCCACTTCGGTTATAAAAACCAGTCTCTTAATGTTTTATAAGGCAAAAATTGCTGTTTGTTCTGAGATCCATACAAAACGCATAAACGCAATGTGGGCACCACGTAGAATTTTTCAATGTTAAACCTGGCCGTATGTAAAGTTACCGCAAGGCTTTAAAAGGTTAATGACAACTAAAGTACCTGTGAAGCTAATAATAATGCATCTATTGGATTTGACTTGTTGATTGTGCTTGTCATGATTCATTACATATAACACTGAAAGATATTTTGTGAGTTTTACCAGTGTTTACTTGTTCAATGCAAGTGATGTCACTAACACCTTTTGTTTACAATTTTTTTTCAGCTGAGAAAGGAAATAAGGTAAACAAACAGTGATTAAGATAGGTTACAGCCACACAAGAATCTTCAACGCTGCTCTGAGGTATCTGAATATGGCAAAAATTTTATTTTTTTGTAAATTATGTACAAAACAGTCAAAAACTTTGTCCAAAACATGGCACACATGCACAGTGAGGTTTAGAAATTAAAATGTGATGAAATTGATACTGCACTCTACATCAGTGTTTCCCAAACATTTCTTGCTTTGTGCCTTTTTAATTTAGAAGAAGACTTGACAGCTGTCCAGACCCATAAAACATATACAATTTAAACGTGATGGAACACATTTATCTATATGTGAAGTCCAAGGAAAGTCTAATTAATGACTTGTAAGTAACGCTAATTAAACTAAATTCTTTAGTTTAAGAGAGGTTTGTTGTGACTTTTCTGGTTGTCAAACTGCAGTTTCAGCAATTTATTTAGTTCTTTTTTCTCAGACCATTAGTTTAGAGGCAGTTTTGTACATACTTTACTAACCACCCTTCTAATTCAACATATCACAGAATGGAAGTGACTTCCTATTTCTCTTAATGACATAATACTGTATATTCAGTAATTTTGTAAAATTAAAATTAATATTCAAAAATGCATCTTGCATGTCTCCAGGAAACATGTGTGAAGGCTTAGGGCTCTGCAGAACACAACTGTGGAACCACTGTAATATGTGAGATGCAAGCAAGCATGAATATTGCTTGTAAGCGGAAGTACTGTGTGGCACCATCTTCAGGACTAATGCTGTCAAATGAAACTCCTAAGATTAACTGACTCAAGTATATGAGTGTCAGTGTAAATGGTAAAGGTAAAGGTAAAGTTCACCGTAGAACAGGCCCTGCAGGCCGAGAGGGGGAGTACAGATAGAGCCCTACTCTTTCTTTGATCTCAGTGCTAGATGGGGGTTTGTGGTCAGTGCCACACTGTGGCTGCTTTACCCCCAGGACAGAGGGAATTTGCAAATGTGTGAGGTGTGAGTGTTATTAGTACTACTTTTATTAGTGTCATGAAATAGTGTAGTGTGCTGTAACAGATCTTGGAAAAATATGGAACCCTTGTTGAGGTAATATACTGAAAGCAGCATGGCAGTCAAACTCTCATAAATATACAGAAATCTGTTGTATAAAAAGGGCTCTGTGAGTTCTACCATAAACTCCTTGTGCAAATATTATTATTAAAACTATAACAGGAAGTTCTATTACATTAGGATATTCAAATATATTAAAACTACTGTGTCATTCTTTATGATTATTACTTTAATATGTTGTATTATCATGGGACTGCAGGAATCTTGTATGCTTAAAATCAAACTTGGATAGATTTTTAAAAAGTTTTCTTTTGTAGGTAATATACTGTGTCAGCTGCTTGTCTTCTTCAGTGTGTTCAAGCTTCTAGCATCCAGCATCCAGCCAGAATTCCAGATATTGATGCTAGTGGCAACGTGGCTTTTGCACCTTGCAACATTATTTCTTCTAGTCAGAACTGTAAGGTCTGTTTTGACGACTGTTTGTGCAGATCCAGGTGCAGTCTGCTGTTGCAGAATAAAATATTTGGAGTCTTGGGACAGTCAGGCAGAGCAGACTGATGGTCTCAAATCTTATATTTAAAGTTGTTTCTTTCTACTGCAGTGCAAGATCCTGGGCTAGAAAAAGGAGAATAACAAAAGACTGACTGGGGCAGTGTTTTACAACTGCTGGTTAAGTATGTTAGTGAGTTTGTCAATACAAACATTGGATATTAATAATTAGCCCTATTAAAAGCTACTCCAATGCTGACTGTCAGAGTAAACATGATCTTGTATTGAAGTACTCATTACAGATAATGGTCCTTGGGGATTTTTATACAATGAAATATAATTGATTTGTTCTGATGTTTCAGAGAAATGTGATGCCTCCATTTTTAGGATGAGTAAATTTGATTGAGGTGGATGTTTCACCACAGAGCTGTAAGAGAAGTTGCTGACTTTATAGGCACTTTCTTGTCTCAGAATTTAAGACCAGGTGGATAGGGGTGAGAACAGATGTTACTTGGATCAATCATAGGTTGCAGTGTTACAGCTAACAATACTGGATGGAGCAATGAATGACTGTGTTTCAAACAGTGGTTAAAAATTTGTAAGCCACAATAAATACATAGAGTCTTTTAAAAAGAAGTTCTATGAAGACATTATTACACGTATTGTCCTTCAAATACTTCAGTCAACATGGTGAGGCAGGCAACATATGCTAATGTAATGAACGCAAGTGAATAAATACATTTGTGTTATTGTTGTTCTGGTTGCTGCTGGTTTTCCTTTCTTCCCTTTTTCCACCCACAAACATAAAATGGTCAAACATCACAACTGTATGGACTCGCTAATCAACAGACAATCATCACATTACATAACTCTTTATGGATGTGAACTATTTTGTTATGATTCGACACATTTGTCACAGCCAATCATTATCTTGGAGAACATCCAGTAATAACAATGAAAATTACACAAAATTTTACATCAGTGGTATCGAGTGTATTTTAAATAAGTTACTGTTTTTGCATATCTGCTTCATGGTTTACATTTGTGTAAGAATTTGGTGATATATGATAATAATATCCTCTTACACCCATAGAAATTATGCCTAGTTTCTCATTTGTTTACTAGGTGTGTTATAAAAGTTAAAAATTAAAATTAAAATTAAAATTATTTGATATGTTTTTTCAACCTTAATTTGTTTAAAATGGACTCAGTTGAGTACTTGAACCTACAGTGCTAGCATTGATATGGTATTCATGAAACGTCTTGTTATATGGCATATAATCAAAACCACTAAAGTTTGTTTTGAATTGATAAGTATTTCATTTCTAAGCGCCCTTTATTTTGCTGAGATGTGGAGGGATTGTGTCTGAAATGCATACAATCAGTGGCATAATGTGGACCTGTTTCTGTAGCCACATTTGCTTGATTTCCTTACCTATGTCTTAATAATTAGAGTATTTGCATATTTTTGGTTTGCTGATTATAATTTGGAGGTGCTGTTATATCCAAAGTATTGACCTGCTGCCTTAGCTTATCATAACTGAGTATGGGCAGTTGTCATTTATTTGTACACTTGTTTGGATAGCTTCATTATGATTATAATCTTGGCTGTTACTGTCATCACAATAATTATTATTCATGCTCCAAACAAAAATACAGCAAAGCATGTTTACAAAATTTGTGGGTTTCAACAATTTCAGTTGCAAATAAATTAGTCTTCTTTACTGAACATTATTCAGACAATGTTCTGTTTGCTAGTATTTAATATCATTATGTAATCTATTTAAACCAGAGCAAACCCAGTCAATTCTGGTAGTGTGAAGTGTTACATATGGACTTTCACATGCTGAGTAGTAATGTCTTAATCATTCCCCTCAAGAAGCAGTTCATTACTTGTGAACACACTTTCCTCTAAGTGGCAAGATTGTCTGATGTTGATCATAAAGATTGTTGCTATCTGCGTGTGGCACTTTTTAGTGCAGTACAAGTGTACCGACTTTTCAGTGGATCCTGTTGCCTGCACTACCAGGCCAGGTAGCTGGTATTATGTCTTACCTAACCTGATGGCAGGTTACACAGTGTCAGATCCCAGGAAATAGTAGCCTTTGCTCCTAACCATACATTATGTCTAAGTACATTAATTAGTAAATTTGCCGGTTGTGTTGTATGTGCTTTGAGGACTGTCTGGGTAAGAATAAAGAGACAAAGATTTACAGAATATACTTTAATTTACATGAAAAGTATATTATTAATGCATTTATATTCATTATCCATGCCATTTCAGATATGGGAAAATGTAAAGAATGGTGCAAAAAATGCATTTCTCTATTAATCAAACTGCTGCTGAATCCTTAGTCCTCATTTATTCTGGCAGAACTCTGTGACGTTGCATCAAGAAGTGAATCAGCATAGTAGCATGTGATGCAAGAAATATGCTTCCAATGATTTCACCAGACAGAGCTCTGTGAAGTGGACATGTCACATTGGTCAGCCTGACTTCACAATGACGGTGTTTAGAAGTCATGCCAGAAGCAAACTTTGCCCTGTATGGGAGCAATGTAGTGCATGAAGGTGTTTGATTGCAGATACATTCCAATTGCCTTGAATTGCTTGGCCGACTACTGCTACAGGTTGAAGCTAAACTAAGAATGAAGTAGGTCATAAATTCATTGGCTCATTAGGTTAGTTACAAAGATCAGTGACAGCAACGGAGAAATCACTGATGTCAGTGGGGTGGTGATTAATTCTTTAAAATTTGCAGGATCTGTAGAAGAATGTGGCCCTTACTTCCTTGATTAACCTGTACACTAGAAAAATGTACTCTAAAAGTCACGCACATACCTTCCAGACTTGTTTTTGATTTAGCGTATCCTATTTTTATGTTAATAATTACAAACATGAATCATGGGGTTAGATAAATTGCTGCTAGAGAAACGAAGTAGCAGGAGGATGGAAAGAATTGCTGAATGAGGAGCTACAAGACTTTCAGGCACTGTTGTGATAATTAAATCCAGGTTACAGTCCAGTTCCTCAACCTTGATACTTGGAAGGTGTTTAAGGAATGCGGGCAGGATGGGGTGGGTATTTGCCTGGCCAGTGTGTATGACTCAGTGACTACTACCTGTTCAAAAACCCTTATCACTTACTTTACAGTAACTGCAGGCTCTTAATATTCAAGCTACCGATGTGTTTGGGACCGGTATTATTCATGATACCTAGTGCCATAAAGCAGCTACTATCTTCATACCATGCCCCTCCCTCACCTTTCATCTTTCCCCACTTCCTCACCCCTGCAAGTTTCAAGAAACGGGAACTGGGCTGTAGTGGGGGTACAACAGGTAGGAGGCATGGGATAGAAGAAAAATGCCCATAACATTACCATTATAGGACCAGAAATGAGGAGACAATATGGAAGACAAAGGCATAGAAGGGAGGATAGGTCATGAATTTTAAAGGAAGTGTATAGGCTGTTGGTGTTTGAGAGTAGGGTGCTGGGATATTTGGGCTTAAGAGAAAAGAAGTAAGAAGAACTGGAGAAGGTTACACAGGCAGAAGCTTAATGATGTATATGCTGCACTGTAAGCATAACTTGGCTAATAACAACAGGGAAGCAAAACTGACCATGGATGTTACGAACTTTAGTTTACGAAGGAGTGGAATTTGAAAGAGGGGGAAAATTGGTCCTACAAAACACAAGTTTTTCATTTTCTTTTTCCTGTCTATTTTTTATTTGCCATTAATCAATTCAGTAACCAAATAAACTATTCCTAGGTTGAAAAAGTATTAGGGGGGAATTTGCACCACCTTGCCCCCCAAAGTTATGCCTATGTGCCCCAACAAATTTTATTTGGGTGATCAAGTCAAGGAGGATGAGATGGATTAGGCATGTAGCACGCATCAAGACGAAGACAAATGCACATGGGGTTTGGTGGGGGAGACATGAGGGAAGGAACCAACTTGGAAGACTTAGGTTGATACATTTTTTTCATTTCAAAGAACATTAAACATCAGAAAACCAACTTATAAATTTGCTGCTGTACTTTTTATTGGATTTATTTCTTATGTAGGTTTCCATAGTTATGAAGAATAATAAGAATTTGCATCTGTTACATGCAGATTTAGAAACTGGAGTCTGTATATAATTTATAGGTAAAGAAATGTACCTAATGTTCTTTTGTCACTAAGGTTTCCATTACATTACGTTTTAAAATATGACCTGTGTCCCACTTATGGGCAATTAGAGAAGGTTCAATGTGGATAGGATTTTATTCTCACATACCATAAACTGAACGTAATACCCTCAGCATCGCAAAAAGTATAAAAATGATTGCTCCCCCCCCCCCCCCATCTATCAATGGTTATGAACTACATAGAACTGAAATATTGTGGTGTTAAATACAAAGAACACGAAGTATATGTAATTGAGTTTTGTAACCCTAAGTTTAAACCCTAGATTATTAATATTTTTGGATTGAAAGTTTGGGCGCAAACGCGTACATAATGTGGGTTAGTAATCAATGTTCTTATCGACTGCATTGCTGAAGTCTACGTTAGGCTGGTTTCCGTACACGCTGCTTACACAGATGGCAATAACGTCTCGTATGACGTAGTGCAGCGTCACACACCTCCAACCAATGAGACTTAGAAGGAAATCTGTCGATTGTTTGGTGTGGAAGAGTAAACATCAAAGGAGGTGGATGCAGGTGGAGTGGGTTGTGGTGTTTGTTTAACGTGTGCAATGCGCGGTGAATATCTTCACTGATCTTTACGAATTTTTATCTGTGCAGAGTATTGTCAGTTTTAATATCGGTACTATAGTCCGTGTATGGATTATGTACTGAAATCCCCATGGTCATAAAATGAGTGAAGATAATCAAGAAAACAGAGGTAAGATGGCGGCGTTGTGTCTGGCGGGGTACATTGGTAGTGTAACGAAAGCGCCTATGTTCATGAGTGTTATGCGCCATGAATCGTGGATTGGCGATTGTATAATATGGAATATATGAGCCATTTATTTTGGAACTGGTAGAAATCATCTTGTTTCGAAATGCCCACTTCATTCGGCTCGAAAACGCAGCTATATCCTATGACTTTAATTTTTACGTTTTTTGTGTTGTTAAATGGATATATTTTTTTCGTTTAATGACTTCTATGGAATGCTAGTTTTCGCATGCAAATTAACGAACCACTTCCAAAATTAACAAACTGTCTAAAACGTGACTTTGATCATATGTGTACTGGAGTGCTGATTAAAACGCTCTTCATTTTGGGGCATTCCCTGTTCGGGGATGTTAGGCGGCGTAGGTTGACAGCTGGTTACCGACGTTTCGGAACAGCCTAACGATAGCGAATGTAACCAGCTGCCAACCTATGCTGCCTAAAATCCCAGATGAGAGAAGGCCGCTACTAAACTGCAGTAGAAGCAGTATTAATGTGGCTTATTGGCATTACTGTATTGTAGGTCGACCACAGTGTATGAAGCATGCCGTGACTGAGTAGATGTGTACTGTGGGGCGTGGTGTGTTGTGGCTGTGACCCTTTCCCCCTTCCTCACAGAACGTGCCAGTCAAGAGAGACTTTGGTTACCGATCAGGCTATTTCTTTGGTATAATCAGTGCCCTATGTTCCGATGAAACCAGCCAGTCAAGACGGACATTGGTTAGGGTTTTGGCTATGTCTGCATTTATCGTCGGGGTGGGTGTCATTGGTGACGTAGAAGTGGTCAGAAGTGTTGACTGGGCACTATGGCAGGTGTGTCGTGATGCACAACCTCTGCCTCCCCTTGTTCCACAGTAACCAAGTTTGTTCCACTACTTCACGCTCCGCCCACATCTGTCCCCTTGATACCCACTACCTTCATCTTCATAGAAAATTTTCCTGCCTTAGTTGACCTATAGTACTGTAGAACCGACTTACCCAGATTTTGTAATACTGGCTTACAGTATATTTATTGTGCACGGGTTTTAAATATATGCAAACTTTCATCTTCTATAATTGGGGTAAATTTTTCATCTGTATTTGTGTTGTGAAGGTTTTTAAAATAATGGTGATGAATTGGCAGTATACATGGTATGGTAAGATAAATAACATTGAATTTAACAATACGTACCTTCTGCGCACAATGTTGTCAACTTTGAAGTAGTTTCCTTGGGACTTCGTACAGAGATGCCACCCATTGTGCCACTTATTGTGAAGTGCAATGTCTGAAACTTGGTTAGTGCCTTCCACAGCATGGTGATATCATTAAATCTCCTTCCCTTTAAACCAAACTTGAGTTTTGGAAAAAGAAAGGAGTCATATGGTGCTATATTGCATGAGTAGGGAGGGTGCAGAATAACAGTAGTTCAGTTTTGAGCCAGAAATTCATGGAAAGACAGAGTGAGCAGGTGTGGGGCATGAATTTGGCACCAGTCCGATACATGTTCAGATTGTCTTTGAAAATGCTTGGAACAGATCCAGGTAAAATCCCCAATATGTTAGCAACTTCTTTCTCTTTTTGAGGACAAGTTTCTTTGCTTGGTCCACATGTTCATGTTTTTGTTGTCAGTGGACATAGCTAGCATTCGACATCTTTACCAGAAGTGGACACCACCTTTCAGGGCTGTGGAGTCGGAGTCAGAAGGAATTTTGGGTGGAGTCAGAGTAGGTAAAAATGTACTATGGGTCCAACCTCAATATAAAATTTTAAATAGGTACTAGCTACAATAACCATTAGACTTATATTTAAATGTAGGTTGTAAGTGTAAAAAGTAGCCTGATGATTTATGTGATGGCGATGAAATATGATACCATTTACCATTTTAGTAGGTTTACCATTATTAGTACATATTGAGCTTTTATGAAGGAGTCGGAGATTTAAAAATTGAGGAGTCAGAGTTGGAGGTTTTATGTACCAACTCCAGAGCCCTGCCACCTTTGAATTGGAACGCACTCGAAGAATCATGCTCTTCATGTTTTTTTGCTCTCCAAAATCTGCTTTCAGCATTTTCCAACTTTCTATAGAATATTTCTGTAGTTGAAAGCAAAATTTGATGCCGACATTGTTTATTCAAATGTGCCATTTTCTAGGTAGGCCAAAATCGCAAGTGCAGTAACTTGTGTCTGTACTGGCCAAGTCCGTACTCAACAGTTTACATGCTACAGGCTTATTCCAATCAGGAAGTGACTTGGCACACTTGACTCTACGTACATATATAGAAATGCGTGCTAGCAACAGTACTGTCATGTTGTGGCCAGTTTGGAAACTGATCATACCGTGTGTATGGTAGCAGACCCATCATATCTTTATATTTTGCAGCAGTAATAGATTGCAAACTTTTGTACAAAGAAGTAACTGTATTTATTACATTTTTTGGTCTTTCTTGTTTTTGAAATAAATATAAAATACAGAATTTTGCTTCCAGTTGCATACATGTCTTATTAAACATTTGTAAGGTGCGTTCTTCAAAACCCCTGCCTGCATGTTGAGTGTAACAGGACTGAGTCAATTCATCCATTTGCAAGCCACGAATACAGTCGGGAGAGTGCACAGGAATCTGCACAGAGAATTTTAATTTGCAAGGTACATGTGTTATGAATTGAATCATATTTACTGGTGTCTATATTTCGTTGCAGGGGAACAAGAAGTAAATATTTTGGCAGAAATTCTAGACAATTCAGCTGATGTTTTTGAGGATCTAGCTAAGGAAATTGGTTCAGAAGACGTTGGTAAGTAGACGGTTTGCTGTTTCTGAAGTTCCTCTACTATTGTTCCACGGATCGTGCCCAAAGTAATGCTTGTATTTCTAGTGGGGAAGGTAGGAGGAGTATGAAGATTGTTACTCCTCCATCAGAGTTTCTCAGACTTTTAATGTTGCAGGCAGATGTGTAGGCTGTCTTGAAAAATTGCCGCAAACTGGTGCTCTCAAGGCCAACCTACTAATGAATGCTTCTTTCCATCAAATGTAGTGTAGTTCTATATATCAGTATAAATGTTTCAGAGGATTGCACTGCCTTCATTCTTCAGGGTGACTGAAGACAGAAGCAGTATGGTGTTATAACGCAGAAGTTCATGTGTAAAAAACCCTTAATAAAATGGACCAAAAGATGGGTGGGAGAGAAATTTGATGAAAATAAGCCAGAAGGTATAAGAAAAGCAGTAAGGCCCAGACTGAGATCACTTCAGGATGTAGAATTTGATTACTGAGAGCTAATAGGGAAGAGAGTAAAGTAGAAAGTAAATAGAGAAGAATGCGTTTTTATGTAAGGGAGATAGGGTTCTTTCAAGGCCACCTACCTGTATATAAGGACAGCCATGTAGATTGTGTAGCAAGTGTACAATGTTGCTAGTGGCTTCAGAACTCATTCTTCTTGTGGTGTTCTTGATCTGATGTCCTGCTTCTTCTGACAGCATGTGGATCAAAGATTAAGTCTTATGAGATATGATGCCATGTAAACTGGTAATTTTTTATCAGTCGACACATTGTCATGTCCTAAAAGGCTGAATCTTCATCAGCAGCACCACAGTGAAAACCTCACATCGTAAAGCATGGGTTCAAGGGTACACAAATCTGAATTGATGAATGAAGAGTGACGAGGAAATGTGATATTATGTGTTGTGGCCAAAGATGTCAAGTTGAATTTTCGATCTGGGCCAAACCCTGTTTTGAGTTTTGACAGGTCTGCGTTAGACAAAGCATTATAGGATTTGTCAGCAGCAAATTTAAATACACATTTACTCAGTGAGGGGCACCGAAATAAAAAATTATGTAAATTTTTGTTTTGTTGCAAGATTTGAAGAACACCATGTAAATGAATTTTATGCCACTTTGAGACAACAGTTTTATAGCGTGCTTAGAAATATACTTTCTAAATGCAGTACCTGTTTTGAAACAGGAAATTGCTGTTTTGTTTCAGTTTTAAATGTGACAGGTTGAACTCCATGAGAATGAGAATCACATTTCCTTCGTGGTCACTTATTTATTATGCAGGAAGTTGTGTAAAGGCCATGTAGCATGCTTTCCCATGATTAAATGGAGGTCCTTTAGTATTCTGCCTTGTATTCGAGTTTGTACAGGGTCTGGCAGAAACAGTTAGATGGTTTATAATTTTAAAAAGAACACTGTAATTAAAATTAAAATATTGGCTACTTACACAGAATGAAGCTACAAAGGAAAGCATTATGTTATATGGTCACTTTTGAAAATAGTGTCACTTAGATGAGCTCCACCAGATTCCAGGCAAAACTCAACGTGCCATCTAACACTGTGCATCACTTTCCACAATGTGTCCTGTGGAATTCGTGCAATTTCAGCTCAAATTGTTGCATCAAACTCCTCTGCATAGCGAGAAAGTTACAGTTTGGTGTGGAGTTAGTGCGTTCGGCATTCTCAGGCCCTACTTTTTCAAGAATGCTAATGGTCAGTCAGCCATGGTAACACCAGATATGGTGATGCTGCAAGAATTTCTGCGTGAAGAACTTTGCCAGTGGCACGTTAATATGCATCTATTGTGGTTTCAACAGGATGATGCTACCGCCCACACTGCAAAAAATTCAATGCAGACTGCGAGAAATGTTCTCAGAACGAATCATGTCTCATTTCAAAGATGTAGTGTGGCCTCCACGGTCACCAGATTTAACAGCATGTGACTTCATCCTGTGGGGTTATTTGATGCAAAAGGTGTATGTGAATAGACCCAACACTATCCAGGATTTGAAGGATAACATTCAAGCTGAAATTGCACAAATTCCACAAGACACAATGGGGAAAGTGACGCAGTGTTAGGCGGCATGTTGAATTTTGCCTGGAATCCAGTGGAGCTGATCTAAGTGACACTAGTTTCAAAAAGTGACCGTATAACATAATGCTTTCCTTTGTAGCTTGATTCTTTGTAAGTACCCAATACCGTAATGTTAATTAAAGTGTTCTTTTTAAAATTATAAATTGTTTAATTGTTTCTGCCGGACCCTGTATTACTTTAGTATTTGTGTGTGTTATAGGGCCCAAGACAGGTTCATCTGCAGCAGACAGTAAGCCAGCTGATTCTGCCAGAAAGAAAGGAAAAGTTGGGAATATCTCCAAGAAGGCAGCTCCTGAAGGGGTAACAGAATTGATCACTGGTTCTTTTTTCATTTTGTTATCATTCTTATAAATTTTTCAGCATGGATGGTTTTATGACATGATAAATAATTGATACGTAGAATGACTTGTCAGTATGATCTTTTGTTCTTTAAGGTTTGTGTTGTCTAGATAATCCACAATTTTCAGTTTTAAAGCTGATATTTTTGTTTTTCTGTGTCTTCTTCAATGTCCCTGCATTTACGTGTCTTGTGATTCACAGAGATGTTCAAATTGCCGTCATAACAGTTGATAGTATATGAAAGGGCAGTCAGGCAATAGCTGTTATAATATGTCAGCAGGTTAATTATGTCTTCTTTCCTCAACTGCAAAATGTAAATGTAGTAGTGTGGTTGTTGATATAAATGTGCAGATATATTTAATCTCATCTGTGGCCATTTAACTGATTTTATTGATGTATTTGTTCTTTGTCTGTCTGACTTTTATAGAGAAAGCCTAAGAAGGCCAAGAGTCCACTGCGGAAGGTGTCTGGAGATTGGACAAAGTCAAAATTAAAGGAAATAAAGAAGGCTCGTAGCGATCCTTCAGATAAGAAGTGTGACGAAGTTAACAACAAATCTGTTGAAGAGGTGAATATTCCACATTGTCCTTCGTATGTTATCTAGAGTGAAGGGAGGAAGATTCAGGCACCTGGTTAGTCATTTTATGAAACCAGGTGACTTTGAAGACATCTCTGTCAGTAAGATATTGCACTCTGTCAAAGGTGCAGGACTGCTGAACGATTGAGCTAATCGATTATGATTGAAGTGCATGAGCCACTGGTGCCTGCCCTTCCATATTCTATTCTAGAGTGAAGGGAGGAAAATTGAATATTTCGTATAACATTCTTGTCGCCAAGAATATTGTGCATGAATAAGCATAAAATTTACAGAGTTGTTGTTTGAATGCACTATCAGTGTCCAAACACACACTCCTGCTGTTTGTTTTACACTTAGAAGAGAGAGAGGCACAGATTTGTGTTGTGGAGCACACAGTGTCATCTGGTTCATCTGTTATCCAGTATTTTCAGTTGTACACAAATTAACCCTTTGGTGCCAGAATTAAATTCCTGGTGCAGTCTGCAAACCCCCAGCCTTAAATTACAGAATTTCATTTTTTTATGCGAACTACTACAAAAAAGAAACCACAACAGGCCTATACAAGGATGGCCATAATTGGTTGATGTGTATGACGTCTGTTTGGGAATTGAATCCAGTATCCCGTGATGCAGCATATGCATCATTTGGTGCCAGAGGGTGAGGACAGCTTCTAAATTGTGCTGTGTTTTAAGAAAGTTATTTTTGCAGTACTTTACAATTTGTGCTTGACATAGCTTATTATAAAATTTCAGAAACATACTGTATCTGGTGCAGAAAGAAAATCTGGAGCTGAATTGCAGTCCAGCAATCCTAGCGTAAAGCGGAAAGTGAAAGGTGATTATTAAAACTTAATTTCTTACATTAACAGTATTTAGCAAGACAAATAATTGGTGTTAACTTTAAGTAATTTATTTTCATGTCACAAGCTAAATGTCACAATTCTAGGTGCATGGGAATGAGATTTATTCGATGCGCCGCTTTTCTCTTTAAGGTGGAAATGTTCCAAAACTGTTTTTTTTTTGTTGGTCAAAGCTGTCAATTCGCAAGGAGAGCCACCAGTCTGTCATAAATAATTCGAAACTGAGACATGACATTGTTAGGCTGCTGACATGTTTCAGTCCATCAGTGTGACTTTTTTCTTCATAATATGAATAAATTAGCATCAGTAATACCAAAATCCCCCATGGACACACTCCTTAGCCTATTCCAGTCACCCCCCATTTTCACAAAAATTTTTGTAATGTCCAGTTTAGGGTTAGCTTCATGTATTCTCGGTGACTTCCAAGGCACTATATTCTAAGAGGTTACCCATACAAATTCTGCATGTGTTTTGTCACCCCTGTTGGAGCTGTGACTGCTACTCATGATAGCCCTGATCTCATTATCCTAACAGTGCTACTGGCATGTAGAAGGTGATTGAGGAGGAAAGATCAATAATTTGGGAGGTGACAGCGTCAGTCATTGTGAGGAAAAACGTTCATACGAACTTGTGTCTGATTCTGAGCGGATACTGGTACAGAGCTATTTGAATATCCAGACCAAACTGTGTTAGATTTTTGTTTGTTGGGTTGGTTGAAGAGCAGAGTTTACAAAAGAAAAGTGAGTACCCAAGACAAATTGCTTGCCTGCATTTTGGATGCTGCTGCCTGCATAAAGGAACATGAAGGTTGACTCAGACAAACAGCACACGATCTTCACAAATGATTGCTGTTTAAATTTCACATGTGGTAACAGGTTGCATTGCATTCTGAGTGGAAATCATTTCCTGTCATGTGTTTCCACAGATTAATATTGGGTTGGTTGTCTGTTCATCTGATCTCGGGTGGAAAACGGCCTTGGAGATTAACCTTTACAAACTAGGAGCATTATTGTATGAGTGTATGTTGGGAACAAATAGAATGAAGGGGAGTGTGGGGAAATTGTTGAAGATTTATGTGAACAGTGGATTAAAATGGTGAAAAATTTGTTTGGCCCTGAACTTCAAATGTTTCATAAGTGGGAAACATGTGAAAAGCACAGCATGTAAATCACAAGGCAAAGTTTTAGTATTACATTATTCTAATATCTTGGGTGGGAAAACTTTTCAGCTGGGTCATCTTAAGTGGGTTTCAGTGTACATTCTGCTCATTCTGCTCATCTCTTGAGAAATAATATTTAGTGCAGGACTTTTCATATCACATACGCAGATATCTTTATCAGTTGATAGCAGGAATGCTGCTTTTATATGTTAGTTTTAGCCGCATGTAGTGTTACCATTTGACACAGATACGCAGTATTTGACTCTTTGTCCATGTTTGTGAGGAGTTAGTGGGGTTATATTACAGTTACAATATTTAGATTTACGTTTTTGTGTGATAGGTGAAGACCAGCGATCTGATCTCGCAGTAGAGGAGCAGGGGAATTTGGGAGAGACACTCAAGGGCCCAGAAACAGTTACCAGCTTCTGTCAAAAGGACTACACTAGCCAACATTTGGGGGGCACAGGTACCACCAGTTTTTTGAGGAATATGTATTGAGAAAAAAAAAGTCGTGTCTGCTATTTTGCAGACTGCGTGGAGCTTTTTCGAGCTGAGTGTGAGGTAGTAAGTCATGGATGACTGCTGATCATTAAAAGTATTTGTACGTGACAGGCACAGACCTTGTTAGGACACAAGTGTCTTCATATTTTTGTGTTGTGATGGTAAAGTAATGTCTCGGACTGGCTTCTGAATTCAATGACCCGTGCACCTCTCTGAATGCAGTTAGATGAGAATTGTATCTGGTTTGGAGTTGTGATTTCAAGGTACAGAAAGGTTTTTATTTTGTTCAGTTTCAACAGAGACAAACGCTATATAAAGCCAAAAAGTTCTGTGAACACTTTGGTATCCACTTTCTTGTTCCTGCCAATGAACTGACAGAAGCCAGAAGAAATGAAATGAAAGAACAAGCAGAATCAATAAAGATGTATTAATTTCATCACTTTTTGTTTCTTGGGCTGGGTGTGTATCTTGCTGGTGTATGTGTTGTTGAGTTGTTGTAAAGCTGTTTGTAGTTTTTGCACAAGCTGAAGTTCTGGTCAGAGTAGGGAGGAGGTGATTCCATTTGAATTGTAGGTTAGCTGAAGTTATATGCAGAATGTCTAATTAATATATCCGTGGGCACACTCAGAAAATAAGGACAACTTTGAAGTCTCCACACAAAACGTAATGAAATAAATTAAAAGAATAAGAACAATTCAACCAGTAGGAAAAAAGAAAAATGAGATAGTGATGATTCTAAATATACATTTCTACATTTTACACAGTGTGTATTATAAATTCTCCCAATATCTTGGTAAGAGATTTACAGTTAGTTATAATTGATATCTCAGAAATAACACAGTATTTATTGATCTTGCACAGTTGTGATATTCTGATTGTTGACTTTTGCTTTAGCCGCAGCTCGTACCTTGCAGAGAACACAGTTTGTTAATTATAAAGACCAGTTACTGTGAGATATCTTGAACATCCTTAGGTATTCATGTAAAATGTCTGTTATTTTTGTCTCATTTTAGTCAAAATTGGATTATGTTTACAGATTTTAGTAAAAATTCAAAATATGGAATTCTATGAAAATTTGTCCAGTGGGGGTTGCACTATACCATGTTGGCTGGTGAATGGCTAGTACAGGTTGAATACCCCTTATCCAAAATTCCAAAATCCGAAAACCTCAAAATCCAAAACTTTTTGCATGCTGACATGAACACGATGCTGTACAGTTGTAGATACTTGTAAATAAATTCAATGCTCAGTTTCAGGTTGTAATTAAATTCAGCGCTCTGTTTTTATAGCCTAAATAAAACCTCTATACTCATATATATGAAACATAAATGGATTTCACATTTAGATTTGGTTCCCATCCCCAAGTGATCACATTATAATATGCAAGTATTCCAAAATCTGCAAAAATGCGAAATCCAAGACACTTCTGGTCCCAGGCATTTCGGATGAGGGATGCGCAACCTGTAGTTAGTTTTTACAATCAGTCCCATTAACTGCGGTGTCACTGCTGCAAATATGCATGAAATTCTTATCTATTTGGAGTCATGTAATACAAGTAATGGTTATGATGAATTAGATAATATGTTGTGAATCAGAGTTTGTTGATTTTAGTAATGCAAGGGTCCACAAATCCTGGGCTACAGGTTGCTGTTGTGACTAAATTTTGTGTGGTGGTGCCCAATATTTGTGGGCCTGCTGCTCTGTGGAACTTGCTTCATGTCACCTAGAATTTGGTGGTAGCTCCTAGATTTTTGGTGAATTTGTGCATTGCTGTAGTAATGAATGTGCTGGTTGCACGAAACCTTACAAATTTAAGGGTTAAATGTGGACTTTCCATGCAGTCATCTTAGAGTGTTGTGACTTACCTTCTGGCAGAGAACATCTCAACGCCAGCTGTGCAGGCAGCAGTAGCTTCAGAAGTTCCTGCGAATAAAGAAGTGTCTGAAAGTGAAGACATAGACGGAGGGGAGAACGTTCACCTTCGACTGACAGAGGAAAACATAATGGGTGATGAGCTCAAAGAATCTGAAGAAATAAATGAGTATGACACTCGCAGTGAAGTGAGTTCCTCATCCTCGGACAGTTCGAGTATGAGTAGCATGAATAATTCATCCACTTCTGAGTCTGAACATGAACCAGGTAAGTGAATTATGTTTACTCTGGTACAAATTAAACAGAAAATAAGGAAGGGAACTTCTGTGTGTGTTATTATTGGATTTCATACTGTGGCTATGAATATTTTGAAAGAAATATTGTACTGGAAAGGATTACAAGATTGGTAATGGCAATTGGGTATGGCTCTTTCTCTGACACATTCTCGATGGGGAGGGCATTCTGGTACTTGTTCCATATGTATGTTTAGTCATTGCCACCAGATACTTTTGTAGGTAAATTATCAAAATCATTCTTTTTTTTAATATGGGATAATATATGGCATTCTGGTTGGAAATGTATAATTTTTCATTAATGCTTTGAATGTCCTTGCATAAGCCTCTTTAACCTTTTAAAGACTAGCTGTAACTTTACATACGACCAGGTTTAAGATTAAAAAATTCTGCATGGTGCCCAAATTGTGTTTATGTGTTTTGTACGGATCTCAGAACAAACAGCAACTTTTGCCTTATAAAACATTAAGAGATTGGTTTTTATAACCGAAGTGGCGAGTGTGTACAGCGCGGTACGCACTGAGTCCTTATATAAAACAGATACGCTTCGTCTTTAAAGGGTTAAAGCACTGCTCTTTTGCTTTACACAGGATCCACATTCAACTTGGTATGCTGATCTGCTACTAAAAAAGCTAATTTAATGTGCCTAAGAAATGAATAATGTACAAGATTAAGTATGCAGCACACACCAATGACAAAATTAAATACTTCAGGTAGAAATGTGTAGTTTGGTCTAATGTGTGTCTTGGTTACACAGATAAGCTAAGATGTTTGCTTTCTGATTTTCACATAATTAATTGCCATCAGTAATTTCACCTCGTAATTTCTATATCAGGTTAGAGGAATGCTCATATTATTTGGTTGTATGAAATTTGATAAAACTTCGGACTTTACCTGGGAAGTACAACACCTGGCTTAGCAGAGACCCAAATGAAGTATGTTACCAGCTGCACTTGTTTCACTACGTAATTGACACCTGTCAGGTAGTGCGAGTGGAGCCAAAGTGCAGTCAGTAGAGGTGAAGTGCAATGAAATAATACAAATCATCTGTTTTTATTTTTACAGTCTAGTCACAGAAAAATTCTGCAAGTCATGCCAACTGTGTAAATAACACTTGGCTAAATAGAGGAAAATAAAATGTGTTTATCAGTTAACTATTTATTACAATATAATTTTTATCAACTGTTATTGTTTTTGGCATAAGAAACTTTTAATACTCTTAAATCACGTGTCCTCATTTAGCACTAGCAGATTTCTAAGTTGGGCGTGAATGAAGTGTTTTCTGTTTTGTACCAATATGTGACACATGGAATTCCAGAATTCATCATGGAACTTCGCATATTTTCAGTGGTTACTGGGGCCAAAACTGTAACAGTGCTGTGCTGGGTGAGATGTTTGTTAAATGTGGCAGTTTCTGGATGGTTTAACAAGATCTGTATTTCTCTGTAAGGAGTCATACATACACTTTGTAGTTTGTGATCATGATTTGTCTGTGTTTGAAGAAATTTTATCACTCATATAGGTTCTTGTTTCCCTTTAAGTGAATGAAATAATAGAATCCAGCAAATGTCTAAGCTCCAGCTTTGTCTTGGATTTGAAAATTGGTGGCCCAAACACTAACAAGAAAATTTTATTCACCCAAAGTAAAGGAATGAAAAGTACTTTAATCTCAGATGTACTGTGCACCTGATTGCCTGAGCAAATGGCTGTGAGTCGGAAAAAAGTCCAGCAAATTTTAAAAAGCATAAAGGAATATTGAAATTTAAGAGTTGTACCAAGCAGCAGTTTCAAGAATTTTGATGTAGGATACTTGTTTTGCCTACTACAGAAGGTTTTGGAGAAGGCTGAAGCAGCTGTATTGTTTTAGTGTTGTTATTTTAAACAAAAGTGTGGGTTTGTAGTGCGAGAAATCTGTGTGATGGTTGGGACACACCTGGTTATTTTAACAAGCAAGTCTGTGTAGTTTTAAATCTTGTGTGCTATTGCAGAAACAGCCTCACCTCATAAGGACAGGGGACCAGTCAAGCGTAGACGAGAGGCCTCTCGAGAGAGGAGGAGCCCTGTTCACAGTAAGCAGATGTTTCGTTGCTTTATTTAGTAGGGTACATATTAACCTTTAAATGACCTGTGTTCACATATATGAACACACATAAAAACACCCCTAGAAATTCATTTTATATATTTAGGCTCCAAGGAAATGTCCTACATTTTTAAGACATGCTGCATAATCTCTGTTTTATTTTCCACAAAATGCTGTTTATTTCATAATGTTCTCTTTTTCTGTTGAAATAATACTTCTTTCATAAACGATGGGCTAAAATTTAAACAGCCATTCAGGTCATTTAAAGGTCAAGTGATATGTTAAGGTATGGAGTGAACAGAACATTTACGCCATTTGAACTTCACAGTAAGTGAAGCAGCATGCATGCATGTTACATGTGACTTGTTTGTGTAGATGAATCACTGTACATTTACTGATTTTGGTTTTTATAGGTCACAGTTCCAAGAGATCCAAGACTGGGAGAAAAGTGAAATCTTACGGTAAGACAACAGTCACCTTAGTTTCATTACTTTGTAATTAAAGTTATGCACTATGGTGACAGCATGTACTGTTGTTTCACACATGGTGAAAGCCTGTTTAACAATTTGAAGTTTGCATTTTATGCTCAAATCTTGGTGGCGTCCCATTTTTGAGACTGCAGTGATGCATATTCATGCTTGGAATTTTGTGTACTTGTAGGTCAGCAATTGAAGAGTAGGATGTGGAAGTTGCATTTCTAAATGATTTTGTAATTTGTGTTTTTATCTTTTCAGATTACATGACAAAGCTCAATTATTTGTTCCGTGATGCACGCTTTTTTGTAATCAAAAGTAATAATGCTGAGAATGTGACGCTGTCTAAAGCAAAAGGAGTATGGTCAACTCCTCCACAGAATGAGGCAAAGTTAAACCAGGCATTTAGGGAATCACGCAATGTACTGTTGATTTTCTCTGTCAAAGAAAGCGGAAAATTTGCAGGTGAGATATCTTGTTTAATGCGCGAGTGTCATGATACACAGTGATAGTTTGGTGTTTTATTTTTTATCTATATTTGTGTTTTAGGAGTAGCGCGACTGGATTGTGAATCCCGAAGGGATGTGCCACCCATCTCATGGGTTTTACCTCCAGGTCTTTCTGCAAAAGCGCTAGGAGGGGTTTTCAAAGTAGACTGGGTTTGCAGGTGAGTTGAAAGTAACTTTTGAATTGGGACTGGTATGAACACAGATTTGTAAAGGTAAAAATTTTTTGTTTGTAGGCCTCAGCAATAAATCTATACATTCATATTGTTAGAAAGTATGTATCGGTATAATACAGGTATAAGTTGTTGACATCAAACTCGATTTAATTATGGGGCTGGTTACAATTTCCATGGCAAACATAAGCTTAACTCATGGTGTTCTGGGTGTTTGCACCATGTGGTGTAATGGGTTTGATCTGAAGTTGTAGAGGAACCCTGAAGATGGAGGCATGTTGGAGGAAACCTATGTATATTACATGGTGTAAAAACTCAGGAGATCATCATGTAGTAACATCCACTGTAAGAATGTGAGAACTTGCATAACCATGATCTTGCCATGGCCATATATAAGGAGACGGTTGCATGTAAGGGGCTGCCATGTTGGATGTTAGTCTCCCTAGATTCAGTGTGGTTTCTTTACCTTAACTACCTACAAAGTCCAAACTTTCTGACTGTAGGGAATACCAGTCATTACAATCCGTATGCCATGTTGAAACCCAAGATCCTCCCAGCTTGCCGTCAGTGCTGAATTGGGTATAGCAAAGCCTTCCTTATCTACACTGCATTGTGAAAGCTGAATGGTCAGTAAAAGACTTAAAGTACATGCAGTTCTCATTTAATGTTGACCCCCTACAGCATTATTTTGCTTCAGCCTTGACAGATTGTAACAACCAGAAATGCAGTAAACATTGCCCAGAGTAAGCTCTGTATGTACATAATTTTGAAGGCTCAAAGATACCATCCTGTTGCTAATAAATCTTTAACAAACACAAACATGTCAGATTTCATGAATTGGAGCACAGCGGTATACATATTTATTGTCTGTACCGTGTTCATTCTTTTCGTTATCTTTCTGTTACGTGTATATTAATAACAAAAGGTGATATGAATAATAAATAGCTGTGTAGAGCCATAAAATAGTGAGGTAAGGAGAAGGCTGGGAGGATTGAGGAATATATCTGACGTATTTTAATTAATCTTTGTGGGAAAATAGGTTTCATTCTGTGTTGTTTTGTTCTGCCTTCTGATTTTTGGGCATGCAACCCCATTGTTTAGTGAGAACTTCATATAATATGTAAACATGTGTTTAATCTCTGGCCATATCAGATTTAACATACTGGGTACAATGATGTGTTTGTTACGTACTTTGAAAGGCGTATCATGATAAGCCTTTGATTGTGTTAACAAATCTCTGTGTTTACATGGGATAATTAAAACATTAATCATATGTAGTCACTGGCCTGTCCAAGAATAGATGATACTTAATTTTGAAACTCCTGATTATTTTGTGTTGCTGCTGTGATGCGTCACAGGATGTGTGATAGAAGGGTGCTTAAGAAGTACCATATTTCAGTGTTACGTGGGGTACGCAGTATAAGAATGAGTATTGTGTGGTACCCAATATGTTTTTCATTGCCACAGTCCTTTCGATCGCACTATGGCCTTGCAGTCAACTCAGTCTCTTAACAGAAATGAGCACCAGGAATATTTCCTGGAGCGTAAAGGCGGCCCGTGTGTAGGGCTGACAACCTTACCACATTCATGTGCCGAGTGTCTTGAAATCTGGGGACCTCAACCTCCTGGAACCCTCAGGGCCTGTCCAGGCCTGTAATTGGATTGCTTTACCTTTACCTCACCCAATATGTTAGTATCCTGAAAGATGTTTGCACTCAAACATTGAAGTAAAATGAACAGACTTCAAAGTAGGTAGTAAAAAAGTGCTCCTATGAAAACTATTCTAGAAATAGTCCTGCAGTAGGTGTTGCATTCACAAGAAGGCAAGGATGACTTTACAACAGAATTTTCTGCAGTGTTTAACAGTGTTAAATATCAATATCTTTGAAGAGTTTTAGTTAATAATTTCAGGAAGGAACTACCATTCAACAAGACCCAACACCTGTATAATCCTTGGAATGAAGGGAAACCTGTTAAAATTGGCAGAGATGGCCAGGTAAGTGAATGAAATAATGCTGCATGCATAAACTATATAATGTGTGGATGGGGAAATACACTATGTGTGTGAGACTTGTTCTATTTGTTGTGCAGGAAATAGAGCCCCGAGTGGCAGAGGAGCTGTGTCGTTTGTTCCCGATGGATGAAGGAATAGATATGACTCCCATCCTGCGAAAGTCAAAGGAAGCTGCAAGACTGGTCAGACCGCGCGTGACCCATACTGTACGACGTCGGGAGGCTCTTCCTCCACCGCCGCCACCACCACACATTCGACCACTACCTAGATCATTTGGTACAGCAGGACGTGCCGGTCACAACAACAGCCACATATCTGGGAGGTACACAGGACTCTGTAGTAGTTGTTTGGGACTGATGAATCGTTTGATTGAGTTGGTCACATATTGGACAGTCACATATGTGCGAGTGGCCAAGGCTTCGTTTAACGGGAGTGATGTGGTTGTGTTCACTGTCAGTTGAAACCGTCATGTTCAATGTTACACGCAAGCCAATAGTTATTATCTGACGTTCCTACACATAAGTAACTAGGTTCAGTGTCCAAGGAAACATGAAGATGATGAGTGTCCAATAGATGTCCTTCCTTCTCCCTCTTGGAACTGTCCTGCTTGAAGGACCTCTCCCCTTTTCTTAAAGGAACTTTATAGAATCGATGTGCGCCATTTTGGGGAGAGAGGGTATATTTGTGTAATTGGTTCTGTGGTCTGTGCGTCACTGGGGTGTGTGGGCATGCATGGGCAGTGAAATTCCAAGTGCGTGCCATTCGGTTGGTTCTTTCCCCACTTAAATAGAACTGTTGTTAACAGGATCTGTTGTAGAATGAATGGTACTACTTAATGGACTTGAAGGGGCCCATTTTATCGTTACTAAAGAGATATATTACAAAAGAGGACATAGTCTAGCATTTTTCTTGGCGCTCACTCGAGATGAAGTTGAAGTGTCGTGTCTGCCTGCCTGTTGGTGGCCACAGTGCAGTGCAGTGAACTGTCTAGTGCTTTGGATGTTGGAAGAGTGAGTTCGCTTTGTGTTTTACTGGAACTGGTTTTGTTAACGCGGCTGCCTTTCAACCGGTAGGTTATTCAACATTACTTTCTTTTAAGACTAACTTGTCATTGCAGTTTTCAGAACAAAAGAGAATCACATTTAAATTTTTTTTTGTCCTTACTAAGTTTATTTTAGTTTCAGTTTGTATGAACTGTGTGATTCATATTTTCATTTGCAGTTGAATGTGACTTTCTGTGGAATCAAACCACTCAGTGAATGTTTCAGAATTGTTCCACATGTAGGTTGTGCTTTTTCCTAGAACTTCAGTTTGGTACAGTCAGGGATTGAACAATGTAGCACAAGAACATTCATAGCAATTGTTATCGTACTGTAAGAAAATCTGAATGTTTACAATTTTATTTGGATGGAAAATCTAGTTTTGATTGATGTTCTTGTTTTTAGTCTACATTGTTCAGTGTGTTCATTTTTTTATATCCTGATCAGCATTGCACCGATTGGACACATTGGATTAGGCTGTAAAGAACATAAAAGCAATGGGGTAAGTATTGGAAAATGCATCAAGGATTTTAAATGTAAAAGTGGCTGATCATTTGAAGTATTGAAAGAAATTTTGAAATAGTATTCATGACTCTACTTAAAAATTGTGTATTTTAAAAGTCTTCATTTAAAGGTTTCAAGGCACTTACCAAGTAACTCAAAATCGTGGCAAAAGAACTCATGAGTCGTACAGTGAAATCCCTTTGTGATGAATCTCTAGGTGAATGGGTATTCAAGCATGGATTTGAGATTTTTCATGGCCAGGTGTTATGCAAAATCACATCAGAAAGGGAGCATCTTTATAAGACTTAATTATGATAAGTAGTTTACATAATTGGTAAGAAAAGTTTTCTACAGAATAAATCCAGGTTGCATAATTATATCTTCATGTCTGAAACAGTAAGATTGAAATAATCATGGGAAGAAAGAAATTTTTCTGCACAAACAGATACACTTGCATAACAATATCACCACACACACACACACGAGTGCACGCGCATGTGGTTGTGTGTGGTGATACACACACGCAAGAGAAGTTGCTTCAGGAGGTACGCCAGCAAAGTTCTTTGATTTGGCAGATGTTCCTCCAGTCTGTTCATTTTCATTAAAGTTTTGAACTGCATGGCTTCAAGTGCTGCACCTTCCTCCCACAAAATAGAACTGGCTTCTCTCCCTTTAGTGTCACATTGCACTTTCCCATCTTAATGGTATCTTGTGCCTAGACCATGTTCACATTTGACTGTGTAGTCGGTGTTAATTTTTAATTCCAAGTGCAAGTCATGGCCATTTTTTGTATGTGAGACGTTTATCTATTGCAGTACTGCCATTACATATAATGCATCCTTTCTTGAAACAATGGGCTGTGACCTTCCATATGCCTTGGCAGTAATTGAGTTTTCAGTGTTTACCAGTATCTTCATGTGCACTGGGCTGTTCATACATGTTTTGTACTTAAACCCATGATGGTTCTGAAACCTAATATTTGCTTCCAGCTTTTTAATTGTCAGTCTGTAACCTTTTGGCACTGGAATTGATTACTCCTAGTGATTTGCAGAAGACTGGAATTCACCTGGGGGCTGCATAAGAACAGCCATGTGTATATATAGGGGACATTCAGCATTTTGAGCATCACGCTGCACATCACATGTATAAGGTTTGGCATCAAAGGCTTAATTTCTGGGCTACTCTGAAGGCCTTTAATCTATTATTTCACTGATTGGTAAGTTTGCAGAACACATTTCTTTCAGCTGCCACCTGAACATTTTCATATTGCATTATCTGGAGAGGCTTTTTTGTTCCACGTCTAACTTGCTTCACTTTGGTTTCTGGGTTTTACATTTAGCATAAGACTCCTTTCTTCAGTCAAGGTCAGAGTTCACAAATTTGACTGCCAATCACAAAGTGCAACCACCTCAGATGAGAACTGAAGCAACTTTGATGTACAAGTTGTGTGTTTTGGTGTGTGTATTTAGTATGTGACCGTCATTTGTCAGAGATATGGTTTTCCTGTTTTTACATCATATCCCATTATTTACTAAATTAAAATGTACTGAAAACAGGAAAATGTGACATTGTATTGGCATTTGGCTGGGACGAGAAAAAATGTTGCCTAAATATGCTCTTTATCTAAATTTGGATTTCACTGTAATTGCTGTTAATTACCTTAGTGGGTTTCCGGCACTTTTAATTATAGGCTTACTGATATTCGTGAGCTATTATGTGTCAGAGAATCAGTTGGTGGGTAAATATATCAGTACTGTTATGTAGAATGGAATGTAAAATATGTCAGGTTTGTATTTGTATGTCGTGTTTGCCTGAACATTTCATTCTTGTGTAATAGTTCTAATGGGCTTCTTGTATGACTTGTTTACTTCGTGCTTTTCTTCTCATGGCATTTCAACATATTTGCAGACAGAATGGTATAATTCAGCCAATTGATGTTAATGTTATTTCTGAGTTGTAGCTTCTAAGACAGCACATATTTGTATGGGGGAGGGAATGTGGCTGTGCATCAGAATGTGTATATGTTACATTACTTTGCTGCTTTTGAAATTAAAAGCTTTTGATTTTTGTAAGTGTACAAACAGGGGAATAGTGTCTGAGGCCACCTGTTTGAGCCTCTGTGTCATTTTGTTGTTAAATGGAACTTGAGTACTGATACAGTCTTGAGATCTTCGTGAGGGTGGCGTGCCTAAGTAAGAATTGGGTATTTGATTTGCATTACATAGCAGTGAAGGGTGTTGCATTCTGCATGTGTTAAGTTCCTTATACAGAGACGGTATTTCTTAGATGAGAATATGTTCAGTACAAACAAAATGTCAAGTGTGATCAACTTCACAGCCCAGTCAGCATTAGCGTGACAGTTCAGAGAATTTCTTAAGATAAATATTCCTTCATTAAAAGTAGTACTTTTTTTATTCATAACATTTTGCCAGTTTAGCATTTTTATTCTTTGCATTGGTGAGTACCAATGGGCAGAGGAAATTATAGCATTTATTGTAGGTATGTCTCAGACAGGCACATGCAGATGGGTGTACAACTTAATTCTTTTTTTATTATGATAGAGCTTGTTGAACTGTCCAAGTTATACATAGACATCCTACTGTTCTTTAACTAAAGAGGGAAGTTCTTGAAATTGCAGTTATGTAGCTTACCATTACGTATTGATAATATTTTATGCTTTTTTGTATATATTTTTTCACATATATCTGTTTTCTGTTTATATAATTAAAATTATGTGTAGCACATGTATTAAGTGCTCAGTATGACGTAACTTTTAACACAACTCTTGGTGCAGGTATACTAACAAATCTGGAAACTTTGGACTAGAATGTAATTCAATTTGCTGTAGGGTTTGCAGAGGTTCATTACAATGTTGTATGTATGTATATATTCAGTAAAGCTTTCTTAGGCTAGCAGTCGTGTCAGGTGGTAGAACTGTTCTACCACCTGACACGACTGCAGGTGGTAGAACTATTCTGCCACCTGATGTGACTGCACAGCTGCTAGCCCTAGAAATTTTATTGAATACACTCACCATGAAAGCTGTAGATTAGATGTGGTATGTATGTAGCTATAACTTCTTGATGTCATCTCAGGGATGTAATCCAAATTTTCGCCAAATACTGTATTTACAACTTTGACTATGTTTAATTGTCATGTTGTCTCTGTGGCAGTGTGAATAAGGCAACACATTTTGTTGCAGTCAGGTACCTTATAGAGTGAATTTTGTTTTTGCGATATAATTCAGCCTTGTTCATCAAAGCTCTGGTTTTCTGATTCAGTAACATGTTAGTGCATGTGGGGATTTATTTTTCTATTCGAGAGAGAAATCTTGAAAAATACAGGGTATACACAAAAGAATGGTGCGGTTTCAAAGTTAACAAGAAATTTATTTCTCACCTTACACAGATACAATGTACACCGTCAGCAGCAGCAACTGTCCAAGTTTCTCATGCATTAATTACAATCCTTCAATATTTGCACCCTGGGTCACACGACACACATCCACACGGTAATCAAATTCATCCCAGACTTGGTGTAGCATGTCCGCTGTAATGGTCTTCAGTGCATGCGTTATCCGATCATGAAGTTCCTTGAGGGACATGGGCAATGGAGGTGCATAAACGCTGTCTTTAACACTGTTTACGTACCACCATTGCCTATATCCCTCAAGGAACTTCGTGATTGGATAACGCATGCACTGCAGACCATTACAGCAGACATACTACACCGAGTCTGGGATGAATTTGATTACCGTGTGGATGTGTGACCCAGGGTGCACACATTGAAGGATTGTGATTAACGCATGAGAAACTTGGACAGTTGCCGATACTGACGGTGTACGTTGTGCCCATATAAGGTGAGAAATAAATTTCTTGTTAACTTTTGAAACCGCACCATTCTTTTGTGTATACCCTGTATTTTGTTTATATAAATGAAGGTGAACTTACCTTACTCTGTAATTTGCATGAATTGAAGACTTCTTAATTGGGATTACTTGAAGCATACTAATAACTTGAGCATGTTTTGCCCCTTGTCTTTGCTAGTTATTTATCATCTTTTGGCATGAAGTCTGTTAAAGCCACATCTACAGTAATTGAAGCTTGGCCCACTTCCTCATTCGTGCCAGATATGCACTGTCAATTTCTTTTTTATTTATACTTCTAACTTCTTGGCTTTTGCAAGATTTTGAGGTTTTTGTGGTGGCTGCGCGCATAGTGTCTTTAGAAATGCCACACTGTGCGGTTTAGTAAAGTACCCTATCCCTGGGAATTACCTACTACCGTAGCTTTAGGATGGCAGAACCTACACTGAAGATGAAGGTAGTGGTTTCATCAGAGATGTTAGTGTGTATCTACCAGACTACATGGCATCACATCCCCAAAGACAGTAATGTTTCTGGCTTTTGGTGTGGCATGTCACATTTGAAATATGTAACAAGGAAACTATTGTGATGCATAAATGTTTTCTGACTGCTGTTACATAGTCAGGTGTTCCCTTCTGATGCTGCTGCCTCATTCTGGTGCATCTGCAGGATCTGTTTGCATAATGAATATATGTCATGGTTTTGAGTAGTCGTGTACTTGAATCATGCATATTTGGTGGTTGGTTGATATGTGAATGACATATCATTTACTACGTTATATGGATAAGTGGTTGTCAAGTGTTGCTGAGGAACAGAAAAGTGCGCATAAAGTAGAGGATACGGTAACTTTATGGAGGGATGAAGTTTAGCTGAACCATCAGTTACCACACAGATTGAGCTTGAATGCCATTTTCAAATAGGTCAGTCCAAAGTAGAGGAAGAATTTTTTTCAATACATAATGTATTGTATGTGTAATTTTTCTCAAACTTACTGGTAAAGCTTCAGTGGTGCAGATACTTAAAGATGTGACAGTTACAGGTATAAGTAACCTTAGATCATTGCCTGTCGGGGCTGAAATGCGTATGTGGGTAAGAGTTTTAGTCAGTGATACTAAATGCACCTGACTATAAGGAAGAATCTGAAAGTACAGCTAATAAATTATTGTTAAAAAGAATTAAATAGGAAGTAACATAATTTGTTCAGTGTGAGGTTGAATATTCATTGGATACTTGTGTTTCTTTTTGTAGATGTATTGCTGTACACTGATTGAGTTAACTGACTTCACTTTGTTGGTCTTCTTTGAACTGAAGAAGTTGGTTGATCGGTTAGTTGTGCTTTAGAGCTTTTGCATTCAACAGATGTTAGGGGAAAAGTTGGGAATGTAATGGAAAGAATTTTTCAGGTGAAATTTGAGGTTTTATGTTGCAGTTATGATTGTAGCATTTTGTGTTATAATGTGACTGATGTAGTTTTGCAACTGGTTGTGACTTTGCTGCCTTTGTGCTCAGGGCAGGTGTGAGTGGGGCTCTGATATACAAGAGCAGAGGGAGCTGTCTGGCCATTCCTCACATTTCCCTCAGTATGACCCTCTTCTGTTGTTTTATAGCACGTTGATGTCATAGCTGTACTTCTAACCTAAAAATGGAGAGAGAATTTCCTTCTAAATATTGGTAACGAGCTGTGAGAGTGCATTGTGTCATAACCCAGGACACTGTAGTCTGTCAGCTGTTTAAGGATTAACGTTTGAAATGTCTTTATTGAATGATGCCTGTTTTACTTAATAAAACCAGTGCAGCTATTGTAGTTTTAGTGTGACTGAAGTAGTCCCCATTAAGAGTAATTTCGCCTTGGCACGTCTCCTATTACAGTTCATTGTGCATGACCTGAATGGATTGATGTATCTGTAGACCTGTAGTTGAGAGATGCCTGGTTTTAATCTTGGCTGGGTTATCAGTTATCCTGACCTTTCTTGTGGTTTCCTTCAGACCTTACATGTAAATTCTTGGATACTGCAAGGGTCAGGAGGTCCTTGAATTGTTGCAGGACATACTTCCTTGAAGATGAGGGCACTGTGTTAACTTGAAATGTCATGATCCATTTATGCATTGAGGCAGTGTCATATCCCAGGCCAGAATCCTCATTTTATTGCTGAAAGAACGTCAGAACTCCCATACTGTTATATACTGTTGGTGGTTAAAAGATAGTTGTGTTTTGGGAAGAGATTTGTTTGGGCTATGTACAAGTACTTTTCTGGTGTCGTATTGAAGAGTTAGAGGAAAATAATTATGTCTTGCTTGTCATGACTAGTTTAGTTGCTGAGACTTTGAAGTGACTGCATCCTGATCAATCTGATGCATCACACAAAGCACACTTAAGTCACATTTGTTGTATGTTTTGTGTAATTGTGCATAATAATTATAAACACTCTAACAGTCGCATCACCTTTAAGGCATATAGCACACTTGTGAATTGGAAGACAAAAGGAAGACTCAACGCCAACATCCTGCAATCATTTGCTGCATTCTGTGGCAGTTGTCTTGTGTTAAAAGGTGATAAAAATAACAGAACAATTTTCAGGGACCAGCTTGTTCCCTGCCTTCAGGTTAGTATAATTGAGACAATCAATCAGCATGGGGAATGATCCTGTCCCCAAAACATGGTGTTGAATTAATTTTTTAATATCTTTTATCACAAGATGATGGACAGAGCCAATGTAGTGGATGATTCCAAGTGTGACATATCAGAATCGTACAGAGTTATGCCACTAACAATATTTGCTGGTACACGTGCTGTTATGTGTGCAGTATGTTGCATGAACATGAGTGTGTAAAGTATTTTTCAGAAAGCTGTTAAGCAAATTATATATATAATATAATATAATTGTCAGACAATCAGAGCACTGATGAATGAGGCCCTACTAACATATGTTTAAATGTTTACTAACTTCTGTTTTGATCACCTCAGCAGGGGAAGGCGACGCAGATACATGGATGATCAGTATGATCCACGTCCAAAAAGGAGTAGAGGTATGCATACTGTGTGTCTGTCACTGTTCTTGAGGTTGTAAAATAAGGCCAAGCAGCCAGGACTGCACATTAAAATGCTGTCATCATGTAAAAAGTACCTGTTTGTTAATAGAAAGGACATTTCCATTAGGTCCAGCAATGTACATGTCAAACTTATACAAAGAAGTGAGACGCGAAAGGTCACCTGTCAGGTTTCCAGTGCCTCGTGACAGCAGATCCTTCAATGGGGTTCAGAACTACACAGACTTCATGCGAGAGTTGCATTCCCGAGGAGCCCCGCCTCTGACAGCCATGCCCTACCCACCTCCAGTAAGTAAACCACTTATTTTGTGCCATTATTCGGATTATTCCATGAAGTTATGTTCCGGTTTTATTTATTCGGCACATTTACTATCGTAATCTGAAAATAATACATTCAGCCTAAGGAAGCTTATTTTCGGCATTTGAATGTGAAGGGCTTCTTTTAAATTTGTGTACCAAGAAAACTAAACTATCTGTTATGTTCATATTATTACATTGGCTGAAGTTGCCACTTGGCCCAGGGGATATGTGAGTAGGACTGAAAGTATAAGGCAACAGTTGTCATGTGTCTGATATGATGTGGGCGGCTGGGATAGTACAGTCGATATAGTGATGTGCTATGGGCGGGATAGCTGGGGAATCAAATCCTGTTGGGAGTGAGATTTTCTGTGCCTGTCCACACTGGCCCTGAGACACCCATACTCCTGTGCAATGTGGGCCTTCCCCGGGGGTACAGGAGCCAGCCTGTGGTGCTTAACACCCACCCCATTCTAGTGCCAAGGTTGTCAGTGGGTTGGAACTATACATATCCCTCCCATCTGTGCCTGTCATGGGGTGACCTTTTACCTTTACTTGCTGTGTTGCTGTTTCTTATGGCAGATCTGATTGACTGTATGTAGTAGTGGTTTCCAAAGAGTGCTGTGAGAGGGAGACTACTTTTACCTATGCAAAAGAAATTTTTATATGAATAATTTTACTTATTTTGTCTTAATAGTCTTACTTTTTCAGCATTGCTTTCTATGAAGAATAGTGGTAAATGAGACCTAAAACATGGTTGTTAAATCTCTTTTATTTATCTGTGCCATGACAATGGGGTATCATTTTTCTAAAAGATATCATTGTCCAGAAAACTGGAACACTGTGAGGGTGTTAATTTCCATATTTTTCTCATTTTCTTATACTGTGAAGTCTTAAAACAGGGGAGGCATTCAGGAGTCCTGAAGATGGATTACTAACATAATACTGAGTAACAAGACCAGCCACTTGTTAGTGGATGCACGTGAAGTAATAAGGAGGATTAGAGAGAGAGAGAGATAACTACTACGTAACAGTTACATAGGTTCTGTCAATACTAATTTTACAATTTTGTTTATTAATTTTAGCCCCCATTTGTGGACTCATTACCACCACCACCTCGGTACTATGAGGGGCCACCGTTACCTGAATATCCGTCCTCAGTTAGGTCAACCCGGTCTGATAAGCGGTCGGTAAGTATTGGTTGTTGATTTTTGGTGTTCTTGTTGTAATATGGGATGTGATTTTAGCTTTCCCAATTTCAGAACACACAGACAGGACAGAGTTCTTATGAAAGCTAATGCATTAATCAGGAAATCTATGAAGAATGCAGACTTAATGGAATTGTGGGCTCAGGAAATGGAACATCTTTCTCCGTATAGGGGCTCTCTAAGAGGAACGTTGGGGGGGGCAGTGTTTCTTTTGTGGGGACTCTTGAGAAATGTGGCAGGAAAGGCTTTGGAAGGGGAGAACTCCCTCTTATAGAGGCCCCGTGAGGGGGGGGCCCTCATACTGAGGACTCCGAGAGACACGTATCAGAAAGCCCCGGAGAGGGAGAATTTCTTTTTGCAGGGGCTCCATAAAGGGAACCTAAAGGTGGTCAGCAAGGGAGGGCTTGGCCAATATGTTTATTGGGCCAAAATCTGCACTTGACATATTTTTCTGCTGTGTATAACTTAGAGTGTTTGTGGCCTTATGTTGGACCAAAACACTCTTAAGAAAGCATTTGTATTTTAGGCGGCATAAAGGGCCAGTTAGAAAATGCCTACATGCATCAGGCCTTTAAGGGCTCGAACACATTAAACATCAGGAGGATGTGAATAGATGCTGGCACACTTCAGTAGACTTTCAGGAATTCTACATAGCCGAAATTTCACCCCAAGAGAAACTGAACACACCCACCCCATTGTAACTGTTCTACACTAGCCTGCATACCATCACATGATGTGGCATATAAAGTACTGGCCCTGTATTGTACCGTTTACTCTTCAGCATCTGTGGAGAAATAAACTCAAAGATATATCCACTTATCTGCAATCATTTGTCACTTGCCATGAGCAAGCAGCTGTGTGTGTTTGTCCTGGCCTGATTGTAAATAAGACAACATGCAATGCATGTACATAGTTGTATTTGTCACTTGGTTAGAGTCTGTAGATGCATGGTGGATAGTAACTTCTTAACATCCCACCCATGTACCTGATGGCTACACTACTGTGAAGACACTCTCCTGTCCGATGTTTTTCATATAATGTTCCAGTCCATAGGTGTATTAAGTCTGGTCTCATATGGTCTTATTAAGTTTCTCAATGGACTAGGTTATGTATAGGAGAATCTGATGTAATCACATGGTATAAAAATCGGGATTCATGTTAACAGAGGGTGGTTGAGCATGGCAGAAGCTGCAAAATCGTGAATTTTGAACAGGTTCTCTCTGTATGTGATGATAACATGAAAATCTGCAACCGCACATTGAACTACAAAAACTTGGTTACCATTATCATGTATGCAGGTTTATTGTATTATTTTATTTTTGATGGCATATTACAAAATCCATGTTGTGTTAGAACTGGAATATGTATGGAACAGTTATTTCATAAAGTAACTTGAATTTATTCAAGAGTGAAATATGATGAGATACTTCTTCACTTAGGGGGTATCGAATTATTGTTGTCAGAGTTCCGTTTATTTTGTTGGCTCTTGTTTGTGGACCAGTAAGTTGAAGTGGTTAACTTTTGCCATGTACACAATGAGAAATACAGTTTCTTTTCACAGTATGACCGCTCTGTGGAGGAGTTTCTGCGAAGAACAACAGAAAGACGTGATCGTGATAGAGAGAGAGATAGACGCTACAGGGACAGGCGTTGATCAGGCCAAGGTATTTGTTGCAGAAGAGGAATTACACAAGACTGAGTTTAAGGCCAACTGTGTTAAATGAATCACACGAAGACAGTTCAAGATGGCAAAGACTAACCCTGTGCTGGGTTTTTATGCGTTGAGCAAAGGTGGAACTGTGTTCCCTGACTTTAGTTCTTGTGTATTGTATTGTCACATGTATATCAGAGAGTGTAATTTTCATGGGATGTCACTTTCGTTCAGTCATTTGAATATGTCTGGTGGTATACCGAGAATTACTAGCTTTGATTTGTAATTGCTGAAAGTACAGTGTATTAGAAGCTTCCAGCATTTGACAACTATGATATAAGGATGATCATGTATATTTCGAAAAGGAGTCCAACATATTCCACAATATACAGTATCTTTTCTTCAAGAGATTTGTTTTCATTTCTTCTGCAAACACAGGAGAACCAAAACTTCCAGCAGAACTGCACATGATGGGTAATGATACAGATCTAAATTCTGGCTATGTTTTGTGTGACCCATTAGTTAAGCATATCCTTTTTGTTTCTCAGCTTTATAGAAGTCATTTGGCATGTATAATACTGAGCAAACTAGTAAAGCGCTACATTTGGAGCATAACTGTATATGGTGCTGAAACTTGAATTCTTCAGAAAGTAGATCGGAAATACCTAGACAGGTGTTAAATGGTGGTGCTGGAGAAGGATGGAGAAGATCAGTTGGACCAATCACGTGAGAAATGAAGAAGTATTATATAGAGTGCAGGAGGAGAGGAACATCTTACATACAGCATAAAGAAAGAAGGCTAACTGCTGAGGGCTTGAGTGACCAGTGGGCACATTGGCAGGTGGTGGAGAGCCAGGGACCTGTCCTGGGGCTGGTCTGGATGATCTCTGGACTGACCCTGGGGCAGGCCTGTCTCTGAACATAAAGAATGGGGGACTGTGTACCAACTTCCCAACCCCAAGGTGTTACGTGTTGCTTGCTGCCTTAATCCGTGCTGAAGGGGCGCATGGCACATATGTGATGTGTCTGTAAAGGAGCCTCTGGGAGACCAGGTGACATTCCAGAGTAAGTAGCCTTGCACTGGTACAGGGAGCTCTGCCAGTGTTGACTGCTATTTCTGTCATACTTGTGGAACCTAAATGGACACAGTAATTGATGAACCTGAACAAGGAGTGGCTGTGGCTGCAGACTTGTTGGAACAAGACTCATGGGGAGTTTGTAGGCTCTAAGCATTCTGTTGTTTCTCCTGATGGAGAGATTGGCTGCAGGCATGTCTATGATTAGACTGCAGACCAAGAGATTCTCAGGAGCGCAACAGAAAAAGCTTATTAATGAAAGAAAAATGAAGGAAGGAACTTGGATGGTTGAAGAAACTCCATGAAACCTTTGTCTCTGAAGAAGGGCATGGCAGGAAGTACTGGGGCATGAAAAGATCCCACTCTGACTTGAGCACCCTACCTTTGACAAAACAGCAACCCAAAAAACCCAGGAGCACTCGAGCAGACTGAGTCTTACAAGGAAGCTGTTGTTGGCATAAAGATGGCAGTTATTCATAAACGCCATCCTGAGGTCAAACTGGATCAGGGTAAAGTTGACCTCATTCAGGGAAGAAGGTTAGCTGCTGTGGATGCAAACGTCTCAGGGATGACACCTCCACAGTTTCTACACTCTAAATTTGCACAGGGTATATTTTGGATTAATTGCAAATGAATCCTCTAAGTTCTGGCTGATGTGGACAATAAGTGGACTTGGAGAGCTGTGGGAGGGTGCGGAGCTGACGGTGGTTGACTCCAAAGATCTCCCTAAAAGACCCAGGGTGCTTGTTCATGTTGCAGATACTTCAGAGGTTACCACTGTCATAACTTGTCTCCCGATTCAAAATCCTGAGATAAATATGGCAGACTGGTCAGTCATGAGTTGCAAGGTCACTGAGAAGGAACAGATGTTGGCCTTCTGAGGATCGGGTAGAGTTATCTTCCGGACCCTGAAGGATGAAAAGAAAAAGCCAGAGGCTGAGAGTGTTGCAGGTAAATCATCACAGTAGGGCGGCTGTAGCTACCCTGTCTGTGGCTATGAGGAACCACAACGTTGCCCTCATACAGGAACCCTGGACCTGTGTGGGGGAAATCGAAGGTCTAAAAGAGGTAGGTGGAGAACTTATATATAATAGATCCAACCAGAATCCTAGGACCTGTATTTTAGTCAAAGACTTTTGGGTATTGTTGCTGATGCATTACTGTTTCAGGGATCTCACAGTGGTTAAAATTAGAATATCATGTGGCAGGGGCCAAGGGAGATTATTCTTAAATCAGCATACCTTCCACATTATGATTTTGAACCCCCACCCACCAAGGGAAGATGGAGAAGCTGGTGGCAGAATGTAGAGCTGAAGGATCTCACCTTGTCATCGGCTGTAATGTGAATGCGCATCACACAACTTGGGGGAGTTCAAATATTAACAACAGAAGTGAGTCTGCGATGAGGTTTATAGATTTCAACCCAACTTACACTGTACGTAGCGCATGCGCGTACATCGGAAGGTATGAAATCTCAGTTACATCACTGCAAAGGAAGGCGAGTTACAAATGAAAAAGTACTTCGGTCCCCAAGCAAAGTGCCCTTCCTTATTGAAGAATTTCAACCAAACTTGAACTGCTTGCAACACATGCACGTAGAGTACGAGGTGTAAAGTCTCAGCTACATCCCTGCAATGGAACATAGGATACAGATGAAAAAGTACTGGTGTCTTCAAGTAAAGTGCTCTTCATTATTGACCAATTTCAGCCAAATCTGCACTGTTTGTAGTGAATGTGCGTACATTACCAGTTCTGGAGTCTCACATCCCTACAATAGAGGGCAACATATAGACGAAGAAGTCGTTTAGTCTCCAACTAAAGTGCCTTTCTTTATTGATAGATTTGCATTGTTTGTAACACATGCACATACATTGCAAGGTATGAATTCTCAGTTACATCCCTACAATGGAGGGCAAGATACAGACGAAAAAGTACTTTGGTGTCCAAGCAAATTTTGTTTGCTTATTGACCAACTTCAACCTAACTAGCATTGCTTGTAGCGCATGCGCATGACGTAGTGAGACTTGAAGTCTCACATCCCTCTATAGGTAGGCGAGATACAGACCAAAAACTACTTTTATCTGTAAGTAAAGTGCCTTTTATGATTGACACATTTCAACCAAACCTGCTCTGTGTGTAGCGCGTGCACATACCATGGTAGATGTGAAGTCTCAGTTACATCCCACCGAGAGAAGGCAAGATCCAGACGAAAAACAACTCTGGCTTCCAAGTGAAATGCTCTTCTTTAATAACCAATTTCAAAAGATCGACGCCAATTTGTTATCCCAGTTACGAAGGTGCACGAACGTGTTGCTTCCGCAACTGGAGTCTCCAGAAGTGCACTAAAAAGCATAAAGAAGGAAATGTTAAATATGCAGGCTGGGGCAACCACCTCATACAGCACAGCAAGAAGAAATAGCAACCGCCCCCGTACTGTTACAAAGATTGACGATTTCTATATGTCTGTGGTGCGTAGAGCAATACACAAATTCTATCTGCGTGAAAAAAGGCTACCAACTTTTCAGGCTGTGTTGACCAAGTTACGAGGGAGTATTGGATACACGGGACAGGCATCCAGTTTGCTGAAGATATTTAAGGAACTTGGGTTTCGCTGGAGGAGAATGCGAGACAACAGGCCCATTCTCATCGAAAAACAAGATGTCAGATGTGCGCATGTGGCCTTTTTGAGGGCAATTACGAAATTTCGTAGAGACGGTCGTGTAATTGTATATAGTGACGAAACGTACACCCACAGCTCCCACACTACAAAAATATCGTGGTCTGACGATACTCCTCAGGGATGTGTGGCGCCAACCTCCAAGAGGCAACGGTGTATCACTGTGCACGCGGGAACGGAAAAGGGCTTTATTCCTGGCGCATTACTGATTTTTAAGTCAAATGAAACAACGGGGGACTATCACAAAGAAATGAACAGTGATAATTATTTGAGGTGGGTTCAAGAAAAGCTAATTCCAAATTTACCCCAGAACTCCGTTTTCGTGATTGACAACGCCGCTTACCACAACGTGCTAAGTGAGAAGTGTCCAACGTCATCATCAAGAAAGGAAGATATGGAAAACTGGTTGTTGAAAAACAAAATTCCATTCAGTGGTGACTTGCTGAAGACAGAACTTTATACTTTCATAAAACAACTTAAGCCGAGACACAAGCGATATATTCTTGATGACTTACTGAGTGCTCACGGTTCTCCGTTTGCCACCATACCATCCTGATCTCAACGCCATTGAAAACATGTGGGACTATGTCATGCACTTGGCCGGACAAAGGAATGTCACCTTCAAGTTGGATGACGTGTGACAACTGTGCGAGCAGCGTTTTGCCGAGATCGGTGACGTGGAATGGGCAGCGGTTTGTCGTCACGTTATGAATGTAGAACAACAGTACATTCGTACAGAAGGGCTGATAGAACCAGAGGTGGAAAGGCTAATGTTCAGTGTGAGTGGCAGGAGCAACAGTGGGGATATTTCGTCGTCAGAAAGTGACGCAACAATAGATGTGGTCTCCTCCAGTTCTGACACGGACGATAAACTGGACGGTATCGCGCCACTCGAATAATTTACTCTCTGCTTATCGGTGAGTGTGTTGCAGATCGTGACAAAACTTATCTCTAACGGACGAATGGGGAAACGCTGTCCCAGTAACTTAAATGTCCTCAAAGGACACAAGGGAGAACAGTGCCCCGCAACGCCTTTACGTATTAAAACTATTTTCCATTCATAAATACAGGTCTCTTTTTCAGAATAATTGTCCAAAAGGCTAGGGTAGGTATGGACGTTTGTCTGAAAATTAATTATAGTTAAAATGCCACACTGCAAAAACCACTTCGAGAAAGGTGTATTTGGGTTCCCTCCACATCGATTTCAAGGAGGAATGAGCAACTTAGGCAGCAGGTAGATCGATACATTCTTAAGAGTGTACTTGTTATGTGAAGTGGTTAGGATTAATGGACATATAAAGCGAAAAGAACCTCGACCGTGAACTGCTATGTTGGGGTCTAAATCTCTCGTACTTCTAAGCAACACTGCCACTGTCGTCTGCAGGGAAGACTGACATGGTGTGCCGTCTTCCTCCGTGAGAGCGGCAAGTGGGTGGGCCGTGGTGGACACTTGGCCTGTGACACAGGGTGGCTGTTGTCACGTGACTGACGTAGGAGGACCGAAGGGTTTGTGAGACTCGCAATGAAGCTTGTCATTTAAAGTTACGCGGACATTGTGGAAATACTGCACGTTTACTTCAGATGAGATAATCCGTGGTAAGGAGTCTGATGTAGCGTCATATATGATCCATGTCATCTTGTCAACGGTTATCGCGCTGTTATATAACCCGTGGCATTTCCTTTGTTTCAAACACAAACCACGGTTCAACTGCAGATCAATCGGAGGATCGCCATTATCTCGGTAAAGTTGTGAGGTGGATTGGTTATGTGTTAAGCCATTTAATAGGCTAAAGTTTAATATGTTGTCTTTTGTGTGGTATGATTGACATTAGTGGATAGTATGTTTCAAAACTGTGTACAGATAAGATGTAGCAAGTAGGTATGAAATGACTGTTTGTCAGTCAGTGTGGGTTACATGCTGCCGAGCTGGGGTTATGTTACGTGTGAGTGCACATGTACCCGTGTACGCTGTATACTGTATTTACTTGGATATGGAAAAGCGTTGTTCTGTTGCGTCATGTGGAACATGGGGTGGCCTTATAATCATGCCAAAATGATACATGTTCTATATACAAATTGTAAGTGAGGTGATACATGGCACTTAGCTTTGTGGTTGTTTTGGTCCCCTGTGAAAATGGATGTTATTATTTTTGTAATGTATAAAAAAAGCAGTGATATTGTGGCATAGACATTACTACAAAAAACTGTAAATATAACAATTTTTAGACCTGCATCTAGTTTGTGAGGCCTGAAAGCATACCTGGCACACACATAACGTTTGGCGTGTGAGATTTCAAGTGTTCGTGATCTTCAAACACTCCGTCTTCAGTTTTAAACTTTGAGACTTTTGAGATAACGGTGACATGCGAAGTTCTCTTCGAGGTGTCTGTGAAGGTTACAGTCCTGTGGTATATGAGACCGTGTAGTCTGGTAGCTAGTGACCAACATTTCAGGGGAATATACTACTGCCATCTTCAGGGTAGAGTCCATTCCTCCAGATGGATTATCAGTGGATTGCTTCAGTATAAGTGACTGAAGTTTGCATATGGACTGCTTATGCTTTAAACTACTGAGGAGTTTCCAAAGGAAATGTGAGATACTGTTTTAGTTAACATACATCTCCTCATGGAAAGGCATTCATGCTTGAATCATGCAGAAATAACAGAAAGGGCAGGTTTGGAGTTTTTTTTACATATTTTGTGCAAGTGTGTGTTATTTTTCATATTTTTCATAACAGACTGTAAACGAAAGCATGGTTGCTACGGTTTTAGACCACAGGTTTAGAGCAGTGTCAGCAACTGAGCGTGAAGTATCATTCAAAATGAGCACTGTAACTTTGCAGACTGCCGCACACAAGGAGTCTGAACTGATGCTGAAGCTGCAGCTACAGGCATTATGTTCATTGCAGTAAAAGGTTGAGACATTTAAACACAAGCAGGTCTCTATGAAAACACATCACTGTGTGAAGGGTGTGAATGATATTTGAGGGAACCTGCTAGCTGTCACAGCAGGAACCATCCACATGGTGGTGACAGAATAAAAACCCATTCCTCTTGTTGGGCTCCACATGTTCAAAATCAATTAGGGATATCAGTGTGACAAGTGGCAGGTAACAGGTCGTGCAGGCAGGAAAACCTGATAAGAGACTGCAGCATGGAGTTTCAGCATCTCCTTTATGGTCATGATTTATATAAGTTGCTCATTAACTTCACCTTTTAAATATAATGGCCTACCATACAAGGATCCCTTCATGTCAGCAAGTTCTTCAAGTGAGCTCATCTTTTGGTTTTTACATGGGTGGTGGGCATGGTTTGTTCTGATCTTTAGGAGAAATGTACTGCTGCAGTATTCAGGGTGATTTAATTTAGTTTATGTGACCATCATTAACTATCATTAAGACCTGAAAGTAACATACTTCCTGTTTGCAGGCGGCAGTGACAAGGTGCCATTACAAGTGACGAAAAATGAGACGGGGGTCATTGCCTTGGCACGTCGTCTTCTGGGAGCCCACTGGGATTGGAGTCAGGAAGAGAGGTGCATGAAGATGATTATCTTGCAGCATGGAATGCCGTGTAGTCTGGCAGAGAGGTGTCATTAGATAGGAGCCAGCTGCCTTCATCTCTCACCCTGAGGGTGGCAACAGGTGTCTCTGGAACACTAATACCTGTCTGCCAGACTGCACGGTGTCACACCTGAAGGCTGTGATCTTCATTAGACTGTCAGATCCCACAAGATGTAGGAAGTTCACCTCCATCGTGCATGTCGTCTATAATGGATGGACCATCCAGTCAAGGTGTTGTGTCAGGAGTTGCAGGGTGTGTTGTTAGGAAACTGAAACTCAGTGTATCATCAGCTTCATCATTAATTTGCACATTATAGGAATACACTTACAAACAAGGTGATCATGATTTGTTGCCACTTCAGTAGCCAGTACTATCCTGTGAGATTCTCGGTGGGGGGTAAGTTTGCTTGCAGCGGTAATGGTTGTTCTTTTCCTGACCTGCTAGTGACTGTTGATACAGATACACACTGGGTTCATATATGATTGCAGGTTGTGTAATTTTGTTTGTAAGACTTTTACTTCATTGTAAATGCTTTTGAGTGTGGCAATGGGACCAAATTGAATAGACATTTTGGAGGGTGGCATGCTGCATCCACCTCCAGGGTTGAAAAGATTGAATTGTGAATGTCAGGTGTGTATGCTTTATTGTCTACAGTCATCGAGACACACCAGTGAATAATGTCAATTCTAAATGTTTTAGAATCTTGTGGTTTTGGCTGACTGACACTGAGGAGCATCCAGGAAATCCCAGTGTACACCTATCTTGAGGAGTTGATCATCTTAAGACCAGGACAAGTGCCCAGTGGACCCACTGCCCCATCCAGTGCAATGTGACTGACGGATGTTACAGCTCTGTTGTCTGGGTACATAGATCATGTCCCTCATCTCTCTGTGTAACCACTGGTGAGGTGCCTGTGTATCATAGGTGTGTAGCATAAGACAGATTGCCAGTTGTGTGACGCATTGTCTGAAAGTTAAGAATCTGGTAGTTTTTCTTCAATCTTACATGTTCACTGGCTAATACACTTGCTACAAATTTTTTTTTTGTAAGAAATGTATTGCACATTGCACAGATTAGTGGCAACAGGAGTATCTGGACAGAATTAAAATTCTGTAAGCCCTGTAATGCCTGGGAGGAAACACAAAGGCCACAGTACACAGGGAACAGGGGTAGACTGCTGTGTAATGGTAGTGCCTGGGAGAAAATACGCACAGCATAGTCAATAGTGAGCAGAAATAAATTGCAGTGCAGTTTTTCGTTTGTATCTTGCCCTCCATTGCAGTGATGTAACCGAAACATTGCACCTAGGTCTCAACATGCATGCGTTGCAAGCAGTGCGATTTTGTTTGAAGTCGAAGTAGTTTTTCATCTGTATCTTGCCTTCTATTGCAGTGACGTAAGTGAAACATCACACCTAACACTCACAGCAAATGCATTACAAACAGTGCAAGTTTCATTGAAATCGGTCAGTAATGAAGGGCGCTTTACTTGGAGGCCGAAGTAGTTTTTCATCTGTATGTTGCCTTCTATTGCAGTGATGTAAGTGAAACATCACACCTAACGCTCACAGCAAATGCAGTACAAACAGTGCAAGTTTCATTGAAATCGGTCAGTAATGAAGGGCACTTTACTTGGAGGCCGAAGTAGTTTTTCATCTGTATCTTGCCTTCTATTGCAGTGATGTAAGTGAAACATCACACCTAACAATTACAGCAAATGCATTACAAACAGTGCAAGTTTCATTGAAATCGGTCGGTAATGAAGGGCGCTTTGCTTGGAGGCCGAAGTAGTTTTTCATCTGCATCTTGCTTTCCGTTGCTGTGATATAACTGAAACATCACACCTAGCACTCACTATGCATGAGCTGGTAACAGTGCAAGTTTTTTTGAAGTCAATAATGAAGATCTTTGTCACAATATGAAAGCAATATGATATGCACGGTCATATTCTTCAACCAATTTTTTTTTCTTCGCAGGTTGTGAGGAGCAGTGCATCATAACAAATGGATAGCTGAGTTTCATTCTCCCAGCACCAAGTACGATATTCGGTGAGTCCTCATGAGTCATATAATTTTAAATGTTCCTTCTTATCTTGCTTCACATATGACACACAGTTGTATACTGATAACTCATGTTATTGTCCAGGCATTACTACTAATCTACCATTCTGTGGGTAGGCATGGTAAACACAGTAATACTGGGGCAGACAGGAAAGGCAAACGTGCAGAGGCAGCAGGCAGGCAGCAGCAGAGGTAAGCAGGTTGGGATAGAGTTAGTCAGGTATGCATGCAGAGGCAGGCACACAAAGGTAAGCTCTCAGGCATAGTCAAGCAGGGAGGCAGGCAGATTCAGGCAATCAGCATGTAGGAAGGGGCAGACAGGTGGTACAGAGGCAGTGGTAGGCAGATAGGCAGGCCAGATCACAGGCAGGCAGAGTCTAGCAGGCATGCAGAGATATATTCAGGGAGGGAAGCAGGTGCATTCTAGGCAGAGGCATTCATGCTGGAAGAGGCAAGGAGAGACAGGCAGACAGGCTCAGGCAGGGATGCCTACAGAGGCATGGAGGTAGAAGCTGGCAAGCAAAGCCAGGGAGACAGGCAGCCAAACAGAGGCAAGCAAGTAGGCAAGCAGAATGAAGCAAAGGTAAAGGAAGGCAGGCAGAGGGAAGTGGGCAACTGAAGCAGGTAGGAAGGTAAGCAGACTGACAGACAGAAGCAGGCAAAGGTAGAGGTAGTCAGGGAAAGGTAGGCAGGCAGGCATGGATGAAGGCGGCGGCCTGGAGGGGAGAGGGAGACAGGCAGCCAAGAAGACAGAGAGATAAGCAGGGAGGTAGGCAGAGTCACAGGATGGCAGACAGGCAGGTAAGCAGAAGCAGGCAGGCAGTGGCAGGTAGCACAGGGAGGCAGGCAGGCAGGCAAACAGGTATGAGGGCACAGGCATTATTCAGGCAGGCAAAAAAGATGGTGTAGCACAGTCAGGGAGGTAAGCACACGCACACAGAAGCAGGGTGAAGGGAGGGAGGCAGGCAGGCAGAGGCTCACAGAGGGAAGCAAGTTGGAGGCTTGCAAGTAAACATAGGCCATGGTAGGCAGGCTATGCTCGCAGGCAGAGTCTAGCATGGATGCAGAAGTATATGTAGGGAGGGAAGCAGATGAATTCTAGGCAGGGATGCATACCGAGGCGTGAAGGTAGAAGCAGGCAGAGGGAAGTGGGCAACTGAAGCAGGCAAAGATAGACGTAGTCAGGGAAAAGTAGGCAGGCAGGCAGGAAAGCAGAGACAGGCATTCAGAAGCAGGAAGGCTGAGGCAGGCAGGTAGGCTAGCAAACAGGTGGGCAGATGCAGGCATGAATGAAAGCAGTGACTGGCAGGCAGAAGCTGCCAGGCAGAGGGAGACAGACAGGCTGGCAGTGGCAGGGACAAAGAGGCAGGCAGGCATGAAGCAGGAGGAGGCAGGCAAGGGCAGATAGGCAGAGGTAGGCTAGCAGACAGGTAGGTTCAGGCACGCAGGCAGGAGAGGCAGGCAGGTATGAGGGTAGAGGCAGGCAAGCAGGTTGAGACACACAGGCTGAAGCAGATGCAAGCAGGCAGGTAGGCAGGCACAGAGGCAGACAGTCAGTCAGGAAGAGGTGCACAGTCAGGCAGAGACAGGCACAAGCAGGTATCAGTATGCAGGCAGGCAGGAAAGTGTACGCTGGCAGGTACAGGTGCAACAAAGAGGCAGGCCAGCTGGGGCAGGTAGGCAAGCAGGTGGTAGGGAGGCAGAAATGGGAGGCACAGGCAGGTAGGCAGTAGAAGGCAGGCAGAGAGGAGCAGGAGGTTAGAGGCTTGGAAGCAAACACAGGCAGGCAGAAGCAAGCAGGCAGTGGCAGGCTGGCACAGAAGAAGGCAGGAATGCATGCAGGCAAAAAAAAGCAAAGAAGCAGAGCCTGGCCGGCAGACAGAAAGACAAGAACAGACCAGAAAAGGCATCTAGGCAAGCACGAAAGCAGGCAGCCAGAGACAGAAGCAGGCAGGCAGAGGCACTTGTGTGAAATTTCAAACATAAAGACAACAAGGCACATGTAGGGAGCCATGCATCCTGCCATGCAGACACTGGCAGACAACTAGGTATGAAGGCAGGGGCAGGCAGAGGCAGTCAGGATAAATTTCGCAGACAAAGACAAGCACGGAAGAACGAACAGGCAGGTAAAGGCAGCAAGGAGAGGCAGGCAAGAGCAAAAAAGCAGGTATGCAGAGGCGTGAAAGAATGTAGTAAGGAGACAGGGAAAGGCAGGCTTGGACGCTTGCAGGTAAGCAGGGTAGAAAAGCAGAGGGACAGCTATACAGCTGATGCAGGCACTTGCAACTTTATTCTAACCTAACCTAACACGACCTAACCTAACCTAACCCAACCTAGCCTAACATAACCTAACCCAACCTAACCTAACCCAACCCAACCCAACCCAACCGAACCTAACCTAACCTAGCTTAGCCTAACCTACCCTAACCTAACCTAACCCAACCCAACCTAACCTAACGTAACCCAATCTAACCTAGCCTAACCCTACCCAACCTAACCTAACCTAACCTAACCCAACCTAACCTAACCTAGCCTAGCCTAACCTAACCTAACCTAACCTAACATGGAAGCATAAAATACTAGTTGAGCACTGGTTAATGTTAGTGATATATAAACATGATACTGGTTTTCATTGTGCTTCCTGTAGTATAGATTGTTGTGAAAGGTTTTAATGGTAATGCCTGGGAGGAAACACATGGGGTATAGGAAATTGTTAACATGAATAGACTGCAGTGTACTGGTAGTGCCTAGGAAGAAACACAGAAGGCGTAGTAAAACTCATTCATTTTCACCTCACTATTCCTCGTAATCCTAATAAGTAACTTCCTAGGATTATGCCCATACCTCTTCACCAGAACAAGTCACTTAACACTCACACTAACCCCAGCATGGCCTGTATGACTGTGATTTATACTATTTGGATGAATCAAAAACACAGATCACATATTCTAACACTTAGTACCGCAAGGGAGGAAACCCACGGGGCATAGGAAATAGTGAACATGAATAGAGTGCAGTGTACTGCTAGTGCCTAGAAAGAAACACAGATGGCATAGTAAATGGTGAGCAGAAATAGACCACAGTGCAGTGGTAGTGCCTAGGAAGAAACACAGAGGGCACAGGAAATAGTGAACACAAATAGACCGCAGTGTACTGGTAGTGCCTAGGAAGAAACACAGAGGGGGCATAGTAAATAGTGAGCAGAAATAGACTGTAGGGTAACGGTAGTGCCTGGGAGGAGACACAGGGTATAGGAGAGAGGCAGGCTGGCAAAAAGAGGTGGCAAGCCACGCTACAAGCAGGCAGACAACCAGAGGGAACTTGTCAGGCCAAGAGAACCTGGCAGCTTGGCATGCAGTGAGACAGCCTTTAGTCATGCAGGAAAACTGGCAGCAAGGCAGACACACTCAAGAGGCAGTAACCCAGGCAGAAGCTGGCTGGCAGAAAGATGGATGCGGGGGGGGGGGGGGGCAGGCTGACATGCGGTAGCAGGCACAGGCCGACAGGTGAAGGCAGACAAGCAGAGGTCACGGAGGTAGGCAGGCAAAACCAGAAGCAAAGCTGTGTATGAGGCAAAACATGTTGGAGGGTGAAGGCAGACAAGCAGAGGTCACAGAGGTAGGCAGGCAAAACCAGAAGCAAAGCTGTGTATGAGGCAAAACATGTTGGAGATAAAGTGATATAAAGTAAGAGGGTGTATGTACCCTAGTTGTGTATTTAGTGTAAGTTTAATTTGTGTTTTTGAAAGTACTGTTGTTTCTGTGCACATTTCAGGGCAACTTGCTGCTAACCATCATCACCAACTCCCTATGCTGGACATACTAGTCATTTCCTGTCACAGAGAGGATGTGATTGGTATGTCTAGCATAGGGAGTTCACGATGATGGTGAGCAGCAAGTCATGGCTATTAGCAACCTGCTGCTAGCCACCATCAGGAACTCCCTATGCTGGAGGTACAAGTCGCATCCTCTCCCCGAGAGGATATGACTTGTACCTTGTACTTGTACACAGGGAGTTCCTGGTGAGGGTTAGCAGCAAGTCACTGCTATTAGTGGGGGTGTAAATTACAAATTTAAGAATGTTCTTGCATTTGGGGCGAACACTCAGTGAAGCATGTAAAGTCTTCGCACTGGGGAGGATATGGCTGGGTGCTGCGAAATTTTTAACATTTCAAGATACTGCGCAACACAAACTTAAAATTTTAACAAAAAGAAAAATACTACAATATATTGATTTACTTCTTTATTATTTAATTGTTTATGTATACCCTTATTTAATTACTTATTTACTTACTTTAATTACAACAACCACTCCCTCATCCGCCTCTCCTCTCTTTACTCTCTCTCTCTCTCTCTCTCTCTCTCACACACACACACACACACACACACACACACAAAATTCACATATAACTTCATTTCTCTCTTCACTCTCTTCTCTTATGCTGCAATATAGGTGCATATGAAGTGCAAACACATCTGCTTCAGGCACGAGCATCATTGAAACTGATGATACGTGTTTTCTGTTCGCAGATTGTGGGGAGCAGTGCATCATAAAAAATAGCCAGCAGAGTTCCATTCTCCCAGCACCAAGGACAGCATGCGGTGAGTCTTCATCAATCATGTATAATTTTTAATGCTACTGCTTCTTAACTTCCCTCAAATACAACACACAATTGTATACTCGAAGCTCATGTTATTGTCCAGGCATCACAAATATCCTGTGGGTAGACACGATGAACACAGTAACACTGAAGGGTTCAGTTGTATCACTAAAGTTGCATGTTGTGTATACGTATATGTTCTTAAGAGCAATAACATTTGTTGTAGTAAATGTTTCTATATAGGGGTCGAACCATGAGAAGTGAATGCGAAAAACAGGAACACTGGCTAAAGAATAGCAGAGCATCAAGGAAGTAGAATGTAGGTTATGGGCATAGTAAATACTGAGCAGAAACAGACTGCAGGGTAGTGATAATGCCAGGGAGGAAACACACAGGGTACAGTAAATACTGCTCACAAGTAGACTGCAGTGTAGTGGTAGTGCCTGGGAAGGAGCACAGCAGGCACAGTAAAAACTGAACACAAATATGCTGCAGTGTAGTGGTAGTGCCTGGGAAGGAACACAGAGGGCACAGTAAATAGTGAACACAAATATGCTGCAGTGTAGTGGTAGTGCCTGAGAAGGAACACAGAGGGCACAGTAAATACTGAACACAAATATGCTGCAGTGTAGTGGTAGTGCCTGGGAAGGAACACAGAGGGCACAGTAAACACTGAACACAAGTAGACTCCGGTGTAGTGGTAGAGCCTGGGAAGGAACACAGGGGGCACAGTAAATACTGAACACAAGTAGACTACAGCGTACTGGTAGTGCCTTGGAATGAACACAGAGGGCACAGTAAACACTGAACACAAGTAGACTCTGGTGTAGTGGTAGAGCCTGGGAAGGAACACAGGGGGCATGGTAAATACTGAACACAAGTAGACTGCAGTGTAGTGGTAGTGACTGGGAAGGAACACAGGGGGCATAGTACATACTAAACACAAGTAGACTGCAGTGTACTGGTAATGCCTGGGAGGAAACACACAGGGCTTAAGAAATCGTGAACACAAATATACTGCAGTGTACTGGTAGTGCCTGGGAAAAACACAGATGGCATAGTAAATACTAAGAACAAATAGACTGCAGTGTACTGTTAGTGGCTGGGAAGAAACACAGAGGGCACTGTAAATAATGAACACATTTATATTGCAGGGTAATGATAGTGCCTTGGAGGAAGGTTTCTGTGATTTGAATTGCATAAGAAATGGAATTTAAAATGGAGTTGGTTGTAATATTTTGCATTGATAGGGTTTTGTGACTGTCTATTAAAATCCACGTAAGTTCACTTAATTAGGATACATACACGTTGCAATCTTATATCACAGCATCTCCGATATGTTTTTAATCATACCAAGCCATCATCAGGGATACAAACATAAGAGAACAGGCAGGCAGAACGAGCAAGCAGAGGCAGTCATGCAGCAACAGGGAGGCACAGGCCGAAAATGGCAGGCAGTCTAAGACGCCAGTTTGGGTAGAGGCAGAAGGCATGCAAGCAAGAAGAGGCAGTGGTAGGCAGATTGAGGGGCAGGTAGGGATGCATACAGAGGCATGGAGGCAGAGATAGGACCCAAAAGGTTGGGAGAAAGGCAGCCAGACAGAGGAGAGTGGGTAAGCAGAAGCAGGCAGTTAGAGGTAGGCATGAGGTCAGGTATGCAAGCAATCATTGACGCCGGAATGTGGGCAGGATGAAGGCGGTGGCTGGCAGTGGAAAGGCCGAAGAGGGAGGCGGGCAGAGAGGAAAGGGGTTGTGGGCAGGGAAGAAGAGACAAACAGACAGAGGCAGTGTGGCAGGAAGAAGCATGCAGTCATCTAGAGACAGAGGCAGGCAGGGAAACAGAAAGCAGCCATGCAGACAGCGGCACAGAAGCAGGAGGATGCAGAGTTAGGCAGGCAGAAGTGGGCAGGTAGGCAGGAGTGTAGGCAGATGAGCAGGGAGGGAATAAGGTAAAAAGATATGCATGCAAGAAGCAAGCAGGCTGATAGGTAGTGGGAGGTAATACAAGGAGGCGGGCAAACACAGGTGGCTTCAGGCATGCAGAGGCAGAGAGAGGAAAGCAGCTGCAGGGCGACAGAATAGCAGGCAGATGCAAGTTGGTTGTGACTCATGCAAGCAGGCATACATACGGGAAGGCAGGAGCTTTTAAGCAGGCATACAAGGATGGCAGAAAATCAGAGACCTGTTGGGTAGTGAGGGAGGAGGATGCAGGTAGGAAGGCATAGAGGCAGGTGGGAGGATCGTGGAAGGAGGCATGAACAGGCAGGAAGCAGCAAGACAGGCAGGGGTGGTAGTAGGAAGGCAGAAACAAGGCGGCAGACAGAGGCAGGCGAAAGCAAGCAGGGAGTGGTAGACAGGCAGGAATGCAT
>BLKM01000293.1:59420-80271 GCA_013340265.1 Coptotermes formosanus
GCAGACATAAGCTGTCAAAATGCAAAATTTACTAATCCAGTGTACAAATATCAAAATAGTACCACCGAAAGATGTTTAATACTGAAGTGGGTTCACAGAACTAGCAGTGAAATGTTGCATTCACGTACACTTAATTTCAGTGCCATGTGACTGTATTCTTATGCTATGAATGTGTTAGTGTAACACAAACAAACCCTATTCAGAACAGTGTCATACAAGATGGAAATTTTACACCATAAGAACCCAATTTTGTAACAATATTTCTGTTTTCATTATCAGACAAGAAGATGAAATTGTTTGGAGTTTTAATCTCAAACTGAGCAGAAAACTAAAAGCAAGTGATACTTGTGCAGGTGGTAGAAATTATCCACCTCTTGTTCAATCCAAATGATCACTACTGTGAACTTTTATTCTAAACATTCTCTCGTGATAGTATATAAAATGTAAAGAAGTAAACTGTCAATCACAACAAAATTTTTATTTTTGCAAGGATTTAGTGTACTTTACAACATGTTGCAGTCTACGTGGACATGTTCAGGTAATACAGCTAAGTACAAAATGCTTGGGAGGGAATGAAGTATCAGCATAAAGGATTATAAAAAGAAATGAGATCTCATTTTTACATGAAATAGCAATAAATAAGGTTACATTATAGGAATAAATCTTGAAATGGCAGGTTCTGCAGCTGTTGGGAATTCTGCCTTTGCTGATTTTAGGTCTTATTTAGTAAGGTGCTCAATTATGACGTGTCTTACTTTGTGGAGATTTTGTGGGGTAGATTCATTACTGTGTATATAGTATACAAACCACTGGTGGCTACATCAGACTTAAGTGTTTCAGTCTTCCACTGTAACATAGGTGAGTTCTATGCTCTTGGACTTCTTGGCCCTTGAAGATGGGACCCATAGGTTGTCTTGAAATGTCGGTACAGAATTACCACTCTACACTGCATAATATCCCAGAAGAATGCATATCTCATCTTCATCAGACTTCTCTCTTTGTTTGAAAATAATTCACAAGAAGAACCTCATCATTTATACTGCAGCACACAGGTGACTGCTACCAGTATCAGTCAAACAAACTCATTCACACTTTTCACATAATGTTCACATATGAAAATTACATTAGAAAACTTGTCTCTTTCCAGCAGCAGCTTGTGGTATGTCAGTGCCTAGAGCTTAAAGGCTTCTTACTGCTCGTACGTTACTTGGTGTTGTGAGAATTTTGGTCTGGGCAATTACTTTCACAGTGCTAGCAAAGATATGAGTGGTGAATTCTGGTCTCTCTCTCAAAGCAGTGCATGTGTGAAAGGAAAATTTTAGGATCTCTGGTTGAGTGATGACAAACCACTTTCCCCAGCCACCGCATACAAAGCTAATGAACACTGTTACATGTAAACCACACAATACATGCAGCTGATCCCAAGCAGAACATCAATCTGGCTAGTTTCATGATCCATAAGATGACAATATGAATCATCATCACCATCAGAATCTCAAATCTGACCGAGTGTTGTGGGGATATGCTGCATAAGCCAGAATATAAGGCAGCTCCATTTTTCTCACTGGGGTATTTAGGGAAAATTTTCAGAAAATGTAATAAAACATGATAAAGAGTACATTGTCACCAATTCTGATGCTTCTGTTGGAAGAAGAATGAGAAACGACGGTGCTATAATTGCATGGCTTATTAGTAACTACTCAGTAGGAAATGTGTCTGTGCCTTGCTTATAAGGCAACCCCTACTTTTCTGTGTTGCTATTTTAGGAGAGAACCTCGCTGTGTATTTGGGCTTGTATGGCGTATATGTTCATTCAGTTTTAGTGGTTTTTTAGTACATTACTAATCACACTGTGTGCATGTAGGATGTTGGTCACCCATTATGGCACAAATTCTTTATCAGCTAAAACTCAAAAAAATTCCTGTGTCTTTCCCAGATGCTACAAATGCAACAATGCAAGCTGAATACAGTGGTGTTCTTGAGGAAAACTAGTGCTTGTGGTTGACAGAGACTTTACTGGTAGTTTAAAATGCAGCCATAAGATATCACTATATACTGTTGTAATTTTCCTAGTGTGTGGAATGGCAAATGCAAGGGGGAAAATGTGAATTCTTCAAGATCAGCAGCTGTGCTGTAAATTGTAATACAGAACATGAGATGCAAGTTGCAGAGACAAGACTGAAAGACAAGAATTGCAAGCAATATATGCATCCTAACTGACTAATTCCATGGAACAGTGTTGTGCAGGAGAAGCTGATAGTGGATAAATTTGCCACATTTGATGAAGCCTGAAGGTTCATAACTGCTTGCACAATAGCCCATCGGATGTCCCTGTGCTGAGACAGATAGACCCAGTCCATGCCTCCCCTCCCCAACCCACTTGTTGAAGATTCATGTTAATTTTATCCTCCCATCTATGCCTGGGCCTTCCAAGAGGTCTCTTTTCCTCAGGTTTTCATGCCAAAACCCTGTACTGTACCTCTCCCCTATATGGTACAGGTATGCTGTGAAAGTAGATTTGCTGACAGTGCTGTACAGCCTTTTAGAAGCTTACTTATTATGGCCTGTTCTGTGCTCACATTACCATGCACAGATGTGCAGTCACCAGTAAGGGTGTAAATACAACCCATACTCTGGCTTCAGCCATTTCACTCTTCTGTGTGAATACACCATACATTCAGAATGTTCACACATTATGTGTGCAGTTTTATTGCAGGACACTTAAACCTTGAACCACTGTGATCGTTAGTAAGCTTATGTAATATACTCAGTGGGCAGGGTAGCTGGGGAGGTAAGCTAGTGGCAGGTTGTGGCACTTCTGTAGTTTGTCATGCACAGGGTTCTTTAGTGTATGTGTATGATGATGGATACTTTTTGTCCTCTTAAGTTTTGTGATTTTGTAAGATGAAATATGCTTGTATAATGTTATTAACAGTAGTGACTACATGTCAAAAATTGTATTTCATATGTTCAGGGTGATACAAGAGGAGAGTTCAATATTTTGTGAGGTGATAGTGTCAGTCATTATGACAAAAGAAGGTTCATATGAACATGTGTCTAATTCTGAATAGTTACCAAGATAGAGCTGTTAGAATCTACAAACACACAACCATTGTGAGTGGTAATAAAAGAAGAGAAATCGCTTACTGTTAAATTTTATTTTAATGGTAATTTAATGTTTAAATGACAGATTTTTTACACAGAAATAAGAACTTTGTTACAGTTCACAATAATTGTCCGAAAATCCCATCAACCGCAACGTACTTTGCAACTGGTGTGCGAAGAGCACGTGTTGTTAGTCTGAGTAGATATTCACGTTTCTTTATGCAGGCAGCAGCATCCAAAATGCGAGGGAGCAGTTTGTTTTGTGTGTCCAACTTTCTTTCGCAAACTTCACTCTTCATTCAGCCCCAGAAATGAAACTAATGGAGTTAGGCCAGGAGATTCAAACAGTCGGGCTTGGTAACCATTCAGAATTAGACACATGTTGCACTTGCACAGTGACATTTTGGGCAGGTTTCTCACTCCACATAGCTACTTGTTGGTTACAGTAGGTCAGTCTTGCTTTGGTTTATTGAGCTGAGGTGAACTCATGTATGCTGCACCTTCACAATGAGTTTTTGTTTGGCTTGAAATGTGCTTATCTATTGCTTTTTCAAATAACTGTTCACCTTTAAGTTGCGTCCTGTTGTGTAATATACTCCCTGTAAGAGAGATTGGAGGTTCTTCCAGTGATGCTATGAAGAGTACTGTATGCAGGGATGTATGCTGGTGGGTATGTGTGAGTGTGTTTTGTAGGGATATGGAGCTACCATCATTCTACCCTGAAGATGGAGGCAGCACATTCTTCCAGAGTGTAGGTACCTGTCTGTGCAGGTGCATTGTGTTTGGGTTCTTCATGCATAGCATGAGTAATGCTTGATCTAATGGGTATGCTTAGTTGATAGTGTTGGACTGGCATCATAGTGGAGTGTGCTGTTAGTGATGATTTTGGCACTTCTAAAACCCCCCTTGAGCTCTTATCTGTGCTACTGAGAAACCTGGAAGATGAACTAACTATTATATATCCATGGCCATGTGGAAAATTGTGAGCTGCAGTTTTTAATTATTGAAGGACAAAGCTGTAGAAATAATGAATGTGTGTAACAACAATAATAGATGATTGATGTGTACAAACGTTTCGGCTAAGATGTTTTCAGTTTGAAGTTTTGGAACATGAGAGATAAAATTCTGCAGCAGTAGTTGGATAGTTTCTCATCAGTAAAATCAAAAGATATCAAAATAACATTGAATATTCAGGCTTGTACACACCTGGGAAGTGGAAAATAAAGGTTCAGATAGATTCTTTTTGAAACATTCTTTTTTAAGGATTTCATTCCATATGACATCAAGATAGCAAGAAAGGAATGATGTATGCTATGTTCCTTGAGCTGTTCATGTTTATTTGTGGTACAAGATCACCTGTGGTGAGGTACAGATACTTAGTTTTGACCAACTCTGATGCAGGGTTTTGTTCATCATGTTAGTAACCAACTGTCTTATTTCTAACTTTTCTGACAGAAATGTGTAAATCAAATGTGTAGGGGCAGGTAGTGTAACTGTGAGCATTACTTTATCATAAAACATGTACGTGACAAAAATATCTGTACATGCGTTGCAATTTGTTGATACGTGAGGAGCTGCAACATAAACAATATGCAGTATTCCAGCATGGATTCGCACTATTTTCATATGATTGATGTTTGGTGTTATGTGGAAACTGCCAATGGTTTTGTTCCTGGTCATGTTACAGCCGTACCAGTGTTACTAAATGTAGGGGATTTGAGTGTGGGTTGACAAAAAGTATTCATGATTAGAGAATGTTTGGAAGTTTTGGAATCAAAGTAGTAGGAAATGTGGAAACCTCAATGAGGTATAATATAGAAGATCATCCTGTTTTCATAACACCTTTTGGTCGACTGTAATTGTCTGCACATAATTTTTATTGGTGACGTCGGGGTGGATAAGTTGTGGTGATGCAGCATTGAGAAAGAATTTCAAATCGGTTTTCTGGCAAGTAATTACTGTCTGGTGTGGCACATTCTAGCTTTCCTTATGAAACTCTTTGGATTGTATTGATGCAGCAGATGGAAATACTGTATGCATCTGTGTGTAATTGGACACATGTGAAGGAACATCGGTATACTGAATTGTGTGCACGTAAAGTGAGGTAAGTATTTAACCATATATCTGAAGATACTTTCTTGTGTGCTTCCTGAATTCCTTCCAGTATAGCTGATCGTTAAATTCTGCCCATGAATAACAGAAGGACCCTGATTTGAAAGTGACTCCCCAGCATAAGATTTTGGGGTTTTGTTTTTTTCTAAATATTTTCTCGCCATCGCGATGACAGTTTTTACAGTTCTTTGTGAAAATCGGAGATTTGGAATGATTGATGCTGGTTGTCTTTTTTAAAATTCTCCGCCATTTATCACCGACAATTTGTTTGTTCACTGGTTCCGAACAGTGATTGGTTAGTGTGCGAAAAGACAAAATGGTGGTTACGTACCAGTGACGCCAATATGGGAAATAAGTTCCAAAATGTAGCAGATTTCGAAATTTGCTTGGCGACAAAAAGACATTTTACTTCATACCAACGTGTGAGACAACGGAACATTATATTTTTAAGTAATATAAATGTAAGTGAGGGATTTGCGAAAGGCCTTTTTTTTTACTCTTTCTAGAAACTTTGTACACGACGTTTTGGCTACCCTGTTCGTGCTATGGCTGATAGCATGTGTGTGGTGGGAAGAGGTGAGGAATGCGTTGGTGCGCGTGGCTATAACGTGATTTAGGTGTGAATGGTGACTTGTTGTAAGTAGGAACAATTCTTATTTTATTTTATAAATGCTGTGTTTATTTATAGTTCCTGACTAGATTCGTTGGTCGGATTGCTAACTGTTTGAGGCCTTTTCTGTGGAATGTGCTTGAAAAGTTTAATTGCACTTGTTTCTGGTTGTTATTTTCTTTATTATTTATTTTACTGTAAGTGTAAAGGAATTTTGTATGATGATTGAAAAATTATTGCCATTTGTATTACGATATTAGAAGTTCCTTACAAGGGTCGATTACCGAGAACGGTTGGTTTGTGACGAAGAATGCAGACAGGCTAATTATTAGCTTATTTGGTCTTGGTTAAGGATTTTGGGACAGTTTTGGTAGTAGGGGCATGTTACATAAGCTGTAAGTGCTTAATTGAAAGTTTATATAATGTATGTTTTATTTACCACAAAGCATTAATTTGTTTTTATGAGTTGACCAAGTCTGTGTAGGTAACTTGTACATAATGTGTAAAGAACCCAGAATGATTACCTGTAGTAGTAACTTAGCTGTTTCATACTTGGGGTCTGGCCCAAGATTCCACCCCTACTTATTTCTGTTGTTACATTAAACTCTAATATATATGCACAATGCCTCAAAGGACTTATTTTTGTAACAGAAGCATGAATTTTCATTTGAACATGTTAATATACTTGTGTTATGCAAACCTTAGTTAATATCATGGGAGGTGACTTTGGTGTGAATGGTATTCATTAGCTGTGTTGGGTTGTGAGCTTTCTTAAAATTCATGATAGTTATGAAGATGGGTGATGAAAATATCTAAGAAACAGGCATTAAAATGTGTGTATTCATTTGCAAACTGAAACTGTACAAGTTATCCCTAAATTAAAATTTGTAGGCCAACCACCTTTCTGTGTGCTAATTGAATGTGAGTGAGTTACCACCTAGAGTTTGAACAGAAGGAAATCTGAAAGCCTAACCTTGTTGGTGTAATTATGTTTGTTGATTACAAGTTATTATTTTCCTCATCAGAGATCTCAAACCCTGACCTCAGTGGATGAGAAGCTGCTTTCAACCCCAGGGTATCTTCGGTATCCTGACATGAGTGTCTTTGAGCCAGAAGTTGACAAACCTGATCAGAGATTGTGTCAACCTGCAGGGAGTGTTGAATACAGCATGATAAGTATATGTTGTACTTGTGTTATCATTTTACTTAAAATATATTGCTTTGGATAAGAAACATTACTTAAAGACACAGGTATTAGTGAAGAAAGGTTTGTAATAATTTGTCGGAGACAGACAGTAAGCAGCGGGGTAATCCTGGATTAGAGTGATAACTTAAGGAGATTTTGGGTTCTCACGTGGGTGAGGTTTTTGATTGTGATGTGGGTTATGGCACAGAATGTTTATAAACATGCTGGAGAAAATATTGCTTCATTATATTGACAGCAAGTTTACTGAAAGTAACAGAACAAGTATATGAAGAAGTGCATTGGTGTTAATATTGGCATTAATATTTAAAGTAACTGAAAATTTAATTTGCAGTTAGTAGGTACTTATGAATATATGAGGCTAATGAAAGAAACGCTTTGAAAAAGAATTTTCCTTTTGCAGTCCCTTATGCCTTCTCCCTCTTATAGTTTCTAGACACGTACAAAGCAAGTTTGTTTGAAAGCAGTCAGTAATCATGGTTTCTTTATTTGGAAGCCAAAGGAGTTTTTCCTCTCTGTCTCGCCTTGCAGTGAAGTGCTGTAACTGAATCACCATACACAATACTTATCCAACCAGTGCACTATGTTCCTTTGGAATAAAGTGCATTAGTTGGACAAATATTGTATTTGACTAATAATCATGCACGGTATGAGCAATATAAAAAATGAAACACCATCCGTAGCACAGACCATGCATGTACTACAGGCAGTGAAAGTTTGGTTGATATCGGACAATGATGATGGGCCCTTTACTTGGAAGCCAAAGGAGTTTTTGGTCTCTATTTTGCCTTGCATTGCAGTGATGTGACTGAATTAGCATACCTGGCACTGACGTCACACACACTACAAGCAGTGCAAGTTCAGCTGAATTGTATCCATAATGAGGGGTTATGGGGATGGTATTGGAGGCATTATAATGACTCTGAAACAGATTGCTATCTGGGTGTATTTGAGTTTTGCACTGTTATAAATATGTACTGAAGTGCCTAGTGTTGCAAACTGAAAGTTTATTTTTTTAAAGTGACTGCCTGATACAAGCAAACTGGATGTGCATATGTAAAAACATGGAAGTATGGAAGTACGACAGTGCATATGCTATGTGAAAGAATGAAAGATAGCATGAGAATGTATTACAATGATAAGGGGGAAAAAGCAAGGCAACAATAACTTGCCGGGTACTGACATGGGATAAACGTTTCCAATTTCCTTATTCAGAATAAATGGTGGTTGCATGTCCTTTGGCATTAACCGATAGCTTGTCTTTGCATGGAAATGTGTTCACTGTACTGTAGGAAAAAGTGGTTTTTGTCTAAAAAAATTGCTGTGCCAGGTGGCGATACTTACAGTGTTGTGGAAATGGACAATACAATTAATTATTAGCCTCACGCTAGTATACAGTCCCTTAAAAGAAATAAAAAAGAAATGGGCAAGATGAATTGTTTTAAGAGTGTTGTGGATGTGAAACATGAACATGACTATGTAAAAGGTTGCAAAAAATTTTGGAATTACTGGATTAGTTTGATTGTCTAATTAAGTGTGTTATCAGTTTTTTAATGAAGGTTTAATGTTTTTACTGGTTCTTCTGTATATTTTCCATTGTAGCCAGTATTATGTGGATATTGTGGAGAAATACTTGTAGGAGGTTTCTTTAGATTTATTTATGTAGATACAGGGCAAAATCATTGCCTATAAACCGTTTACTCATATGAGACACAACAATGTTTGACACTGAAGACAAATGAAATTTTTCGCAAGAAATTGAGTGCTAGTGTCACCAAATATTTTTCCTTCTCATAAGGTACTTGGCCTTTGGAGGAATTAATCCCATTTTCATGATGCAGAAAAGGATTTAAGATTTTAAAGTCCTTTTAATGGTGTTATCCTTTTTTGACAGGAGATGGACATAAGTCAGAAAATCGGGGCGCCGGTTTCTGAAGAAGCTTCCTGGGTTACACCTGAAGTTTTATATGATAATGCTAATCCTCTTACAATAATTATGAATTAGGATATGATGGAGGTATATTTAATTTAATTTAATTTGCTCCCTTTTAATGAATATCAATGAGATGATTATCAAGGTGCATTTAATATGTGGCCTATGATAAATGCAGGAAGGGATGAATGCTGTTATAATGAATATTAATTAGACTGCTATGAAGCTGTGTATAGGATGAGGCCTGTCATAAATGGAAGGATGTATACTGTTATACTGAATCTGAACCAGACTGCTAAGAAGGTGTATTTAATATGTGGCGTCTGATAAATGGAGGGAGGGTTGGATGCTGTTATAAGGAATATGAACCAGATTCCTATAAACGTGTATTTAATGTGTGGCCTCTGATATATGGAGGGATGGATGGATGCACTTATAATGAATTTGAGCCAGACTACTAAAAAGGTTTATTTAATATGTGGCCTGTCAAAATACGGGGAGGTATGGACACTGTTACAATGAATATGAACCAGACTGCTAAGAATTTGTATTTAAAATGTGGTGTCTGATAAATGGAGGGAGGGATGCATGCTTTTGAAATGAATATGAACCAGACTGCTGAAACGTTGTATTTAATATGTGGCCTCTGATAAATGGAGGGAGGGATGCATGCTGTTCTGCTGAAAAGTTGTGTTTAATATGTGGCCTCTGATAAATGGGGGGAGGGATGGATGCTGTTACAATGAATATGAACCATACTGTTAAGAAGTACTATTTAATATATGGCCTCTGATAAATGGAAGGAGTGATGGATGCTGCTATAATGAATATGGTAGTCCCTGGAAGGAACACAATGCCCAGAGGTAAGAGTGGTGGGTTTTAGACTGAAGTTTAATGGAAGTGTCTGGGAGGAAGCACAAAGGACACAGTACACAATAGGCAGCAGTAGACTGAAGTGTTATAGCAGTGTTCGGAATGAAACATAATGGCAGCAGTACACAGTGGGCAGAATTAAACTGAAGTGTGATGGCAGTAGCAGGGAAGAAATGTGAGGTTGATAGTAGGCAGTGGGCAGGGGTAGAGTGAATTGTGATGGTAGTGCCTGGGAAGAAACAAGTGTTACAATAGACAGTGGCATGAGTAGAGTGAAGTTCAATGGTAGTGCTTGGGAAGACACGCAATGGTCACTGTATATAGTGGGCAGTAGAAGACTGAAGTGTGTTAGTGTAGTTTAAATGTTACTGTATTGTCTGGAAAGAAACGTAAGAGCCTCACTACACATTGGACTGGAGTAGACTGATGTGTGATAGTAGTGCCTGGGAAGAAACACAAGGGTCAGATTAGACAGTGAGCAGGGGTAGACTGAAGTGTTATAATAGTCTTTGGAATGAAACTTAGGGCCACACTAAATAGTGGGTAGGAGTAGAGTGAAGTGTGATGGTAGTGCCTGGGAAGAAACACAAGGGTCACAGGAGACAGTTGTCAGCAGTAGATTGACGTGTCTTGATAGTTCTTGGCTGAGAACTAAAGGGCTGCATTAAAGGGTAGTTAGAAGCAGAGTGAAGTTCCAATATAATGCCTGGGAGTTAGCAGAAGTGCAAATTAAGGACGGGGGAGGAGTATAGTACAGTGTAGTGAATGTGCATGGGAGGAAAAAGAATGACCAGTATACCCAGCTGGCAGGAGTATACTGAAGTGTGATGGTAGTGCGTGGGAAGAAGCTGAAAGCCACGGTACACAGTGGGTAGTAGACTGAAATGTAATGGTAGTGCCTGGGTGGGAACATATGGGCCACATTAAAGAGGGTTCGCAATTAGTCTGAAATGTTACTGTAGCGCATACGAGGAAACACGGAACTCCCTTCTGAAGCCCAAGTGTCAGTCGCTGCACACACTTTGTGAAGGTGACCACGTCTTTTGTAGACAGGAAGACAGATGCCTTACAATGATTCTGTACCATTGACAATGTGTATTTGAGTTATGCACTGGTATAAATATGTACTGAAGTGCTAAGTGTTGAAATGTGAAATTTTACTTATGGAAACAGACTGCCTGCAACAATCAAGGTGGATGTGCACTTAAAATGGAAGTACGGAAGTATCGCAGTGCATATGCCTTGTGAAGGGTAGCATGAGAATGTTAGAAAATGAGTAGGGGGGTAAAGGCAAGGCAATTACTTGCGAGTTTCTGACGTGGTATATACGCACGTGTGTTGTTAGTAGCTGAGAAAAAAACAAGGGTCGCAGTAAAGAGTGACAACTAGTGGACTGAAGTGTTGTTTTAGTACTTCGATGGAAAGACAAGGGCCAGAATATACAGTGGGGCCACACTAAAGAGTGGGCAGGAATAGAATATAATGGGATAGTAGTGCCTGGGAGGAAGCATCATGTCCAAAGTGCACTGTGGGCAGGTGTGGAACAAAGTGTAATAGTAGTGCCTGGAAGGAAACAAAAGGGCCACAGTGCACAGTGGCAGGAGGAGACTGAAACCTGAAGGTAGTGTGTAGGAGGAAAGTAGTAGGCTGAAGTCTGATGGTACTGTGTGGGAGGAAACACAAAGGCCGCAGTACACAGTGCGCAAGAATGGACTTATGTGAGATAATAGTGGCAGGGATGAAGCACAAATACAACAGTAAAGATTTTGCAACAGTAGACAAAGATGAGATGGTAGTGCCTGGGAAGAAACAAGTGTTACAATAGACAGTGGCAGGAATAGAGCGAAGTGTTATAGTAGTACCTGGGAAGGCACGCAATGGTCACAGTGTACAATGGGCAGTAGTAGACTGAAGTGTGGTTGTAGTGCCTTTTGACAAGGATTGCAGTACACACTGGGCAGGAGTAGACTAAATTGTGATGGTAGTGCCTGGGAAGAAACAGGGATCACAGTACTCATTGGGCACAAATAGACTTAAATGTTATAGTACTGTCTGGAAAGATACGTAAGAGCCTCAGTACACAGTGGACAAGTGTAGACTGACGTGTGGTGGTAGTGCCTGGAAAGAAACACAAGGGTCAGTTTAGACAGTGGGCAGGGTTAGAGTGAAGTCTTATAGTAGTGTTTGGAATGAAACTTAAGGGGCTCGGGCCACACTTAATAGTTGGCAGGAGTAGAGTGAAGCGTGATGGTAGTGCCATTAAAGAAACGCAAAGGTCATAGTATATAGTGGGCAGGGTGGACTGAACTGTGATGATAGTGTCTGGGAAGAAACACCAGTGTCACAGGAGACAGTTGTCAGGAATAGACTGAAGTGTCTTGATAGTTCTTGACTGAGAACTAAAGGGCCCCATTAAAGAGTGGGTAGGAACAGAGAGAAGTTCCAATCAAATGCCTGGGAGTTAGCAGAAGTGCAAATTAAGGACTGGGGAGGAGTATAGTACAGTGCAGTGAATGTGCATGGGAGGAAAAAGAATGACCAGTATACCCAGCTGGCAGGAGTATATTGAAGTGTGATGATAGTGCCTGGGTGGGAACATAAGGGCCACAATAAAGAGGGTTCGCAATTAGTCTGAAATGTTACTGTACTGTATACAAGGAAACACAAACTCCCTTCTGAAGCCCAAGTGTTATTCGCTGCACACACTTTGTGAAGGTGACTGCGTCTTTTGTAGACATGAAGACATATGCCTTACAATGACTCTGGATCAATGACAATGTGTATTTGAGTTATGCACTGTTATAAATATGTACCTAAGTGCTAAGTGTTGAAATGTGAAAGTTTACTTATGGAAACAGACTGCCTGCAACAATCAAGGTGGATGTGCACTTAAAATGGAAGTACGGAAGTATCGCAGTGCATATGCTTTGTGAAGGGTAGCATGAGAATGTTAGAATATGAATAGGGGGTAAAAGCAAGACAATTACTTGCGAGGTAATGACGTGGTATATACGCACGTGTGTTGTTAGTAGCTGAGAAAAAAACAAGGGTCGCAGTAAAGAGTGACAACTAGTGGACTGAAGTGTTGTTTTAGTACTTCGATGGAAAGACAAGGGCCAGAATATACAGTGGGAGGGAGTTGACTGAAATGTAATGCTAGTGCCTGGGAAGAAAAAGTGGGGCCCCAGTAAAGAGTGGGCAGGAATAGAATATAATGGGATATTAGTGCCTTGGAGGGAACTTAAGGTACACAGTAATCCCTGGGTACAATTAGACTGAGGTGTATTGGTAGTGCCTGGGAGGAAGCATCATGTCCAAAGTGCGCTCTGGGCAGGTGTATAATAAAGTGTAATAGTAGTGCCTGGAAGGGAACTGAAGGGCCACAGTGCACAGTGAGGATGTGTAGACTGAAACCTGAAGGTAGTGCGTGGGAGGAAAAAGTAGTCTGAAGTCTGATGGTACTGTGTGGGAGGAAACTCAAAGGGCGCAGTACACAGTGGGCAAGAATGGACTTATATGAGATAATAGTGCCAGGGTTGGGGCAGAAATAGAACAGTAAATATTTTGCATTAGTAGACAAACATGAGATGGTAGTGCCTGGGAAGCAACAGAAGGTTCAAGGTAAAAAGTGGGCAGGAGGAGACTGAAGTGGAATGGTAGTGCCTGGTAAGGAGCACAAGGGTCAGAGTACACAGTGGGCAGGAGTAGAGTGGGGTGTGATGGTTGTGCATGGGAAGAAACAGCAGCATTACAGTAGACTGTGGGCAGGAGTAGAATGGTATGTGATGGTAGTGCCTGGGCAGAAAGAAGGGTCACAGTAATCAGTGGGTAGGAGTAGACTGCAGTATGATGGTGGTGCTTTGGGAAGAAACACAGTTATCACTTCTGACAGTGGGCAGGAGTAGACGGAAGTTTTATGGTAGTGTTGGGGTAGAACTGTAAGGACGACTGTTCACAGTGGGCAGCAGTTGACTGAAATGTGGTGGTAGTGCCTGGGAAGAAACACAATGATCACATTAGACTGTGTGCAAGGTTATACTGGAGGCCATAATAGAGGCCATATTGAAGTTCCAAGTGAGCGTATGGAGGTATGTTTAATGTGTGGCTTGGCATAGATGGTATAATAAAGGCCATTATAAGGGATGCAAACGAGCCTGTGGATGCAAGTGTAATGTGTGGCTTGGAGCAGGTGGTATAAAAGAGGTCATTATAAAGCATCCAAATTACCTCCTGGAAGTGTGTTTAATGTGTGGCTTGGAAAAGATGGTATAATAGAGGCAATTATAAAGCATCCAAGTGAGCATATGGTGGCCTTTTTAATGTGTGGCTTGGAACATATCGTATAATATAGGCCATTGTATAGGATGCAAACGAGGTATGGAGGTACATTTAATGTGTGGCTTGGAACAGGTGATTCAATAGGGGCCATTATAAAGCATCCAGACGAGCTTATGGAGGTATGTTAAATGTATGGCTTGGAAGAGGTGGTATAATGCAGGCCATCATAAAGTATCCAAAGGAGTTTATGGAGGTATGTTTAATGTGTGGCCGGGAACAAATGGTATAATAGAGTCCATTGTAAAGCACCCAAATGAGCTTACGGAGGTGTGTTTAATGTGGGGCTTGCAACAGATTGTGTAATAGAGGCTATTATAAAGCATCCAAATGAGGTTAATGATGTATGTTTAATGTGTTGCTTGGAAGAAATGGTGTGTAAGTATGGTGACAGATATAGTCTCCCACCAAATAATAATATCGTTAAGCAAATTCTGAAATATGTGTTTTGTAATGGTACAGTCACGCACAACACCATGATATAATCAATCAAGCGATAAGTTTCAGCTTATTCCAAGCTTTTGTCAGGCCTTGTCTCTTCAAGAACTGTCAGTAAAAGGTTTTTGACTGCAACCAGGCATGAGATCTCATCCTTTACAAAAAATCATCATAAAATATTAATAAAGTACAATACACTTGCATTCATTTAAAAACAATAATAGTAGCTCAAAAAAAGTTGCCCAACACCTTTTGGACAATGGCCACTTGTTCGGAAAAAGCAATGATGTTTTGGAAGTTTCAAATTTTAGTGAAAAACGACATACATGTGTACTGTAGAAAAAATTTTATATTAATACGGAAACAGTAAGGGGAAACCAACTAAATGATAAGCAACCATACAGTGACTAAAATATAATTTTTTGAGACCACAGTTAGAAAAAGTCATTTCACTAGGTCCTCCTTCCATCTGCCTCTCATGTAGATGTGTCTGCATCACAGTAGGCAGCTGTGTTGACAAAGTACACAGCAGCTTTCACATGCAATGTTATGATAACATTTACCTTTTGCAGCACCAGGCATATAAAAATTTAGGCGAGTTTTTCTACTATTGCACATGAAGAGTAAGCTAGTAAACTGCTATTATGTATATTGACTAAAAAATTTTTTCCCAAAACCTCATACAGTTTAATTAGCCCTTTTAATCCACAGATATTGTGATAAAAATCCATCAATGCAAAGATGAATTTATACTAGAAATCACTCAGAATACATCAATATTGGAAGCCTTAATATTCGGCAGTTTCTAAAAAGTAATCACTACTTTGCACTTAAAAAATAGTCTTGTGCATCATAGATTACAACCAGGGTGTGCACCACTGGAAGAACAATTTTTTGCTCCCTTCAAGAAGTGACATATATTACATTTTATACACTTGTATCATTCCTACTAATTTTACGTTTTAATATCTGTTGTTTTATTAGTATTTTATGATGATTTTTTGTAAAGATGCCTACTTGCAGTCAAAAACTTTTTATTTATAGTTTGTGAAGAGAGAAGGCCTAGTGATGGCTGGCAGTAAGCTGAACTTCGTCGCCTGATGGATTGTATTGTGATGTTGTGTGTGACTGTATCATTATGAAATACATATTTGATTAATAACAAAATCAGGATAAGTCGCCTTAAAATTTTATCATCTTTCAGTTCCTATTTTCTGATTTTTTAATATTACCCTTCTTTTTTACAATATACGTGCAATATGAAGTGCAAACACATCTGTTTGAACCACCAGGATTTTTTAAACTGATGATACATGTTTTTTGCTTGCAGGTTGTGTGGAGCAGTGCATCATAACAGATGGCCAGCAGAGTTCCATTCTCCCAGCATCAAGGATGACAATTGGTGAGTCTTCATCAGTCACATATAATTTTTAATACTACTGCTTTTTAACTCACCTCAAATACAACACACAATTGTATACTCATAGCTCATGTTATTGTCCAGGCATCACAAATATCCCATGGGTGGACACAATGAACACAATTACAGTGAAGATTTCATGTGTATTAATAAAGTTGCATGTTGTGTATGTGTATACATTCAAAAGAGCAATAACAATTGTTATAGTAAAAGTTATTATATAGTGTTCGAAACATGTGAAGTGAATGCGAAAAACAGGAACACTGCCTAAAAACTATCAGACCATCAAGGAAGTAGAATATAGGTTATGGGCATAGTAAATAGTGAGCAGAAACAGACTGCAGGGTAGTGATAGTGCCAGGGAGGAAACACACAGGGCACAGTAAATACTGAACACAAGTAGACTGCAGTGTACCGGTAGTGACTAGNCCTCAGAAGGAACACAGGGCACAGTAAATACTGAACACAAGCAGACTACGATGTAGTGGTAGTGCCTGGGAAGGAACATGGAGGGCACAGTAAATAGTGTACACAAGAGGACTGCAATGTGGTGGTAGTGACTGGGAAGGAACACAGAGGGCAACGGAATTACTGAACACAAATAGACTGCAGTGTAGTGGTAGTGCGTGGGAAGGAACACAGAGGGCCCAATAAATAATGAACACAAATAGGCTGCAGTGTACTGGTAGTGCCTGGGAAGGAACACAGAGGGGTCAGTAAATACTGAATACATATACACAGATGTGTAATGGTAGTGCCTGGGAAGGAATACACAGAGCACAGTACATACTGAACACAAGTACACTGCAGTGTAGTGGTAGTGACTAGGATGGCACACACAGGGCACAGTACATAGTGAACACAAATAGACTGCAGCGTACTGGTAGTGCCTGGGAAGGAACCCAGAGGGCACAGTGAATACTGAACACAAGGAGACTACAGAGGGCACAGTAAACAGTGAAAGAAGAAGACTGCACTTTATTGGTAGTGCCTGGATAGGAACACAGACGTCAGAGTGAATACTGAACACAGACAGACTTCAGTGTAGTTGTAGTGCCTGGGAAGGAACACAGACGGCACAGTAAATACTGAGCACAATTAGACTGCAATATACTGGTAGTGCCTCGCAAGGAACCCAGAGAGCACAGTAAATACTGAACACAAATAGACTGCTTTTTCATGGTAGTGCCTCAGAAGGAACACAGATGTCACAGTAAATACTGATCACAAATAGACTGCTTTGTCATCGTAGTGCCTGGGAAGGAACACATAGGGCACAGTAAATAGTGAACAGAAGAAGACTGCAGTGTGGTGGTAGTGCCTGGGAAGGAACACAAAGGGCACATTAAATACTGAACACAAGAAGACTGCAGGGTAGTGGTAGTGCCTGGGCAGGAACACAGAGGGCACAGTAAATACTGAGCACAGGCAGACTGCAGTATAGTGGTAGTGCTTGGGAAGGAACACAGAGGGCACAGTAAATACTGAGCACAGGCAGACTGCAGTGTAGTGGTAGTGCCTGGGAAGGAACACAGATGTCACACTGAATACTGAATACAAATAAACCGCAGGGTACTGTTAGTGACTGGGAAGGAACACAGAGGGCACAGTAAATACTGAACACAAATACACTGCAGTGTACTGGTAGTGGCTGGGAAGAAACACACAGGGCACAATTAATAGTGAACACAAATATACTGCAGTGCCTTGGAGGAAGGATTCTGTGATTTAGTTGCATAAGAAATGGAATTGAAAACAGAGTTTGTTTTTGTAATGTTTTGCATTGATAGTGTGTTTTGTGACTGTTTATTAAAATCCACATAAATACACTTAATTAGGATACATACATGTTGTAATTATATATCACAGTATATCTGATACGTTTTGAATCATACCATGCTGTCATCAGGGATAGAAATATAAGAGGAAAGGGAGACAGAGGCAGGGAAGCAGATACACAAAATGACAGGCAATCAGGGACAGACGGGTTGAGGCAGCCATGCAGGAGCAGGGAGGCAGAGGCAGAAAATGGCAGGCAGTCTAGAATGCCAGTGTGGGTAGAGGTAGGAAGAATCATTCTAGCCAGAGGGAGTCATGCAGGGGTAGGCAGGCAGACAGAAGAAGGTAGGTGGTGAAGCAGGGAGGCAGGCAGGTAAGCCAGAAGGCATGCAGGCAAGAAGAGGCAGTGGTAGGAACTGAAAGGCTGGGAGACAGGCAGCCAGACAGGGGGAGTGCGTAAACAGAAGCAGGCAGAAGGCCAGGTATGCAAGCAATCATTGACGCTGGCATGTGGGCAGGACGAAGGCGGTGGCTGGCAGTGGCAGGGCCGAAGAGGGAAGCAAGCAGGCAGAAGTAGAAAAGCAGACAGGTGGGCAGAAACATGCAGGCAGAGAGGAAAGGGGTTGTGGGCAGGGAAGAAGAGACAAGCAGGCAGGGAAACAGGTAGACAGCAGTCATGCAAAGGTACAGAAGCAGAAGGATGCACAGCTAGGCAGGTGCAGTTACACAGGAATGCAGAGAAGCAAGCAGGCTGATAGGTATTGGGAGGTAGTAAGAGGAGGCAGGCAGACACAGGTAGATTCAGGCATGCAGAGGCTCAGGAAGCAGGGAGAGGCAGAATAGTACAGGAAGGGGGGCAGAGAGAGGAAAGCAGCTGCAGGGCAGAGAGGCAGGCAGAAACAAGCGGGGAGTGGCAGACAGGCAGGAATGCATGCAGGCAGGGAAGGAGGGGCAGGTAAAAGCAGCTTGCCCATGGCGGCAGTTGTGTAAAATTTCGCAAGCAAAGACAAGAAGTAACACGTAGGAAGACAGGAGGATGTATGTATTGTAATTGTATGTTTAGTTGTTGTTGTGTGTTTATTTCAGGGCAACTTGTTGCTAACCATCACCAGGAACTCCCCGTGCTGGAAGTACAAGTGACATCATCTCCTTGAGAGGATATGACTTGTACGTCCAGCATAGGGAGTTCATGATGATGGTTTGCAGCAAGTCATGGCTATTAGCAACTTGCTGCCAGCCACCACCAGGAACTCCCTGTGTTGGAGGTACAAGTCATCCTTGAGAGGATGTGACTTGTACCTCCAGCATAGGGAGCTCCTGGTGATCGTCAGCAGCAAGTCACTGCTATTAGTGGGGGTGTTAATTACAAATTTCAGAAATGTTCTCACATTTTGGGAGAACACTGAGTGAAGCATGTTAAAGTCTTCGCACTGGGGAGGATATGGCTGGGTGCCCTGAAATTTTTAACGTTTCAAGATAGTGCGCAACACAAGCTCCAAATTTTTGGCAAAAAAACTACAGCATGCAAGTTTACTTCATTATTTAATTACGTATTGCAATTACACTTACATGTCTTCATTTCTTTCCTCTTTTTTTTCTCTCTCTTCTCTTCTCCCCTCTCTCTCACTCACACACATCTTAAATTATACACTTCCCACTAATATTGCCTGTGCTATTCTCCATTGCATCACTTCACTCAAACACCCCATTTCAAAAACTATAATTTTTGAAACTGTGTGCTTCAGTTGAATGGCGCAATGGAAAAGAGTTCACCAACACATCACTGATACCACTTTCCATTTCTCTTCATCACAACCCTCTTCTCCACTCCTCCTCCACCACCTGCAACAACAAATATTCCTATTACTGCACTTGCACACATTCTATACACATCTTATGTATGTTACAGGTGAAGCATGTGGGGCCAAGTGAAGAGGACTTACACCAAGAGAAGTGGAAAGTGTTATCACGAATATGTTGGTGAACTATTTTCCATTGTCCCACTCAACTCAAACACACACTGTTTCAAAACGGTGTGTTTGAGTGAAATGGGACAATGGAAAATAGTCCCGCCAACATATTAGTGGGAAGTGTTGTGGGGTGCACTGAAGGACTTACAACGAGAGCATCACTAATGTGTTGGTGAATTGTTTTCCATTGTGTCACTCAAGTCAAAGACACCATTTCAGAAATTGTAGTTTTTGAAATGGTGTGTTTGAGTGAAGTGGTACAATGGAGAATAGTGGACTGAATGTTGGAGGGTGGTCTACAGTGTGTGGGAGTGGGAGGAGGAGGGGAACTGGGGAAGTAAGTGGCAATGAGAGGGGGGGGGGGGGAAGAGGAGAAAAGGAAGGAGTGAGCTTGCAATCAAGAAGCAGAAATGTAATTAAATAAGCACAATAAGTAAATGAATAATAAAGAAGTAAATTAGTGTGTTGTGTTTGTTAAAATTTGAAGTTTGTGCGCACTATCTCGAAATGTTAAAAATTTTAGGGCACCCAGCCATATCCTCCCCAGTGCGAAGACTTTACATGCTTCACTGAGTGTTCTCCCCAAATGCAAGAACATTTCTGAAATTTGTAATTTACACCCCCACTAATAGCAAGAACTTGCTGCTAACCATCACCAGGAGCTCCCTATGCTGGTGGTACAAGTCACATCCTCTCCTTTACAAGTCACATCCTCTCAAGGAGAGGATGTGACTTGTACGTCCAGCACAGAGAGTTCCTGACGATGGTTAGCAACAACTTGCCCTGAAACATACACACAAAAAACAGTACTTTCAAAAACACAACTGTTTATTAAAATCCAAGTAAATATACAACTACGATACATACATCCTCCTGTCTTCCTATGTGTTACTTCTTGTCTTTGCTTGCATGCATTCCTGCCTGTCTACCACTCCCTGCTTGCTTTCGCCTGCCTCTGTCTGCCGCCTTGTTTCTGCCTTCCTACTACCACCCCTGCCTGTCTTGCTGCTTCCTGCCTGTTCATGCCTCCTTCCACGATCCTCCCACCTGCCTCTATGCCTTCCTACCTGCA
>BLKM01000294.1:10783-52084 GCA_013340265.1 Coptotermes formosanus
TCTACTTACCACACACACACACACACACACACACACACACACACACACACACACACACACACACACACACACACACACACACACACACACGATGAACTTGTAATGTGAAATCCTGAGCATTTATATGAACTGTAAGGTGGAGGCTTAAAGTAAAGGCGCTGAATGCTTTACAGACCAGGAAGTGTCACCTCTATTTGTGAGAGTAAAGGGAGTGTCATCTGAACCATAGCCTGTATTGAGACATTTGTTGCAGGACTACACCATCACAATGTACCTGAACCAATACTGGAAAGACGAAAGGTTGGCTTTCAGCACGGGCGATGAAACTCTGACACTTTCTGGAGATTTTGCGGAGAAGATTTGGGTTCCTGACACGTTTTTTGCCAACGACAAGAACAGGTTAAGTACTGCTGTGTGTGGGTGTGTGGCGTGTGTGGGGTGCTTTGTTGTGGCTTGAACTGGGACTTACTGCACGAGAGTACGTAGAAGAAGGATACAGTATTTTAAGAAGAACACTGTCATCTGCGATGTGACGTCAGGTAGTCTGGCAGACACACATAGAGGTTTCAGAGAAACCTGTTTACTCTCGCATCAGAGCAGCTAAATAAACAGCACACAGGAAGAACACAAGGGCTGTAGTAATAAGGCAAGTAACACAGTCCTCTGGCTCAACAGGAATATGTGTGAGCTGAAACTGGTCGTTGTCTAAGGGCAGAAGGAACAGAAGAAGAACGTAGGGCACCTGTGGACAGGGGAAAATGAAGGGAGAAGTGCTTACAGCAGAAGTCACTTGGTACTAAAAGCAACATGTTAAACACAGAGTGTCAAGTGACTTTTGCACTGCTCTGTGTACGTAAGTAATCATAATTGCAATGGAAAATTCAAATAAATTACAAATAAAAATAGGGGATGGGAAAGAATAAAAGAAAGAAGATCACGTGATGAGGAGAGAGGGGGCAGTGAACCAATACGAGGAGATGAAGTATGGGAAACATACACGTGAAGACAGCTGCTTGTCAAAAGCGAGCGGAGGTGGTCTGACCTACCCCATATTTCCACTGTCATCCTCTCTGCATGAGTATTATGTATCTATCCTGAAGATGGAGAAACCAGGTTCCTCTGAAACGTCGGTACATACATAGCACATTACATGGTATGACATCACATTCCAGGCAACACCAGCATTCAGTCACTGCCAAACGAACCTCAAATCTCACTTAGACTGCCTCACGTTTATCAGTATATTTCAGGGCAAGTGCCTGAAAAAGAAAGCAATTATCAAATGGCTGACGCTATTTACAGTTAATGTAGAAATATGCATTCAAAAGTTGTACAGTGAAACGACAATTCTAAATTTCTGCATCTCTCTTCGAAGCAAAAGGAGATGTGACCTTATACAGTATGACCCACTCACATGTTCCCTATTCTAGAAACAAACTGTGTGGCACATGTCATTATGCCTTAAAAGGTATAAAATGCAAAATATTTTCTTTCTCAAATGCTGTGACTTTGTAGCAAAACATTGTACAATTTAGTCAAATTAATTTCCTCCCTACATTAGGAAACAATTATCAAACTAAAGTTATTATAAAGCCAAGTCACTAATATTATACTTATATCGCCTATTTTCACAGGCTACTGCATTCTTTCATTCAAATGATGTGACACACACACACACACACACACACACACACACACACACACACACACAACTTTGCACAAAGTTTCTTGTACAAACTACAGTGCATTCACATTACCATGAACAAATATAAAAATATAAAGTGTTTTCATTAGCAAATGAATAATAATGGAAAGAAAGACTAATAATTAAATTTTATGCAACACTTTACTTGCATCACATTATTTCTGGAAATTAATGACAATATTTTCTTTTAAGTTTTTAATGATTTACTTAATGAGTGACTGCAGTTCTCAGAGTATGCAGGATAAAATCATTAAAATAAATAATTAGATCTCTTGAAAATATGAAGTTTTGGCGCTGCAGAATAATGCTAACATGTGTCTCTAATATCCGTGACTGAATGACGAACAGACGAAATTCACAAATGGATGCTGTGATTCAGCTCACAATCTTCTATCTTGTCACATCCACCCAACACTGTAAACATTACGACAAACTGTTTGTCTGGTGCCTCCAGATACCAACAGTGTCTACCGTGCTGACATCTGCCCACCTACCCAAAGGCACAGAATCCATTTCTGAGGGCGGAGCACCCATAGGGGTGGAGTCGGTTATCCCACATGACGTGGTAATCACAGGAATGCTGGTTGGCCGACAGGGACCTACAGCTTAATGTGGCTTTCGAAACAAGGGGGGTGTGGGGTGTGAGGTGTGTGCCAGAGAACTTTCACGTTTCTTTACTCTTACTGGTGCAGTAACCTCCAGCAACTCTGAACTGAGGGTACATGAAGCCCCATAAGGGTATATGTGAGATATATACTTTACACGTTCTCCAACAGAGGTCAGAAGGCCCTACAAAAGGACATGCCAACATCCTTTTGTGCACTTTTACATCTTATGCAGTACATAAAAATTTGTTGAAAGTAACAATAAATGTCTGCATCTGATGTTTGTAATGTATAACACACTCTGATAAAAATTAAGTAAGCACTGAAGAGGGCGTACGTGAATTGTCACTTTAAGACCAAGGGATATGACTGATCAGGCCTGTGTAGTGTTAATGTTGTAATGTTACAGTAACACCTCGCCCAATGCTATTTTGACTACACGCGGTGGAGAATAATCAAATATGTGGACAGGAGGGGAGGGGATGGAGAGGAGTTTGCCAAATGCTGAGAAATTTGAATACATGCAGAACATTGCCAGTTACCCACTCAACTTATGCAGAAGCTGACAACAGCAGCCAACCACACACTGTCTAAACATTTAACGTCCAAAAATGTATATTTTTTAAACAACGGGCGGGTCCCTAAGTGTCTGCATTCACATCACCCTGTTTTTCCCACAAGAAGTGTGCGTAATGTGGTTTTGCCCAACATGCCACGTTCGCTTCTCTTACCGTCCCCACGCTGGACAAGGGATCACTATGTTTGGGAAGTGCCTGATTTGAATTTCAGATTCATTATCAGGTATCCTAAATGTTTTCTGCCATTTTCCTCAGTCCCTCTAGGTAAATGTTGGATTAATACCTTGATTAGGACTTGGTCACCTCCTTCCAAGTCCTTTCCAATTCATCAGTCACTCTAACATTCAATGCTATACAGCCCGATTTACTGATAGCATTGTACAATAAACAACAAAACCAGCAACAGTGTGTCAATTCTGACTTTGAATCCAAATGGGCTCACACAACAAAACGTTCCACAAACACTGATCCCGGCTAAGAATCTGACAACTGATCTCACTACTTTTCTATTGCCAGTTTTCTACATGACGTCACAGAGAGAAACAAACTGGTGCGTTTGAACGGTGACGGCAGCATCACATACGGCATGAGGTTCACCACAACACTGGCCTGCATGATGGACCTACATTATTATCCCCTGGATTCACAGAACTGCACTGTTGAGATCGAAAGCTGTAAGTGTGCTAGACATATATAGGCTATACTTTTATTGACAGTGCTCTCAGATTTGATACATTTATAAACAAGGTGAAGTTAAACAAACTCTAAAGACTACTGGGTTTCTAGAGTTTTTCCTTTGTCTAGTATTCCAAAGAGAACAGTGCAGCAGAAACTGGAAGTTTCCTTCCTGAGACCAAAGGTGGGGAGGCACGTATTAACTGGGATCCATTAGAAAGAGCTGAATATCCAGTGACTAAAATTATTTTGATTTAATGGATCCAACTAAGTGCCTCCCCATCTTCCTACCTTAGAGTGTAAACAGACCCGGTTTTTGTAATGTGCAGTATTTAAAATATTAGACAATGGGCAAAGCCTAGATGTGCAATAATCCCAAGCTGGCATTATTACAGCCCAGCTATTGGTACATAAACAGGGTGAAAAACAACTGATTAAGAAACTTAGTAAGACAAGATGATGGACTTCAGTCACAAAAATTTAATGGAGACCTGGGTGTACATGGCAGAATAATATTAAAACGGAAATACTGCGTGTATGTGTGGGATAGATTAAACGTCCTCAGGATGTGGTCAAACAACAGGATTCTGCAAACAAATGATGAATCAAATACCCAAAAACTAACAGCAACATACTGTGACATAAAATGTTGGAATCAAGTGGGCAGCATGGCTGACCTACGGACTGGCCATCTTCATTAAGGCTTTTGTGGTTTTCCCCAGTCCCCCAAGGCAAATACAACTGCTTTGTTCCACATCCTTTCCAATTCATTATTCACTAATCATCTATAGTTCAGTGCTGTATGATCTGAACTACTGAAACTGTCAGTAACTAAAGCATGAACAAATACGTAACATACTGTGATATTCGTCTATATAACTGTACAGTACATGTTCTCAATTTCAGATGGCTATACTGTGTCTGATGTTGTTATGTACTGGAAAGACACACCAGTTCGTGGGGTTGAGGAAGCAGAGTTACCACAGTTTACCATTATTGGCTGTGAGACTAACGACCGTAAGGAGAAGCTGGCCACGGGGAACTATCAGCGACTCTCACTTTCCTTTAAGCTGCAGCGCAACATTGGTTACTTCGTATTTCAAACATATCTGCCCTCAATACTCATAGTCATGCTGTCATGGGTCTCATTCTGGATCAATCATGAAGCAACCAGCGCTCGTGTTGCCCTAGGTAACTATGACTAACAAATTAACTCCCAGGCACTCAAGTTTCAGCAGAACTTACATCACAGTCTGCTATTCAACACAACCTCACAACATCTGCCTTATGCTATCCTTGCACCTCATCCTCAGCCCTTTTTTAGTGGACATTTTCTAAGGGCTTCTCTACCAAATTTCTCTACTCAATCCTGAACCCCTCCCTCACTAACGGTGAGACCAAATTTCACACTGATTTAAAATAAATAGAAAGAAATTTTTAAGCAAGATTTAAGATTTTTACATACACGTGATTTCAGGTATGGTCTTCTGGGATGTAAATTATGTGGTCTTAACAGTGGATCTCGGTGTCCACAGTGGCTGGACATGGTGGAAAAGCCGAGCTCTAGTCCCACCTTGACTAGCCCTCATGCGGATCTGAATGCCAACTTCTATGTGACATGCCTGTTTAACCTAGTCGCATCATCACCCTTTCCACCTGAGCCCTGAAGGTGGAGGTCAGCATTTTGGTAGAAAATGCTGACCTCCATCAAAAAGACAAAACATTTCACAAGTCAGATCATCCATCTGATGATGTTATCTAATTAATTCCTATTACATATTACACAATGAATAATTAGTACCAACTGATGCCACCACAGTGTAACATTCTGTATGCTCAAACGCAATGGTGTAACTCTCTCAAGATCTCTACAGTAATCATCAAACCTGGACACAGGTAACAAATGTGTTGCTTTGCACACTTATCTGCCCTTGTGCCGCTACTACAGTATTCACTTACATATAATGAGACTAAGCTACTTACTGCATACAATTGTGGGCAAGTTGGATCTCCCGCTCACATGCTGTTGCACTGGTTGCAGGAATCACAACTGTCCTCACTATGACCACAATCAGCACAGGTGTAAGGAGCTCCCTCCCTCGCATCTCATATGTAAAGGCCATTGACATCTATTTAGTGATGTGCTTTGTCTTTGTATTTGCGGCTTTGCTCGAGTATGCAGCCGTGAACTACACTTACTGGGGAGCTCGTGCTAAAAAGAAATCGAAGAAAACTAAAGAGGCTGAGGAAAAGAAAACGGTACAAGGTAAGCATTCCTAACTTTTATATGCTGTCAGTAAATTCACCCTGAAGATCAAACAGCTTCACAGAACATGTTGCACTCTGTGCACAATTACATGGTGTCTCCCCCTGTTTTCCAGATAATGAATTAGGAGAAATCTTGTCATCATATATTTGGGTAAACATGGTCGTATTCAACACCAAGACAGCATTAAACATAGAATTTGTACAATTTATATAACACTACCAGAGTCATTAGATTAACTATAGTATCTACAGTGAATGCAAGCATAATAAATGTATTAAAAATGTTGACCAGGGAACCTCAAAGGGAGATTTACCTGAAAACCCACAAACAGATGGAAGGATAATACTCATATTGACCTTCAAGGACTAGGAAGTGAAAGTGTAGACTAGATTCAAGTGGCACTTGGTACTGGCCATTCATTAATATGGCACTGGACCTCACGATTTCATAAAAACAGGGATTGACTGGTCAAGTAAGCAATTCAGTTTTCCAGATGGCTCTGTAATATGCAGGTGACCATGATCATGATATAATCTACACATATTTCAAATGAAAATAGGTCTAGGAAGATCAATAACCCAGTGTCAATACCTACTGTCCCTAATATTGTAAACATCTGCTTTGAGGGAATTCTAATAGCTCAGTCAGTATAGTGACTGGCTGTGGGCTGGTTACTTTCAGACTCCATTCCAAGCAGGAGAAGGGATCTTCCTCTGTCACTGCATTTAGACTAGCTCCAAAACACATTCAGCACTCTACCTGGCAGGTACCAGAAATCAAGCAATCACAGCACGAAGCTAAGCTTTTGCCTCTGTATGATGCTGACGTTTGGATGTGTGCTGTTGTGTGGATCCCCCACATCTTGATGGTGTGGAGACTTGGCAGTGACAGGTTTAATGGTTTTACTTGCTTTCAGGGAACACATCATAGGTGTGCTTATGCATAACCAATTCAGGCACATCTGTGTCTAAATACCATATGCACACACACACACAAAACAAACAACAGTTTATATATTTACAACCTTGGCACTAGGTGGACTTTAGTAATGACAATGACAAGGCAAGTGGGCCCCTTACAAATGCTCAGGATGGTAAATAGTAAAGATAAAGTTGTCGCTTTGATTAAGCAGGATGCCACGAAGGGCTATGGAGTGGATGTACAACTCCACACATTCTAACCTCAGTACTAGGTGGAGGTGAGTGGTCACTCTCACACCCCAGCTGCTTGCACCTCTATAAACAACAAATATGAGGCTGGCTGGGCCCCACAGGCAGTCTGGAGGCTTTGAAGAAGGCAGAAATCTTGTGACTGCTCAGAATCAACACTGATACTTGGTTCATCCAGCCTGTGCCATAATCACTATACTGCCTGAGCTATCCCACCTGAAATATAGAACATTCTTACAAGGATTTGATGTAATGGTGTCTGATAAGACACGGGCAGGGCATTCAAGAAGAAACTTTCTAGGAAACAACCCTCAGTAGGAAAGCTGCTATACACACGCTGTATAGAGGAAAGCTGCTACACACACGCTGTATAAAGGAAAGCTGCTACACACATGCTGTATAAAGGAAAGCTGCTACACACATGCTGTGTAAGGGAAAGCTGCTACACACACGCTGTGTAAAGGAAAGAGTGGTCCGCTACTCCACTTTGACGAGGTTTTTAAGTGTTTTTATAATACTTTAGTGCAAAATCTTAACGGGAATTATGAGTTTTAGTGAGACAAAAAGTGGCGTTCACACACAGTAATTCGGCTCTAAGCAGTACAAATAGTACAGCATACGGCATACTGTATTATTCCCATATACGGAATAATAGACACCGTGTACCTTTTGTTATATATTTTACACATACTCGCAAAAACTCACTTTTATGTAAAAGGGGAAGGCCTCAACCTTGACACCTTTCTTTTAGATTTTGTATTGTATTCCTGATGATGGCCACTCATAGGCCGACACATGAAGGTATTTAATAATAATATGAAAAAGGAAAAAGTTGTGATTGACTGAAACATTGGGATAGTTGTATTTGATAACCTCTACTGTAAACAAAAACATGAAATATATTCGAATACTCATTATTCACTAGATAGGGACAATTTTTGAGAAATTGTAATTATGTTACCAACCTACCAAACACAATATCTTGGAGCAAAAGACATGAAATCTCCCAGCAGGCGCAAAATCCACCACACAGTAACCGCAACAACCAACTGTTTTCCCACAGCACCGGCTGGATCGGTGTCTGACCAACAACAGCAGGAAATCATCGAGCTGCAGGACCTGCGAATGTCACCCATCCCGTCCATCCGCAACCGGCACAACAGTCGCAATTACTCCACGTCTTCAGCAGAAGGTCTTGATCCCACCAAGTTTCCACCGAGCTTCCGTATGAATCGAGCTGGTGGTGGTTATTCTTTCCCTGTCCGCTCTGCAGGTGGAGTGCGTTTCCGAGGAACAAGAAGTCGCCTTCCTCAACACAGTAAACCCAAAGTTTTCCACGCACTGAAAAGAGGAGCATCAGCTATCAGAGCATCCATGCCAAAAATTAAAGACGTAAATGTCATTGACAAATACTCACGGATCATCTTCCCATTATCATTCATGTTGTTCAACGCAGCATACTGGATCTTCTATGTACTGCCTTCTGCAAATGATCCAAAGTGAAACCTAGGCTAGGTGTAGTCCTGACGGGTTACGTGAACTGCGTCCAAAAAAATGCGCACACCTAAATTTAGTAATCAAACAACAGGACAAAGACTGTTCTAAAATGCTACTGTATCCATTCACTTTTATCACAACAATACCAAAATTACTGTCACCTGGGATATGACATCATGTAGTCTGATGGCTATTTACCAACATTTTGGAGACATGTACTGTCTCCATCTTCAGGGTACATTCAGGCAGAAGTTCCCTCCAATACACTGGTAAATGACTAACAAACTACATGGCATCACATCCAAGAAAAATGCAATCTTTCTAGTTACCACTGTAAAAACCTCAGGCGATAATAATATCCAGTCAGAGGAAAGGTAATGTATGCTCAACATCAAATGGAGAATATTCATTTGTTCTGGTTTGCAGATGTTGTATTGGTCAGTTTTTAATTCATTCACCGACTCTGATGAGTGTTATGCGTAAGTATTTTGTTTGGTCCTATGTGACTTCAATTGAGTAGCACTCATCCCTTCACTTAAAGGCAATATCTGTTTTAAACAGTATAAACTACAGAATTTACCACCTTTTAGTACTTTTTTTATACACATAACAGCAAGCAAATGGGCTACATTTTGATAATACCAATAAGAATTGTGTTACAGGTACAACTGTGGTACCAGTTCCTCCAAGTTTTCAGAAGAACAAGATTTAAAAATATTCAAACTCAGAAAACAGTTTACTGATTATTGTTAATATGAAGCAAAATTTTATACAAATATAAGCTCTTACAGAAAGGTGTTTCAAAATCATGTATGAAAAACAAAGCACTTCTCCTGCTAGAAAGCCTGAAATATTATCACCAATGTTCGGACTGTGGCCTTCGAGTTTGTGTAATCTTGACAGGCAGGGTCAACTCTGAACACAGAAAGCTGTGTTTTTCAAAATGTTGGTATCCAGATACAATACTACACCATGTCCAAATCTGATGACCACAGTCTCAATACCGCGAACAGCTTGTATCTCAAGAGTATCATGGTAACAGTGTTCTGACATGTGACCTGATGCATGTCTGATACACCGACACTATTCAGGAGAAACGCATTGCCTATGTCTTTAGTGCAGATACTGGAGGCAGCGGGTTCCTCCAAAACATTTGCATCACATCCCAGAAAACTGTTATCCAAAATTTAAAATTATAATGGTACATCCTCAATTCCAAATATGCTGAAAACAAATCAACTACAACAGATGTAAAATTGTGTCATGAAAAAAGTCTCTTGCCATGAAAATGAAGGTGAAAAATTTTATCCAAACCTTACAAAGGTGTACCTTACGAGTATTTACAAAATTTCTGACTGGCAAGAAAAGAAATGTTTTGCTAAGCACATTACAAATATGGTTTATTAACCTTTTAAAGCCTAGCGGTAACTTTACATACGACCAGTTTTAAGATTAAAAAATTCTACGTGGTGTCCACATTGCGTTTATGTGTTTTGTACGGATCTCAGAACAAACAGCAACTTTTGCCTTATAAAACATTAAGAGATTGGTTTTTATAACCGAATTGGAGAGTGTTTACTGTGCGGTACGCACTGAGACCTTATATAGAACAGATACGCTTCGTCTTTAAAGGGTTAACAATCCTAAAAGATGATACAAGTAAGTAACTTATTGTAACTGGCATTATGATGATCCTTTTTGTATTTTTTGAAGGAAGACATTGTACTCTACGTTCCAGCACTGTATTACCCACGTCCTGAACGTTTTGGCCTCTCTTACCATCCCAGTCTAGTAACTGCATGGACAATGTGGCTGAAGCCAGCAACATTATTTTAATTACATGCAGCCATCAAAATATCAAATAGAAAATTTAATGACTTTAAAACACCCACTACTATTGAACAGAATATAATTTTTAGTGTTGGAAATTATGGCATAACAGATGTAATGGTTATACCACTGACCTGGCTTCCTGAATTAGGTTGTGGCATTTCCTCCACACCAGATGTAATGGTTATACTGCCATGACTTCGTTTCTTGAATTAGGCAGTGCCACAAAATGGTAGTTATAGTTATAGTTTATTTTTGCCTTCCATAAATCCACAGATATGGAAACAGTCACATTACATTACATTTACGTTTTCATTTACACTTCATCAATCCAATATCATTCCACTGGCTGCTGGATATGAAACGTGTCATAAGACTACTAGCATCAACATCAACGACACAAACAAACATAAATATAAATACACACAACACAAATATACATAAATATACACAAATATAAACATTAATAGAGGCAATATATATATATATAATAAAGTGCAAAACACTTACCATATCCTTAATTAATAATCACTTGATCTCACTGGTGACAAAAATAATGTTGCCATGCATTTAAGACTGGCTCCATGCTGTGCATTCTACTGCCTATACCCGATTTTTGACAATTCATATACAGCATTTGTCTTACTCTGAAGCCACATTTCAGAAAGGATATAAAGGGCAGAGTTACTGACCTGATTTCACACTGCAAGAATAGGTTTACACCTAAAACATTAAAACAGCTTAACCCTTTAAAGACGGAATGTATCTGTTTTATATAAGGACTCAGTGCGTACCGCGCTGTAAACACTCTCCACTTTGGTTACAAAAACCAGTCTCTTAATGTTTTATAACGCAAAAGTTGCTGTTTGTTCTGAGATCTGTACAAAACACATAAACGCAATGTGGGCATCACGTAGAATTTTTTAATGTTAAACCTGGTGGTGTGTAAAGTTACCACTAGGCTTTAAAAGGTTAAGGGGTGTTACCTGAAAATATCCAACAAATCAGTGCAAAGCATTTATTTTACAAATTAACGTTAGTATTCTGGGGATTACCTGTACACCATAAGGTATAAGAGGACCAAACTAAGTGAAAGTGAAGTGATTTTGGGGACTAATGTTATATTATCCTTTGTCAGACCTTATTTCTGAGGGCTCTTGTACAACAGAAAGTTTCATAACCAACAGGCTAAATTTGTATGAATTATAAACACAATTCACTGTAAATCTGAATGATTTATCTGTCTGACTGCTTGGCATTAAGATGTGCAATAATATCTTTGTAACACGATAAAAATACATCATAACACATTACGTACGCACTTTTAAAAATTCATTTTCAACAGAAAATAGATCAATTTTCAGTCGCATAATACGAACAGGAACAAAAGCTTGATCTTTTGAGGTGCAGTTGCAAAGCTGCAAAAGCAACAATTAGCTTCATCATGTCTGTAAGTCCATCTGTACATGACAGAATAACTCGACTCCCATGAGACTGATTTTCATGAAATCTTACGTTGGAGACTTTTATTAAAATCTGTCCTGCAAATTCAAGTTTGGTTAAAATCAGACAAAAATATCAGGCACTTACATTAAGACCCCAGCACTTTTATATTGTTGATAGCAACATGAATGCAAGTCAACAATAGAAAAGAACTCTCTATTGCATTTTCATGGCAACGCTTTTAATGTTAATGTCTTGTTTCGATGCAAAGGTTAATCCAGCAGAATGGTTTGACTGACAAGTACTTTAAGGGGAGCAAAGATCTGAACATGCCACAGTGTTACATTATACCTGCATTTCCTGTCTTTATTTTTAAATTCACAGATGCTCATGATAATTCCAACAACCTACAAGTGACAAAGAAGCTGATCACAAACTTTTAAGATTTCTTATTCAGTTAATGCACTGGCTTCACAGGTCATCGAGCTTGGTTGATAAAGGTGGGCACAGACATGGTGTTAACATAATCAGTAGAAAGTTCACCAGTAGGACAGGGTCAAGCCTACATACCCCTGAAGAACACCAAGTGGTGTTGCAGTAAACTTACGAACTTGACCACTCAGAAAATAACAATTCTGTTGCATACTCCTTCTGATTATACTAAAATAACTCTTGTAACAAAACACCTCCTCCAAAATAAACCCCTTAAAAGTTGATAGTTTCTTTGTAATGACAACAAATTTCAGCGGAACAGCACGACTTGAAAAGTAAAATGTAATGTGACTGGTGTCTTTCATTCGACAAACTATTGGATTTTTCCAACAGCATTTAAAATTAAAAGTAGCAGTCAAATGTTATACAGAATCTGCCCAGTATGTGTATATATTCGATATCTGTATTGGACATCTATACCATAAGCGAATTAATCGTAAGTTTTACAGAATCTATTTGACGTGTACATAAACAACATCTATACCCAAGAAATGAATGGAATATTTTACGAATCTGTACAATATACATACATACATTTACTGAATCTTTGTATGCAGTAGCACTGTACCTTTACTTGTTCCATTCTTAACACAGCAAAACATTCCAAAGTCGTTGTCCACTAACAATAGGGTTTTTACGTGACAAACGTTCTCTGATGAAGCTGCAGAAAATGATATATGGGCTTTAAAAATGCTTTTGAATGGACAATATACATGAGTGTGTATGTTCAAATGGTGTTGCAACGTTCAAGAAATAATGTAAAATAGCAGAACTTTCACTCTTTTAAACTTTTTTTAAAATATCCCTGATATATTTTTAATGAGAGCTGTAACTGTTATAACTACAAAACTGCATATCCATAGGGAAAGTTCCCTTGCTTATGTTGATGCTGCCAAAGTGTTGATGTCTTTCCCCAAGTTCAGACTTCCTTTTCCTTGTGATATATGTGGGAAGAATATGTGAAAATATACAAGAATGAGCATGCTAAACTCTTTGTTTTAACTCTTTCACCCTAAACTTCACAACGTGCCAGGTTTCACAAATATAGCTTCACAGCTGCTTAAGACAACCCACTCACACCCAGCAATGCAGTAAACAAAATGCAAATATTTTATATTTGCTACTGGCCTCTTCAAACTCATCTTTAACCACTGAGGGCTCCACAAACACAACTTAATACATTACAACTCACAGCACTGCAATATACTTCAAGCAAACATTATTACACAACATGTCATAAACTCAACATTAAATACTAAGACCAGGGATTAAAAACACAGACTTTATTTCTTACACCAAACACATGATAATAAATAACTATTTATGACACTTCTGATAAATTGAAACCAAGTCTGCAGCATGTCTGATTCTGGTGAAGAATCAATCCAGGCTCAGCTTTGCTCCAAGCAGGCTGCTTCCTACAGGTGCTGCAGTGTTGTGCAACAGCAGTATGCATTCAGTGTGTCCTGGAGTCCACGAAATGTAGGAGAATGCTTTGCACATCCCAGAATGTCTCCAACAAAGGCCTAGCTGCAAACTGCTGGAAATGTCTTGCCCAACTGTCATTCAGTCACGAACCTCCATCTAGCGATTTCCACTCGTCTGGATCACTGGACAGGAACTTTCAAAGAAAACCCTTCTTACATGATGATGATGATGATGATGATGATGATGATGATGATGGATGATGAAGTGCCCTGGGGGGTACAAGCACTTGAGTCCTTACCGGTACTTCCTGTCCACTGGGACAAGCATCTTAACTGCTCTACACTTTATATGGCAAAATCGAAATCTACTCTAATGCCTTATTGTTTTTGAGTTTTGGAATATCACTGTCAAAGTAACAAACACAAAGTTAATACAACCTTAGATAACATTTATTGAAGAACCTATGCAATAAATTTTACTTGCATCGACACATCCCATTGTGAATTTCCTTTATAAAGAGTATTTCATTTAAGACTTAGCAATATAAAATTACAAAAGTATTTTTTTTTTGTAAAATAACATGTTGTTGACTGAACCATACACAATAGTGCAAATTCACTTAAGACTCTAGAACAGTGAAGCAAGAGGACTTGGAACTCATCAGCAGACACACCTGTCCCAGTGTTTATGGATTAAAATAAACATAGCAAAGCTCTGCACATCTAAAACTACAGCACCAGACTCGTATGCATGTTCAGCTTTACTCTCTTGGCCACTCCACCACCATGAAAGATCTTCAGCCCCTCACTGGACAGGAGACTCAGTGGAACTAAAGATGATCTGAATGCAGCGGCAAAGCAAAAATCCTTGGTACAGCCAGGAATCAGATGCGTGTCATCAAACCCACAGCTAGTCATTCTGACGACAGCAACTGAAGGTCACGATCTGCAACTGCACACTAAAGGTGAAAGCTGTGTTTACGCACCACGTAATCAAGACAAACACGGAGCATGGTGCTAAAAAGCACCACACATTCTGGACGTGAAAAGTAGGTGGATGTGAGTGGCCAGCTTCATGCACTGACTGCTTTAACAAAGGAGACAGAGCCCCGTGGAGGTGCACAGCTCACTCGGTAGAGCAGCTATGCTACAGGCTGGATAAGTTCTATCCAGTGGGATCTTGCTGGTAAAGCTGAAAGCCAACCTCAAAGCAGTGGCACAGTCAAGAATATGTCCTTATGGCACGGTACTAAGTAAAGCAAAAGGACAAAGTTATTCTGTCTTTCCGAATTACAATTTAAAGTAAAAATTCACAAAGCAGTTACAGTGGAACACAAAACTTGGTCTATTAACCACAAAACCTTGTACTTGTAACAAATTTTTATCAGAAAAATTCTCTTCTTTCCATACCACGCATAACATTTCAGAAGTTTATGAACCTTAAACCACAACCCTATTTACAAATATGGCCACGCTTGGATTAGGCTACTGGAGAAAACAAATGTTCTCCTCGTTACTGATGTAAGAGTTCCATTACGTTATACAGCAACGTGTGGAACTCATCTGGTTGGTCTAAATAAGCTGCGTGTCCAGCATTCTTCAGAGGAACTTCTTGACTGTTTGGCATAATTCTCAAGTTATGGGGAGCTTGCTTAGCCATTGGCGTGGAGTCATTTTCGCCATACACTATCAGTGTCGGTACCTGTAAAAGTAATTAACAGATCAAATAGATCCTGCGAACATTTTGTGAGATGTTCCCAGTGGCTTGGTTTGTAAAGTCACATTTCAAACTAGAAAGCTTAAATCTGAAATTTAATTCTAGCTTCAATGACAGACGTGTGCATCGTGTGATGTGTGCACTGCAACTACACAAACAATAGAAGCGCAAGCATAGACTCAATACAATAATGAAGACTGAAATAGGATGCTGAGTGGGCCACAGTTGTTCAGGTTGTTTTGATAAAGAAACAAATACTCATCCTACCTATAATCACACACTGGTGATGTTACTGACATTTATCCTGGTTCAGTTTTTATTTAAGACACTTAACTTTGAATTAAGCAAACTCTAGAGTCAGTATACTCATGAACAAAGTCCAGAAACAAACTGCAGTAAAGCTGTGTTATTGGCACCTCCAGGACCAAAAGGTTGACATATAACACATTTTTCAGGATATTAGAATATTACACTTAATGCGTAACTTTGTGTACCTACCAACATTTTGGTCAGACCTAACCATTTAATTTGTCATGTGACATTGTGTCCTGTTTTCCCCACTGCACTTTCTATTTCCTTTTCATCACTTCTAACATAATATGGTGCATATACAATCCAAATAAAAATGTCAACAGGCACAAAGACACACACTTTGCTATCAATATCTTAACTGTTTTCGTGTTTAAATTACACTCTTCATAGCCCTTCTAGATCAGTGCTGGGTGTTTCCAGTGGAAGGACTGGTGAAATGTAATGGGACTCTGTAAATCTCCAGTTCACAGAGATTTCTGGATCTTCCACTACTGAATATACCTGCTCTTACTGTAACCCCAAATAGTAGTGAAAATAAAAATTTATGCCCCATTGGGGAAAAAGCCCAGTTCCTTGGTTGTCCAGCCCACAGCCTAGTTGTCATACTGAGCAAATTATCATAGCTTAATCCTTGCAGGGAATACCTCCCAGAGCAGATGAATGCAACCAGCAACATATATTTCCATGCAAATATGGTGACAATTAATACTTGCAAACTTAAATTAGGCCATGATGATGTCCTTGTCCATTTTGATACGCATATAATTCTGAATCATATCATATCTCCTTCAGTACTACAGAACTTGGCAATATTTCACGCAGCCTTGAAACATGGTCCAATAAACAAGACACTCACCTTTAAATTCTTAAGTATTTCTTGAGATACTGAATTTGTTGCCACTGGTGCAACAGGTATATAACCTGATAACAGATCTGAGTGTTCAACCACAAACTTCACTGAATATTCACCACTCATCGATGGTGAGATGAGAACAGGATGGTTCTCACTTAAAAGTTCAGACTGCATTATTGAAAGAATAAACTTTGATCGATCACCATGATAAGAGTCAACAGTTTCTCCATAACCTATAATAATAAGTGAAGAAACATAATACAGACTGCCTGAGCATGAAGATGAATGCACTCCAGTACTACAAAACTTCAGTAATTCTTATCAGTTGATATAGCATTGCATCCCACAAGGCTTAACTCTTCAACAATTTAAAGGGCCACATTTCATACTTACAAAATAATTATCTTTGGATGTGTGATGTACACGAATATCACTAGCTCAAGCACTATTAGACTACCCAATGATGCTCTTTTCAAATTTACATTTGAAGGTAGGCCCACAACATTCACCTGCTTCTGAATGAGGAAAACAAAAACAAACCTCCGTCACAATACCTGGCAGCCTGTCACTGCTATGCCAGCATATACAGTAACAATATTGAGACAACTAACACAACAGACGAGACACAAACCTGGTAAATCAACTGCTATAACAACATGGCCAATGCCTGCCATGAGATGCATTGTGCCAAGTTTTTGCCATGTTTCTGATGTGAAACTTTTACCATGGAGAAGGAGTATTGATTGCCCAGATGATTTCACATTGCTAGGAGGTGATGCTTTGCGGTAAAACATGTTTACACCCTGCGACAAGAAAATTACTTCAGGCACCCATAACAACTTAATAAATAACTCCAGAAAAACAAGTTAAATCTGCTAGCCAGTTAATGCTCTTAGCATTGAATATTTAACAGCAGAAACTTCAAAACACACACCGTGGCAAAGAACAATTTGGTTTAAAATATCTACAAGAGTAAGAATTCAAGGAATAGAAATTAACTTCTTTGCATGTAAAAAATTTAGCAATTTCCACAATAACCAATAACGTTCACTTCAAATTACAGCGTGTTCCGTTATTTTAACATGCAAACTACTATTCTCACACCTAACAAATCAAACGTTTCATAAGCCAATAAACAATTCATAAGTAACAAAACTGTTTCCAAAGTTAAAAAAAATTTACACCTCTATTTTCACAGTGCCTGTTGTAAAACTGACGTGTTTGATGTCGACACCTTTGGGAAGTGATCTACTGTACAGATCCACTGTTCTCCACTCTGTTTTGTTACCTGTTGATTTCAATTCACTGGCCATGTCCTGAAACTAGTATCAGCAACAAAATTGATATTAATCACAAACCAGTACCTTCAAAATGTCAAAATGTACCACAGACACACTTACATGTTCCCCACACTTTTGCACTGAGATATGGTAATTAGTCAGTAAATAACTGGACTTATAAACAGATAAATAAAGAAGGCCTGCACCATTCCATTTAAAATCCATTCTAATTTATCGCTCTTAATACTGTAACAATCTGACAACATTACCCAAACAAAGAGATTCAAACTAATATTCGATCTTACCACCTAACCTAAATATATGACACTGCACATCTTGTTTTGTAACACACATGGACTGTAACTTCAGTATGCTACAGGTGATAACTGAGATTTACATACCACTACTCGTAACAAAGTATGTGTCAAAGTTCAAATTATACAGTTAGACTAGAGGGTCTTAAAACGTTACGTTACCTACTACAATTACAATTAACCTAACAGTAAATGGCTTTTATATTCTTATATAAAACATTACATCTCCATAACCCTCAACTTCCAGGCCGCTACCTTCAAATCAGAACTTGTAACAGCATTATGTGTGAAGACCATACCTTCACAATGTCAAGTTTCGGTACCTTTACAACACCAGATAATACAAGGTACCACCACAGCAAAACAAATACAGCAAGAACAAACACTCTCATCCAACATTTCATCGTAAAATGTAATCACATTGCCCAAAGTTTCACCTCTGATGACGGCTAATGGACAATTCTCGTCTACCGTTGACAATACATAGTCACACCGTTTTTGTTAATGCACGTCCCAATTTGACCGGAAACAGCCAGCATACGTACATGCATACATACATATACATTTCACCGATCCAAAACAGCACCTACAGGAGGCATTCGGATATGAAACACAGTCAATCATGATATGATTATAGGAATCAATCGTCTTTAAGAACAATACAATAAACAAACAATACAATATGTAAAATGTAGAGTATATAGTGCATAAAATGTAATGTTGTATCATGGATTGCCTTGTTTGTAGGAAGCTGTCCAGACCTGATCTCGTATGAGGGTATTAGTCATTTAGAAATTCTTCTAGGGAGTAGAAGGATTTTTTTTACTAAGTATTGACTTAAGGTTGCTATAAAAATGATTTTACTCCCTATTAAATTTGTTACGTATTCGGGCAACTTATTGAAAATCCTAATAACCATATTATGCACTCCCTTCTGATATAATGTAAGGTTACTTATCGGTTTGTGTAGTTTTAATTTGTTTCTCGTATTATGTACCTCACTGTTGGATGTAAACACTTCCTGGTTTTGTAATAAAAATTTCATTAAAGATAAAATATATTGGGAATGAACAGTCAATATTTCCAATGACTGGAATAGTGGTTTCCATGAGGTTTTGGGTCTGGACCCAGTCATAATTCTGATTATTTCTTTTTGAGCCAAAAAAAAAAACTTCTTTGCTTTCTGTGGAACTTCCCCACGAGATAATACCATAATTTATTATCGAATTAAAATAAGCAAAGTAAATCATTTTGAGCGTGTTTATGCTACTAAAGGGATGCATAGATCTAACAGCATAACATGCCCTACTCAATTTTGGTAGGATTTTTGCAACATGATGCTTCCAATTTATATTATTATCCAATTCTAACCCCAACAATTTGATATTTATGACTTCTTTAATTGTGTTGACTTTAAAAGCACTTTGTTGTATATTATTTTGAAAATGGTTTGAGTAAAATTTTATTATATTTGTCTTTTCCATATTTAAGATTAAGCCATTGGATGAAAACCAATCACTGATATGGTATAGTGTGGAGTTAACTTTTATTTGCAAATATTTCAAATTTTTAGCAGTGACTAGCACGCTCGTGTCATCCGCATATATTACAGGTCTAGCGAAATGGTTAATAACACAGGGGAGATCATTCACATAGATAATAAATAATAGTGGGCCTAGGATCGATCCCTGGGGTACAACATTTTTTATTGTTTCCCATCTGCAGAGGGAGTCTCCTTTATGATTTTGTGACGTAATTTTGACCTTTTGTTTACTGTTAGTAATATAAGTTCTAAACCAGTTGGCACTCACTCCACGAATTCCATAATAGTGTAATTTTGCTAAGAGAATTTCATGGTTGACACAATCAAAGGCTTTAGTTAAATCGCAGAAAATCCCCCCTACCTGTTCACACTGGTTTAATGAGGTAAGTATATTGCGCGTCAAAGTGAAAATAGCTTTCTCTCTATGACTTCCTTTTTCTAAAACCAAATTGCTCTGGCGCTAATATATCATATTTGTTTGTGCATACTGATACAGTCTATTAAACATTATTGTTTCTAATAACTTTGAGCAAGATAATAATGAAATGGGTCTGTAATCTGTAATTTTGGATTTATCCCCATTCTTATGAATGGGTCGTACAATTGCAAACTTGAATCTGTCCGGGTATGCCCCTGTAGCTAAGGAGAGGTTGCATATGAAAGTCAATGGTTTACTTACTTCATTTACACAATGTTTTAAGATATTAATTGAAATTCGATCATATCCCGATGAGTTTTTGTTTTTGAAGGATTTTATTATTTCTATTACCTCAATTTCTGTTACTGGAATTACTTTCATTTCCGAAATATTTTCAGGGTAGGATTTCTTTAACGATTGAAGTGCCTTATCCACATCAATGAGTTTATTATTTAGATTTTCAGCAATATTAACAAAGTAACTGTTAAAAGCATTTGATATCTCATTAATGTTTGTTAACATACTAGTGTCAGAGTTTATTTCAAAGTTGTTATCAGGTGATTGGGTTTTCCCAGTCGTTTCTTTTATAATTTTCCAAGTAGTCTTCAGTCTATTAGAAGAAAGTTCTACCTGTTTGTTGTAATATAGTTTTTTCATCAATTATTACTTTTTTCAGGATGGCACAATATTTCTTATGGTATTCCTTTACTTGAATATTATTTGTGTGTTTATATATAGCATAAAGATCTCTTTTCCTCTTACATGAAATTTTGATGCCTTTAGTGATCCAACTGTTGAGTTTATTTCTATATGATTTATACGTAATATGAAAGCTGTTTTCAAAATGCCTTATAAGGATGCAATGAAAATTGTTAAACAAAATATTTCCTAACGCACGTTACAATATGTATACAAAATGTTGTGTCTTCCTCGAACAGGTAATTTACATATTAAGACGTGGAATTACTCCGGTAGTACACATGAAATTTCTTACGAGCGTAACGGTCGCGTGCGTCTCAACGACAGACGTGCGCCTCTGGACTAGAGATGTGTCGTTCCTGAATGAACGGGTCTGAAAGAACCAATCCACGAGAGGACTGATAAGAACCGGGTCTCGGTTTTGCGAACCCGTCGTTCACTTTGATCCGGACGGGTTTGCATCGTTCAGCTAGTCTTCATTCACTAACCTGCACCGCTCACAAACTATCGCGTTCACATGTCACGCCGTTATCAAAAGGGAATACTGCCGTGTACATTTTAGCGACCGGCATGTAGTCTCTTAGGATGATAAAGGTTAATAATGTTGAGTGGCAGAGGGCCTATTAATTACATAAAGATTCCACATCGTTCAATTTTATATGCGTTTAATTGCAACACATTCCGAATTCTTTCCACTACGCACATTATGCACTCCGTAGTTATGCGATTTTATTTTAATATTTTACATGCTTGTTGGAAACCGCTAGAAAACAACACCAGAACAATCGTTATGAGTTTTCAATGTTTTACGGCGCGTGTTGTTCAATTGATGATCGTGTTTTTAGGTTTTTACCCCACGTAGTATATGTGGTTTATTCTTCTGAAACGTCGGAACAAACCGCCGATATTATACAGTATAGAAATCTAAAGGGCTGCCATCACCAGAACAAATTGTATCAATTTTGCTGATATAAAAAACGGGGTTAGTCGTTTTGTTTCCATGTACTATTTACAATGTCTTTCACTAGCACTGCTAAATAAATATAGTTTTTCAAACATACAGGTAGCATTTAGAATCAAAGTTTGTAATAACAACCAAGATGTACACAATAAATGTAAGCTTTAAGGACATATTACGCATCGGCACTGCCGATTTGTCGTTTTCTGTTATCTGGGCCGGTCTCGTCCACGACTATGTCCACGTGTTTTTGCACGTCTTCGTCCACGCGCCTCTGTCATTCAGAAGTGCGCATTTCGTTTCGTTCACGGGTCTATGAACCTTTCTCCTTCACCGGTTCCCAGTTCCTCTGTCGTTCCCCAGTCACTGAACCTACGTCGTTCGCCGGTCCTCCTTTCGTTCACCGTTCCCCGCTTCGTCAGTCCTTCATCGGTTCTCCGTTCCTCTGTCATCCCCCGGTCCTGATCTCCTTTCGCTCACGGGTCCATGGACCTGTCTCGTTCACCGTTTCCCACTTCCTCCGTCCTTCAACGGTCCCCACTACCCCTGTTGTTCATCAGTTCCCAGTTGGTGCCCGCTGCGCGTGTCGGGCGGGGGGGGGGGGGGGGCTGTACTTCTGCAAGTACAGCTTACCCGGACTTATTTTCGGTTCCCAATTTTTATTTCGTAGTTCACACCTTTCTTCAGTCCATTCAATTGTATCTTATGGCATAATTTTTGGGGTACAAAGTCATATTTGAAATCTAAAAAAGAATAATTAGAGTAATTATGAATCCTGATAGTAAAACTTCTTGCCGCAAATTCTTAAAAAAATGACACATTCTCAGTATATATGTTCTATACTGCTGTTTCTTGTTAAGAATAGACCCTTATTCAACACAAATTCTGATTTTCACAACTTAAAAGAACAAGTCATGATCTACATCCTCCTACAGAAAATTTAACCTTATTTCAAAAAAAGAGTTTGTTATTTGGGTGTCAAAATTTATAACCATCTTCCCTTAACCCTCGTGCAGTTATTATATGATGTCAATAAATTTAAAACGGCTTTAAGAGAATTTCTTCTTGCAAATTCTTTCTATTCCATGGAACAATATTTCAGCTGGAAATAAGGAAATAATGATCTTGGTTCTAGTAATCCAGTGCCATTATATTGTTGTTATTACCATACCTTTCCAATGTCTTTTATTCAATTTTTAATTCACTGAATGAAAACAGGCACATAAACCTTGCTATGACTGGCTCTGAGTAGCCTTTATACCTAGATTTGAATTACATTTTATGTAGCTTTACACTTAGATGGAGGAATGACATGTTTTATATCCTGTAACTGAGAATATGGAATTTTAAATAAATGAGAAATGAGAAAGAAACAGTTATAAAACGTACATAATTACTATAACAACTTTATTATTTTTGTAGAGATTTGTTCACTATGACGGGGAAGAAAAGTGACTTCTGGTATCACTTTTCTTCCTCAGAACCTGGAAAAGGTTAACGCCGGTATTGTTCCTTTGTAATAAGTTGCATGGGAGGATCAACGGGGGTGGGGCACTTGAAGAGAAAACATCCAACTATACCTCTACATCGGACTCCAACACCAGCTGAAACGAGAGATTCAAGATCCCCCCAAGATGAGGGGCCCCAACAGGATCCTGCAGCAAAGGAAGTTGCTGCTGCAGTTGTGCATGAGTACATCTCATCTGCTTGCACTTCAAGATCCATTCAGGCAAGACAGTCTCATATGTCATCATATGTCAACATAATTAAGCCAGTTTCTATTGAAAAAAATAAGCAACTGGTTAACTCTTTAAAGACGAAGCGTATCTGTTTTATATAAGAACTCAGTGCGTACTGCGCTGTAAACACTCTCCACTTCGGTTATAAAAACCAGTCTCTTAATGTTTTATAAGGCAAAAGTTGCTGTTTCTTCTGAGATCCGTACAAAACACATAAACGCAATGTGGGCACCATGTAGAATTTTTTCATGTTAAACCTGGTCATATGTGAAGTTACCGCTAGGCTTTAAAAGGTTAATCAGGTAGTCTGTTTGATTGCCAGAGAATATCACACATTTAGTTTGGTGGAGGATGCAGAATTTATATTTGTTCAAATGTTGTGCCCTGGATACCAGATCCCTAGCAGGAAAACACTGACTAATAATTTAATACCCATTCTTCACCAGACAACTGTAATGAAAGTCAAGGCTACATTGGATGTTGCTACTGCAGTCTGTTTAACAGCAGATGGATGGACATCTGTAAATAATAATAGCTTTTTGGTAATAACTGCTCACTTTCTTGATGAAGAAACAAATATGTGTTCCAAATTATTGGGATGTGTCGAATTTAATGAAAAGCATACTGCTGCCAACTTAGCAGATAAGTTACATGAGACAGCAAGAGAATGGAAGATTGATTATAAAATTGTTGGGATTGTTACAGACAATGCTGCTAATATTGTTTCTGCTGTCCATCTCTGTAAGTGGCGTCATATACCTTGCTATGCTCACACTCTTAATCTAATTGTTCAGACAAGCATTAAAGTTATAAAAAGTGAAATAGAAAAGGTGAAAAGTATAGTGCAATATTTCAAACATTGTGCCCCTGCCCTGGCAAAGCTACATTCTGTTCAAAAACAGATGCAGTTACCTGAACTGAAGCTAAAGCAGGATGTTGGCACTCGATGGAACTCGACCCTAGATACGCTGTTGAGGTTTCTTCATAACAAAGAGCCCATTCTGTCAGCTCTTGCAGTTTTACAATTGCAGGATGAATTCAGAGTTTCTGCGCATGAGTGGGAAATAATAGAGAATGCTACCAAAATGTTGGCTGTATTTGATGAAGTCACAAAGGGAGTCAGTTCAGAAAAAAATGTATTGCTGTCCAAAACATGCATTTTATCAAGAATCATGGTAAAGGAAGTACAAAAATGTTTGGAAGCCCCAGACTTGCCTGCAGAGGTTCATGCTTTGGGCACAGAACTGATAAGAAACTTATGGAAACATTTTCAGGGCTGGGAGAATAATGATCTTATTTCCCAGGCCACATTATTGGATCCCCAGTTCAAAAGACAGGGGTTTTCTGATGATCAGAAATGAAAGTAGCATATGAAAGTTTACTGGGAAATGTCCGTGGCATCAATATTAGGAGTGCTTCCACTGCTGTGGATTTAGACAAGACAGTTACCACACATAATTCCAAAATTTGGGAGGAGTTTGATAAGAAAATCGAGGAACTAATTGCTGAGTGCAATCCAACTGCTGCTACTACTATTGAACTAGATAAATATATAGCAGGACACATGCTTCCGAGAACCAGTGATCCCCTGCACTGGTGGAATGATAGGAAGGCCTTATATCCTAGACTTCACACTGTAGTGAAGAAAGGGTTTTGTGTTGTTGCCAACTCAGTTGCATGAGAAAGAATATTTTCAAAAGCAGGACAGATTCTGAGTGAAAAGAGAAGCAGAATGAAATCTTCACAATTGTCGATGATTTTGTTTCTCAACGCCAATTTTGGAATAAGATTATAGTATGTATGTATGTGTGTCCGTGTTAAGTGGGTCCCTGTCACCACAGCATGGCGCGTCCTCAGGTTGCGGATGGAGGAACGGCCTCCAGTTATGGAGGGTAGCTGCGAATACATTGAATAAGCAGTCGCGGACAGCCGATAAGGGGTGGTCCTCCAGCTTGGGGTTGGGCGAGGTGCTAACAACTCCTCGCCGTAAAAAATTATGATGTTACGAACCATTACACAATGCCTCGGACCTGGTTTTGGTATGACCCCAGTTACGGAAAAAGGATATGAGTTTTGGAACATGGAATGTGAGGAGCATGTACAGGTCAGGGTCACTTCTGACAGTGGCCAGGGAATTAGCTAAGTATAAGTTAGATTTAGTGGGTGTACAGGAGGTTAGGTGGGACAAAGAAGCGACTGTAAGAGCCGGGGAGTATACTTTTTTCTATGGCAAAGGGCAGGAAAAAACAGGTTTTTTTGTGCACCAGAGAATAGTATCAGCAATCAAGAGAGTGGAGTTTGTTAGTGCTAGGATGTCATACATAGTGCTGAGAGGCCGCTGGTGTAATATCATTGTTCTGAATGGGCATGCACCAACAGAAGAGAAAGGTGATGATTCAAAGGATAGCTTCTATGACGAATTAGAAGGGGTTTTTGATCATTTTCCTAAGTACCATATGAAAATTCTGTTAGGAGATTTTAGTGCAAAAGTGGGGAGAGAGGATATTTTCAAACCGACTATTGGGAATGAGAGTTTACATCATGATAGTAATGATAATGGTGTTAGAGTAGTAAACTTTGCCACATTAAAGAATCTAGTTGTTAAGAGCACTATGTTTCTGCACTGAAACATTCATAAATACACCTGGACCTCTCCTGATGGGAAGACTCACAATCAGATTGATCACATATTGATAGATAGGAGACGGCATTCCAGTATACTCGATGTGCGATCTTTCAGGGGAGCTGACTGTGATACTGATCACTATCTGGTGGTTGCGAAAGTTAGGGAAAGACTGGCAGTAAGTAAACAACCAGCACAGAAGTTTGATGCCGAGAGATTTAATCTCAAGAAGCTAAGTGAACTAGAGGTTAGGAAACAGTATCAGCTTAAGATCTCAAACAGGTTTGCAGCTCTCGAAAACTTAAATGTTAGTGAGGACATAAATAGGGCTTGGGAAAACATTAAAGAGAATATCACAATCTCAGCTCAAGAGAGTCTAGGTCTACACAAACAGAAGCAGCATAAACCATGGTTTGATGCAGAATGTGTAGAATTTTTAGATAAAAGGAAGCAGGCTAAAATTCAATGGTTACAGAATCCAAACCAAAATAATGTAGATAATCTGCACAACGTAAGACATGAAGCTAGTAGACATTTCAGGAACAAAAAGAAGGAATATCTGAAAGCTAAAATTAATGAAATTGAAACAAACAGTAAGAACAAGAATATAAGAGACTTGTATGGGGGTATCAATGAGTTTAAGAGGGGGTACAAGCCTAGAATTAATGTAGTAAAGGATGAGAATGGTGACCTGGTTGCAGACCCCCACAGTATTTTGGCTAGGTGGAGGAATCATTTCTCCCAGCTGTTGAATATACACGGGGTTAATGATGTTAGGCAGACTGAAGTACACACGGTAGTGCCACTAGTGCCTGAGCCCAGTGCCTTTGAGGTTGAGATGGCTATTGAAAAGCTAAAAAGTCACAAATCACCAGGTACTGATCAGATTCCAGCAGAATTGATTAAAGCAGGGGGTAGGATTATTTGGTCTGAAATCCATAAACTTATTATTTCTATTTGGAATAACGAGGAATTGCCTGAGGAATGGAAGAAGTCGGTCATTGTGCCTATTTATAAGAAGGGTGATAAAACAGATTGTAGTAACTATCGAGGCATATCACTTTTGTCAACTACATACAAAATTCCATCCAACATTCTTTTGTCAAGGGTAACTCCATATGCAGAGGAAATTATTGGGGATCATCAGTATGGATTTCAACGTAACAGGTCAACTACTGATCATATATTCAGCATTCGTCAAATACTTGAGAAAAAATGGGAATACAATGAGGCAGTGCATCAGCTATTTATAGACTTCAAGAAAGCCTATGATTCAGTTAGGAGGGAGGTCTTGTATAATATTCTCATTGAGTTAGGTATCCCCAGGAAACTAGTAAGGTTAATAAAAATGTGCCTAAGTGAAACGTATAGCAGAGTTCAGGTAGGCAAACATCTGTCTGACACATTTCCTATTAAGAATGGCTTGAAACAAGGAGATGCTCTGTCGCCATTGCTTTTCAACTTTGCTTTAGAATATGCCATTAGGAGGGTTCAGGCAAATCAGGAGGGCTTGAAATTGAATGGTACACATCAGCTTCTGGTTTATGCTGATGATGTTAATATATTGGGCGGAAGCATACATAGTATAAAGAAAAATGCAGAAGATTTAATGATTGCTAGTAAGGAGATTGGTCTAGAAGTAAATGCTGAGAAAACTAAGTACATGATCATGTCTTGAAATCAGAATGCAGGACACGATCACAACATAAATATAGATAATAAATCCTTTGAAATGGTGGAAGAATTCAAATATTTGGGAGCAATCCTAACGAATCGAAACTCCATTCATGAAGAAATTAAGAGCAGATTGAAGTCAGGGAATGCTTGCTATCATTCGGTGCAGAATCTTTTGTCTTCCAGGTTACTAACCAAAAGCACAAAGATTAGGGTATACAGAACTATAATTTTACCTGTTGTTCTGTATAGATGTGAAACTTGGTCTCTCACACTGAGGGAGGAACAAAGACTGAGGGTGTTCGAGAATAGGGTGCTGAGGAAGATATTTGGGCCTAAGATGGACGAGGCAACAGGGGACTGGAGAAGACTACATAACGAGGAACTTAAGGACCTGTACTCATCACCAAATATTATTCGGGTAATCAAATTGAGAAGACTGAGATGGACGGTGCATGTGGCGCGTATGGGGGAGGAGAGAGGTGCATACCGGATTTTGGTGGGGAGACCCGAGGGAAGGCGACCACTTGGGAGACCCAGGTGTAGATGGGAGGATAATATTAACATGGATATTCGGGAAGTGGGATGGGGGTCATGAACTGGATTGAGCTGGCTCAGGATAGGGACAGGTGGCGGGCTCTTGTGAATGCGGTAACGAACCTTCGGGTTCCATAAAATGCGGGGAATTTCTTGACTAGCTGAGAAACTGTTGGCTTCTCAAGAAGGCCTCTGCTCCATGGAGTTAGTTATGTATGTGTGTGTGTACGTATGTATGTATGGCTGTAGGTACTGTCATTTTGGCAAACTTATGAATCCACAGAATGTGTGTGTGTGTGTGTGTGTGTGTGTGTGTGTGTATACTGTACGTATGTAATGCCTTCCCAGCAATGTACACTAACACGACAATACATCAATTTCATTATTAGTACATCAAATAACATAACTTATACATTCGCGCCCAGCACGTTATTATATACTAGTTTCACCGAGTGAACGAAGTGAACGGGTTAATTGAACGGACACCACCCGGACCCGTACTGAATGAACTGTATCACAGGAAGGATCCGTTTTGCTCATTTCTACTTCGAACATCTGCCAGCGGGTTCTTAATTTCAGTTACAGCCACAAATCATCAGTTACAGCAACGGCACCATTTGCGGCGAGTTAGTTCTTTATGATTGTACTTTGTTGTTAATTATAACCGCTTGGTAAATTTCATCATTCTTATTTTATTGTCTAACAGCCCCAGTGACGTGTGTATACCAAAACCTTCCACAAACAAGTCTCCTACACACGATACAAGAAAGGTTCTCAGATAGGAATTTTGCATCTTTCTCACAGTCTGACCAGTCTGTCACGTTGCCCCTTGTCGCTTCCACAGCCAGGCTGTCGCTTTTTTCACTTCTTGCACTCCGACTCTCGCTCGCTCTCCTGGCAGCCGTACCAGAAACCTCAATGTCAGAGAGTATTGGTATAGCAACGAATTACCATTAGTGTCGGTAATCATGGCAGCCTGGCAGTTGCTCCTGACGCTTGCTGCTATCTGGTGGAAGAGCAGAACACTAAAGTCACAAATGCTCGGAGCTGAAATGGGATGTTGGCGCTCATCTCGTGGGCGGTAGATGCCCTAGAAATAAGGGGGGAGTTATGAGGGAGTAGAAAGAGACAGTCGATTGTGAACCAACCGGTCCAACTTCCAGCATTTCAGTTCGCGCGCAGACCTGTTAGAAGTGACAGTCGTCCATAAGCCTGTGGTATTTACATACCCAGCCGCCAACAAACACAAATAACTAATAACCGACATTTGTCAGAAGTGTCAGCTACCCATTTGTATTATTAGTAAGTGTCACTGTTGTGTGGATGCTGGAGATGGCGATAGAAACAGAACGGGAAACCAGCAGACAACAATGGGACTTCAATAGCTGAGATTATTTTCTTCTTTGTCTTAATTTCTGTTTGTAAGCTGAGGAGAGAACAATCGTTTTGTTAAGTAATTTATTTTGCTAAAAGTGAGAGACGATAGTAAGAACAACTGGTTTGTGGTATCAATGACTGACAAGATGTGTGAAACCGAAAGGCAGTGGGTGGTACAGCAAAACACCTACAGACATCATTTTGTACGAGTCTTATTATTGTTCGTCGCCTTTGGATTAATCATTTCGCCAGGTAGGTTCGGAAGTTAACATTACACCAAGTTCAGTGCCTTCGTAATTTATGGAGAATCAATACGTACTGTATGCATATAAGAATATTTGATGTAGTTACGCTATGAAAGAATGCAGTAATCATTGTAACGAAAACGATTTAATGTGAAGTAGTGTGAAATCCATATTAAATGTGAAAGTTTACATAGCAAATAGGGGTTGAGAATTTGGGGACCCATATAATACACACTTTTCGGCCCCACCGTAATTGATTTTCTCCAAACAGGGAGGAACAGATGGTGACATGTACTGGTAGAACTACTCTCTTCTTAAAACAGATCTGCTTACATATGATTTCGTAACACACTGTGAAAATTTATAGCAAAGTTCATATTTTCGAAGATTTAAATTGACGGGACACGACAAATTAAGTTTCGAATTTCCGTAAGCGCGTTAAACCAGTTTTTAAGTTTGGACAGCGTCAGGCCAATGTATCACATCACTACTGGTGACTAAATGGTTGACTAATAAATTAAATTGAATTAAATTAAATCAAATACCAGTACATGTTGTGTAACCGTTCAGCAAACATTTCATGTGGGAGAGATTTAAAAAGCCGAGTTTCAACTTCACAGAAAACATTCTGTCCTCGACAAAGACCTACTGTTGAGGGAAATTATCGCTGTTAAATTTGAAAATCATATCGAAAACATGAATACGTTCTGTGGGCAAATTCAAGTAATTAATGCTAAAACAGATGGCACCCCTACTGTGTTTTAAGAGGTAAACACTGAATTTGTTGGACACAATAATATTAATGCAGACTTGGAACAATACTAAAACGTTCTGCAGAATTATTTTGTCCAACAAGCTACATTGCACGCGGCAAGCAATGTCACGATGTCCAGTGTTTGTGCCCGTTACAGTCCCCAGCAAGCTGACACCGGGAGCTGGAGTGCCAAGATTCAAGTTCCGGTGGGCAGTCAGTATTGTTCCCTTGCACTTATGTCTCAACAACCCCGCCCGCACACCATGCAATGTCCTATCAAATGGGAAGGGGGGGGGGGGGCGCTCCTTTCCGTGACATCATTTTTATACCTTGTAAAAGGAGGCTGCATGTTTCTTCGAAAAAGTTGGGACCGTTCTACCCAATTAGACGGTGCGAGCTGACTTAAACGTTTAAAGCCTAATGGTTCCTTCACGCCCCACCACCTTTAAGACCCAAAAATCCCACATTTTGCCCACAGCACATTTTCGTGTTTGGTATGGAGCTCAGGCAGTCGATACAGGAACTGGGCTGCGGGCTGGACGGTCCGGGGTTCGAATCCTGAAAGTTTCAAAAGATTCTTCTCTTCTCCAAAACATCCGCACTGGTTCTGGGGCCCACCCAGCCTCCTATGCAGTTGTTCTTTCCCGGGGGTAAAGCGGCCGGAGCGTGAAGGTAACCACTCACCTGCATATAACGCGAGGTTAAGAATGAACGGAGTCATACCTCTGCTCCCCGTGTATGCCTTCATGACATGGACAGGAACTGTTTTATGGATCTCGGAACGAACAGCGATTACTTGCGCACACGACAGTTAGTAACGGATGTTTGGAGCTGAGAAGGGTTGTGTTTACTGCGCGGTACGAGACTTATTTTTAAATATAATTCTGGCTAATTTTCGTCTTTAAAGGCCGTGCTACGGCACAGGCGGTTAGTTGCCGGCCTCCCACGGCGCAGGCCCGGGTTCGATCCGTGGCCAGTCCATGTGAGATTTGTGGTTGACAAAGTGGCACTAATGCTCCACACGCATCATCTACAGGTTGCTCTTACCAGAAGGACAAATGGGCCAAGCCTGGGAACCCTCCAAAAGCAGCGCTCCTTCAGCAGTCTGGGAGCGCTGGATAGCAAAGTGCTTCGCCTCTTTTGCTCTTTAAAGCTTTAAGCGGCGATGTGTTGACACGCTTCCGGTACATGTCCAGTTCGAATCCTGACCGGGATACTGAATACCTCTAATTGAGGTTTCTCGTCTTCCTCAGCCCTTCGACGCCAGTGTCGCAATAGTATCTTAAATTAGGCCACAACTGGTTCCCTCGACATACCCCACATTTAACCGTCATTATCACGCAGTCATTCGACGCTGTATAGTGTGAAGTCAGCAAGTGTGTCATTAAGCGAATTCTGGACAGGCTAATTAACACATGCACGGTGTGGCACTGCACAGTCCGTACCCTCACACGGCCCGTGCACGGTGTGACACTGCACAGTCCGTACCTTCACACGGCCCGTGAACGTCAAATCACAAATACTTCGTCAGGTTCCTGAAAACAGTACCACAAAACACGGCAGATTTACTGGACATAAAACACGCATCTCTTGAGAAGAGAAGCTCCAAGCTGCCGGATTGTTTCGCCGTGTTAGCTGGTACACTGTCCATAGTTACAGGCACTACGCTGCTCCGAAACTTCGGCAGCTATTTACCAGTCGACACGGTCTGCCATCCCCGAAGACATGATTCTCCATCAGTACCGCTGTGAGAGCCTCAAGTCTCGTCACAAGTGTCTACAGCTGGACCTATTGCTAGGAGCGTTCGCATAGTCGCGAACAACGCCTATTAGCTTCGTCCTGTCCGTCCGTCCGTCTGCCCGCACGCATTAGAGCGGCTCGCACTGAACGGATTTCTGTGAAATTTGATACTGGGGACTTCTACGAAAAACTGTGGAAAACACCGAATTTGTTTAAAATCGGGCACTTAAATGAAGACCTAAGCACGTTTTGTTGCTGCCGGCGACATTAAATCGCCACAAAAGCGCTCTCTTCGAGTGAAATGGCATGAGACTCTTAAAGATAGTCGAGGAGGTATAAACATTAGGCGAACGCGCTACAATGTTACGTTATACGTATATTGCCTACCTTGCTTCATTGTACTGTGGCAGAACGAGACCATCTGCTTGTGTAACTGCGGAATCCCCCGGACAATAGATGCGTCAGTATCATTGGCGCACCCAAGAGGGGACGGGCTCCTGGGCTGCAACCCCCCAAAGCGAAATATAAAAAACGCAAATTTTGTAGACACGACAATATAAAGGTTTTACGTGACTTCCCCTTCAGCGTACATGAGCCATTGAAACCGGCTGCTGACTGGTACATTGGGATTCAAAAATATAAAAAAACTTACAACCGTGTAGATATTTATTCAGTTTTAGTTTTGCCCGTAACCTAACTGGATGTCGGCCCCGACAGTTTGACATGATTTTCACAACAGTGTTTAAAATCAAACCTAAATTATATATAGCCTCAGGTTTAGCAACACGCCCACCCCAATGACAAACTCTGGGTGCGCCTATGCCCCACGTGGACTGGTCTGGGAAGGAACCGGTGTTTCCGCAGCGGTCAGCGGGCTGCTGAACTGCACGTACTGTCATCACGTAACGATCGCGCTGGCAGTCAGCTGTGCAGGGGGAGCTGTAATTGTTCAGGAAGCGACTCGGCATATAGCCTGGGAGGATGGATAAATACTCCACCGCCCCCGGGGCGCGGGGGCGCCTGCGCAGTCCGATTTGAGCCATTGTCGCCTGTACTGTAGAGACTTGGAGCAGGCGGCAGATGCCTTGGATTGGGGATCAGTCATCGCAAGGCTTCTGCCGGAAGTAGCAGGATTTAGGATAAAGACGCATAATGAGTAAGTTAATAATTTGCAGGTTTTAATGGGATATTATTAAACTGGAGTAACCACATGAAGGAGCATAAGACGCGAGGTACACATGCTAGAGATAAGAAATGCATACGGAGTTTTGTTCGGAATACCTAAAGAAGGAGACAGACGACTTGGTACACTTGGTACTAAAATCGATCTTGAAGAAATGAGGGTGAAATAGTGAACTGGACTCAGCTGGCTCAGAAAAGGGACAAGTGGCGTGCTCTTGTGAACAAAGGAATTGACATTAAATGTCCATGACAGACGGAGAATTTCTCGAACAGCAGGGTCGCTGTTCACTCGGCAAGGCACACTGCTCCGTACAGGTACGCAGAGTTAATCTCCTGGTCCCGGACGTCGTTTTTATGGGATACGACGCTGCGTCAATGGATGATGGGATGCAGACATTTCGAGGAAAGGATGGTTACGTCTTGGAACACTTCTTCTGCGACCTATCGACCCTTGAAGATAGGACGCTACGATGCCCCGAACCGCCGCGATCCTGCTACCCACTGACGCAGTGTCTTATCTCAGAAGAACGGCATGGTTAGCTACATCGCCGCGACAACGTGAAGTTTAATTCATTGGTTAAGTGCACATTGATACAGCGAGGCACAATTGTACACAACAAGGTCTGAGCAATTAAACCTTTCGGTGGCGTAAAATGTTATTTCGATTAGAAAGAGGCGTACTGTAAGAGGGACGAGGCGACAGGAGAGTGGAGAAGACTACATAACGAGGAACTTAATGACCTGTACTCATCACCAAATATTATTCGGTTGATCAAATCGAGAAGAATGAGAAGGGCATGTAGCGCGTATGGGGGGAAACGAGAGATGCATACAGGATTTTGATGGAGAGACCTAAGGGAAGGTGACCACTTGGGAGATCCAGGCGTACATGGGAGGATAATATTAAAATGGATCTTCAAGAAGTGAGATTGGGGCATGGACTGGATTGAGCTGGCTCAGGATAGGGACAGGCGACGGGCTGTTGTGAATGCGGTAATGAACCTTCGGGTTCCATAAAATGCGGGGAATTTCTTGACTAGCTGAGAAACGGTTAGCTTCTCAAGACGGCCTCTGCTCTATGGCGTGAGTCAGTCAATCACAGGTGTGCTGTTTTCTGCAGCTCTGAATGTGTTAAGCATCACACCAGATCTGGAGTACAATTTAAAGAAACTGTGCTCGATATTTCAGTAAGCAACACTGTGGGTATCCGCCCAGTGGGATCTTTGAGTTCTGACAGCGGTGTTACTGTGCAGCCTTTCCAGAACACTTGAGTTTTTGCGTCTGTCTGGAGGCATGTAACAGTCCGAGAACGGTCGAACGGATTTTAAAGAAGTCCGACACCGGGGGACACTAGTACTGTTCGAACGCTTTAGTTTTCATGTATATAGGATAATTTTAACGACGGCTTTAAACGAAGACCTACATGCATTGTTGCGAAAACCACCAAATGTACACACGAGCGAAAAATGTATCAAAGAAAGGCTACAGAAGAATGAAAACACACACTTTGTGTCCAGTTCTCTTCCCGTCATTACGTCTTACGGCTCGCGAGCTAACGAAACAAAATGGACGCCACGTGTACACAAGAACACCAGTCAACAATGCCTTTCCGAATATACACGGAGATTATCGAAGTCTTTTGCTGCCGATATGAATTAAACGCAGTTTCTTTACATCCGCCTTTGTAGATATAAATGTATACAAATCATAACAAGGAACTCAACTGTATATATGCCGTCACGACTCTTACTACGTTAAACCTTAAGCTTTGTCTGTTTCGAGACAGCAAAACTCTTGAATGGGAAGGCGCCAGGCTCGTTACGCTGTGTGCGCATGCGTATGACCTGCCTCATTTTGCGTAAAAATCACGAAGCAAGCACATGAAGCCCACTTGAGGCGCCTCACCAAACGTGCAATGGGCCATGAAGTGATCTGCAGATCACGTTGGTGCCACAACATTAAAACGTGTTATTTCATGACGTAACCAGAAAATATTTCGGGACGCAAAAACAGTAGGTAAGCAACGTAAAGAGGAATCCAACGCACTTATTAACTAGCATGATTCTGTGGCACGCAGCAAAATAACTCAATTTATTTTCGAGTAGGCGCTGTCTGCACACAACAGAAGCATTTCTAACGATCCCTTCGAGCCCTCCCTGACAGTCATGTACAAGTAACGCTTAAAGGGCATTTCCTACCTCACGGTAAACAAACTGCGTCTCCTTTACCAAGACCAGCCGGTTCATGCTGTATAGGGAAATAATGGGTGTTTATTTTTAGAATCGAAATAAATAAACAGCATTTTGTGGGAGGGCGATGTGACCCCTAAAACAAAGACTCCTATTTATCATGCAATAGTCAAAAGTACAATTACATATGCAGCAGAAACATGGTGTTTAAAAGTAAAAACGGTAGCAAAACTAAATTCCACAGATATGGACTTCTGGCGACGCTCAGCCAGAATTTCCAGGAAGGACAAAATTAGGAATACTGTCATTAAACAAAAAGTGAATGCAGCAAGGTCTCTGTTAGACGGCAATACAACCAAACAAGTTCGATGGTACGGACATGTCCGAAGAATGGAAGGGGGGGGGGGGGGGGGGGCCAAAAAAAATCATGAAATGGCGTCCACCAGGAAGAAGAAAACGAGGTAGACCTAAACTTAGCTGGGCGGAAGGGATTAGAGGACTGATGGGAGAAAAGGGATTCTTGGAAGGAGGCTGGAATGACAGGAGCAACTGGAGGAGGAAAATAATATAATTGTCAAATGGGCGCAGGAAGATGTGGAAACATTGTGCATCCTGCTGAATAATATAGAAATAAGTAAATAATACACCATATCAGGACGGTGCAGTGTGTTTAGGTGCGTTAGCGCTTATAAAAGCAGCTCTGTCCGTCCGTCCGTCCGTCCGTCCGTCCGTCAGTACGAAGGTAACTCCTCGAGAATGCCGAACTGATTTTCATTAAATTCAGTACTGGAGAACTTTAAGAAAGGAGTTATCCAGCCATTTCAATTTTGGTTAAAATCGCACAAAAGTGACGGACATTTTACGTGGATAAATATATGTATGTCTGTATGAATATATGTGTATATATATATGTGTGTGTGTATACATATATAGTGTAACGTGTCTTAAACGGAACTCGGATAGAACGGAAGCCTGTCTTTAGCATAGAACCTTCACAGTCCCGAGGATTTTGAACTTCAAATACCTTCATTAAACGGAACCTGTTTGCAATGAAAAAATCTGGTCCCCTGGGGTTCCGTTATGTGTAGGCTTCACTGTGTATATATACAGTCGAACTCGGTTGTAACGTCATCAAAGGGACTGAATATTGTGTCGTTATAAAAGAGTGTCGTTATAACCGAGGAGTGCATGTTGTGGTTAACAGTGACGAATAAATCCGTACCACAGAATATCTGACTCTATAAGCGAGGAGTCGTGCAAACCGATGTCGTTATAACCGGGTCGACTTATGTATACATACAGCATGTACGGCGTAACTCGCTAGATATGTGTCGGAACGGGCAATGAACAGAGCGGAAGGTGAACAGAAGAATGAAACGCAAATTTAATGTGTTCCATGTCCGTGCACTATATTATACAAAAACACTAATCACCAACAAATGCACAAAGAGAGTTTTATCGTCAATCGTAACACACTCCTACATGTTTCGACCCTGCTGGGTCATCTTCAGGGAGAACTTTTTTGTTATCGTTACACTAAGGTTGCACTTTACAGTTGAGTGAGAATGTGCTGTTGACTGTGTACTGCGTTGTTTTTGGAGGCGTGAACTGTCTGCGGTCCTGCCAGTGCGTGCAGGCCGGGACCGCGGAGAGTGTGTGCATTTGTTGGTGATTAATGTTTTTGTATAATGAAAGGCAATGCTACCGCTCACCACAGTGATTGGTATTTATTATTGTCACGGTTATCTAGCAATCAAAATAACTTTTCTCAGGGTTTATCCGCGGGAGGTCCCTGCAGCGTCCTCTACCCGACTCATTCACCAATTTACAATTAACGCTTATGCTTTATTTGAATGGTTACACACTGTATTACATTAAGAAGATTGCAATCACGCACATGATGGCGACACCTGGAATGACTGGGCTATTCCAATCTTAATTTCGCACTTTTTCTCGACCAACTGTCCGAAAACTGTATCACACCAAACTTCCGAACTGTCCTCCCCAGCATCCAAGAGCAGAGTCCCCTAACGTCCGTCGCAATTGCAAAGTCAATTTCCCGTTTTTTTGTACCAAAATAATACTATTGGCCGAAACTCAAATTTAGAAGAACCCCATAGGCCGGGTTTAACTTTTCGAATAGCTCAACTTGGTTGGTTGCGCTAAATTAAGCCAGTAGCCCCAAACATACGATTAACGAACCTTTTGGGGTGTTGCCCAATGGCACTTCCCATTCAATGAATTATTTCTTCAAAAGTGTCAAGCCTCGGGTTTCCCTAAGGAACGCCGAGCTGCAAAACTCCGCGCAGCGTGACAGCTGACGGATGTCCTGCTGAGCCTTGGCCGGTTTGAATGCGTTAGTCGCACTCACACCCTCTCGCTGTCTTCCCTAGCTACCCTATTCACCGAAACAAGTGTAACTAACAAAAAATTATCTTAGTAAGGCCTGTCCACGGGTTGAACCTGAATCGCCGGTCCTATCCAGGGTTTGAACCTGAATCGCCGGTCCTATCCAGGGTTTGAACTTGAATGGCCGATAACAGCAATTTACATTCAGTGCTTTTCTGGGAGTTTAGCTTCTTCTCGAGATAATTAAAGAAAAGGGAAGCCGTCACTCAGGAATTGCGTACGGAACATCCTCCCACGCGAAAAACAAGGGGGATTCTTGTTTGTGTTTATAGTGCGTTGAAAAGGGGCCCGTGCATTCTATTAATATTGCCTCCTATTACAATATGGCTCTGACGCATGTACTGAGTGCGGTGTGTAGGGTCTGTACGTACACGTACACATATTCTCCATTTGCTTTAGTGTACGTAACATTAGTGAAGAATGAAGTTTGGTAGCGACCTGCAGGTGGTTTCCCAAACCAGATGCGAAAAACGACTACCGCTTCGTCATGCCTGCCCATCCGTAGGTACGTACCCACCAGGGGGCACCTCTTCAACCCGGACGTATTTTCATGTAATTTTACATTTGATATTTTTAATAAAATTTGACGAAACATCCCGATTTGGTTAAAATCGGACACAAAAGACACGTTACATGAAGACAATACGTAAGACCACCATGTCACGCCATGACTAGTCTTCATATTTGAGGCAGTGTTCTCTGTTACGTACGCGCTGAGTACGATTGAGGCAGGCTACTTTCTATGAGAGTTACGAGCTGAGGCCGAAGAAAGAGTTGAGATTCAGCATCGATTGTAAACGTCGATTATCTACATTTAAGATATTTATCGATTGTTAATTGTCTCCGTTTAAGATATTTCAATGATGACGGTTATATCACTGTTGCTAAAATACGAAGAATTAGTCTGTTAAAATGTTGTTTTTATTGGAAGCATTCAAGAATTTTTTAACATCTAGAAACAACAAACAAAAGGCGCCAGAAATGTGACGCTGTGTGCATACGGCCTAGTTTGTTTCTCATTCTGTACAGCAGGGGCTCCGCATTCTCCCTAAGTATTCACTAACAGTGAACAGCTGCGTTTGATTTTGCTGTTTGTTTACGGCAAGGGTAGAGTCCGTCGTAATCTTCGATGTTTATTTATAGATCGCACGATTTCAGCCCTGTTGCGCTTGTATGCGAAGTGGAAACACTTGAAATGCTCAGATTTATCAATGCGTTGCTTGTCTATTTTTAAGGCAGCATCAAAAGTTAGCAAACACGAATTGAAAATTCCACAGGCGATAACGGAGCGATCACGCCACATCTGCTAAAGATATGTGTACATTTCCAAACTTGTTTAGTATTAAAGCAGGTAATACAGTTAGTAACAACTCTGCTTTAGAGGGCCAACTCCATGGTATAGGCGCTTTTAATGAAATTAACAGTCGTTCGACTAGCCAAAAACTTCCTTATTTTACGTAGATTTTGAGAGGTCGGACCGCATTCACAGAGACCGCCAATGGGCTCTGTGCTGAGCTAGTGCAGTCAGTCACAGTCACATAAAAACAACGCACTTCACTGAGATTCATTGCAATATTAACCCTTTAAAGACGAAGCGTATCTGTTTTATATAAGGATTCAGTGCGTACCGCGCTGTAAACACTCTCCACTTCGGTTATAAAAACCAATCGCTTAATGTTTTATAAGGCAAAAGTTGCTGTTTGTTCTGAGATCCGTACAAAACACATAAACGCAATGTGGGCACCACGTAGAATTTTTTAATGTTAAACCCGGTCGTATGTAAAGTTACCGCTAGGCTTTAAAAGGTTAAGTTATATTTTCTCCGAGTACGCCTATTTTGACCTGTCACTATTCCAGCAGTGCCTCAGAGTCGCATTGCTCCAGACACCATTAATTTTGTACAGTCTAGACACCGACAGCGAGGCAAATAAACACACACACAACACTGTCCGCCTACTGACGGCTACGCATTGTCCACCACGCTATCCTGCAACGAATTTTTTCACCTACAATTCTGTACGCCCTTAAGCATCCTTTATGCTACACACATATTATTTCCCCACGGCGCAACAGCCCCCAGTGGGGCAGGGCCTCCTCATTATCGGGGCTTTACGACCACACTCACACACACAACACTGGGTAGGACTCCTCTGGTTGAATGATCAGACCGACGTAGAGACCTCTACTTGAAAACTCACAACACTCACAAGAGACAAACATCCATGCTCCCGCACGGGATTCGAACCCGCAACCCCAGCAAGCGAGCGGCAGTAGCCTCACGCGTCAGACAGCGCGGCCATTGGGATGGGCAAACATATTTTTGTCGTTATTAATTTCATGCAGCAGTTCTTCTTAGAAAGTTAAGAGTCGTTCAGCATGTCAAAAATTCCCCTGTTTTTATGGAACCCGAAGTTCAGTACCCTTGAAAAGACCGTGTCATTGGGCCCTACCGGAACCCGGTCAGATTCAGCAAACACCGTCCCACTCTGCACCTTTATCACTAATTTTAACAGCATTCCGACCCATGTCCTGCGGTTTTCAAGGGTCTTGATAAAATTGTTGTATGAATTTCCACATCCCTTCCATGCGTGCTACATGTCTCACGTACCACACCTGATCATCCTAATGTCAGGCCGTTTGATGGAGAGTGAAATTCAAGGAACTCAAAAATACATAATCCTGTCCGCCCCTCTGCCACTTCCGTGCTCTTATGTCCAGATATTCAGCACAGCAACCTGTCCCTGCCCTTAAGCACCCTCAGTATCTGCTTCCCTTAATCAGCTTCACACACACACACACACACACACACACACACACACACACACAGCCCACCCCACACACACAGCCCACCCCACACACACACACATATATATACACACACACACAGCCACACACACATACACACACAGCCACACACACATACACACACAGCCACACACACACATACACACACATACACACATACACACAGCCACACACACATACAAACACACATATACACACAAAGCCACACACACATACACACACAGCCACAGCCACACACATACA
>BLKM01000294.1:61831-103006 GCA_013340265.1 Coptotermes formosanus
CATGCATGCATGCATGCATACGTACATACATACCTACATACATACATACATACATACATACATACATACATACATACAAACAAACATACATACATACAAACATACATAGATACATAAAGAAAGACATTCAATCAGACATACATACATACATACATAGATACATACATACATACATACATACATACACACATACATACATACACACACACACATACATACATACATACATACATACATACATACATACATACATACATACATTGTATAAAATTTAAGTTATCCATAAACTTGAATCCTCCCACATGTTCCAGCGATAAATGGCTATCCCCAGCGGGATGTCATACAGAGCAATATATAATGTTGACACATCAAATGTACATGTGCAGTACTGAAAGTATATAGCGATAGCTATCGATATAACAACAGGGTTGTAACAGGTAATACGTCGTTCACACATGCTTCGTTAAAATTCGTTTATATGCCATTGTTTACACTGTGTATAGTTACAAGGATCCACAAGGATCAAGTCCCTGTGCAGCGTACTGATGTGTCGTTCCCCTAGACACGTATCCTATGCCTGCAGCGTACTGATGTGTCGTTCCCCTAGACACGTATATTATGCCTGCAGCGTACTGATGTGTCGTTCCCCTAGACACGTATATTATACCTGCAGCGTACTGATGTGTCGTTCCCCTAGATATGTATCCTATGCCTGCAGCGTACTAATGTGTCGTTCCCCTAGACACGTATATTATGCTTGCAGCGTACTGATGTGTGGTTCCCTAGACACGTATCCTATGCCTGCAGCGTACTGATGTGTCGTTCCCTAGACACGTATATTATGCCTGCAGCATACTGATGTGTCGTTCCCCTAGACACGTATCCTATGCCTGCAGCGTAGAGGGACAACTCTACTTTTCTCTGTTTCTTTTCAAGCGCACGGGAAAGCAAAAATCTCTGGAGTGAATGATAGCAAGCATTTCTCGATGGACGGGTAAATAAATAAGTCCATGTAGGAAGGCATACGGCATGCCAGTAGTTTCACCCCTGAAACTGCCCAACATCGATTCGACGACATTGGCGGTCACACCGTTGCACGTCGCGGCAGAATGGCCACAGGTCCCGACTTCGTATCTTGGCCCGGAGACAGGTTATCCTGAATTTTTCCTGGTTTTTCGCAGTTCCTCCAAGCAAATGTGGGGACATTACCTCAAATGCAGGGACAGTACCTGAAGTGCTGCGAGAATACTGCAAGTCTGGGGCAACAGCCTACTTCAAGCCTGGGAGGGTACCTCAACCCTCGACAGTACCTCAACCTTTAAAGTGAGAATAAACATAAGGTATAAAAGATACAGTGTACCTGAAATGTATAATTTGAAGTTTATAAAACTTTACAACGTTTTATAAACTTCAAATTGTACGTTTCGGGCATTCCATAACGTTTTGTAAACTTCAAATTATAATTTCGGGCATTCAATAACGTTTTATAAACTTTAAATTACACATTTCGGGCATTCCATAACGTTTTGTTAACTTCAAATTACACATTTCGGGCATTCCATAACGTTTTATAAACTTCAAATTATACATTTTGAGCATTCCATAACGATTTATAAACTTTAAATTATACATTTCGGACATTCAATGTTTTTTTACGTAGTGTGTATATTTTAACTTGTACAGGTTGAGATCTCAAATCTGAAATACAGTTATAAAATACACCCCTTTTGTATTATTATAATTAGGCCTGACGATGGCTAATTATTTTTAGCCGAAACATGTTGCCTTATCTTTACTGAATATAATGTGCTGACTGATCATAACATCCATTTGTATTTAATAACGCAATGGGGGTCTGGCCCTGGGGATGAGCCCCCGAATATATAATTTTACCTTTAGATATAATCTCACATGCGTGCTACATATCCTGTCTAACTTATCTTCCATTCTTAAAGACACATTTGTTGCTAGGGTTGCAGTCGCGTGGGATATAATGTCGTGTGATTTCGTAGACTGGCAGCAGTGATTCAGGGAACCCCGTCGCCATCAGAAGATTGAGAAGTTGCCTCCAAAATATTGGTACCTTCTACCAAATCACACGGCGTCACACCACAAAGGAGTAAATATTAGTGCCCATCGCTGTGATAACCGTAAATTTCGCGTTTGTTACAAATTGCGTTTGATTTTGGTGTTAGGCGGGTCGCAAAATATGAAGATCTCAGTATCAGGGGAAACACCTCCCGGATGTGTTACTCGGGGCAAGCGTGAGTCGTATTGAGAATTTAAGCTCTGGCAGACTTTGCTTCTGCTGGTGCCAAAACAAATTTTATAGCGGATAGTCACCTTATGCGTGCAGGAAGCCTGGTGTCCGCCAAACACCAGGGCTACCGGAGTTGGCGAAATAACGAACACAGCCTTAGCGTACCTTCTGCCACACTCAGCGGCCCATAGCAGGCACGTCAAATTCACTGGTGCGTGCGGACAGCAGTGAGTCACGAGGTTAGCCCTAAGCAACAAAATTTGCAAAACAAATGGTATAATTTTACAAAAACAGATTCCGTAAGTAAAATATGCGTTCTTTATATCCAAATACAAATCTCAGAAAAGATAAATTAGATTATTGCGGCATACTGCTAACTTCTCCCCTCTGGTAATATTTTCCAGAAGCTTGGCCATCAATTTTTTTCGCGTAGGTCATTGATGTCATGTTTAAAATTTTGTGTTGATGTCACTTCCATTACTGACAGCAAATGTGCACGTTGATTGTGCAGAACTCTTGTGCAAACACTTGTTCATACAGATATGTGCAAACAAACAGCTCACATTTGGCAAAAGAATAATTTTTGGGAATCGATCGCAGGCAAGGTAACTTCACACTTCAGCATCACTAAACTTTTCTTTTGGAACTGAATCACTTTGAAATTCTGTCAGTCCCATTTGCATGTCTTCGTCCGCTTTGTTAACATCAAAATTGCGCGGTGCAGTGAAAATGGGTAGTTTCATTCCATAAAGCTCAAAAGCCTTCAGATGCATCATGAAGTTCGGTTTTCAGCGTTCCGCTCTCTTCTGACTGTCAACTGAACCACAGATGTGACTCAGGTAAAGTAAATGATTTGCCTGTTTGAAAATGTATTAAATTTTAATCTTCTGAGTTTCTCCAAATCGAGCTTTTATCCGTAAAGCTGTTATGTTGTCATGGCCTTTTTCAAGTTTCCCTCCTGTAGTTTCGGAGTTACCGGTTGCAGGTGCCTCGCGAGAATAACTAGAATCCCGATCGCGTTGACACTTCACGCTTCACTTTATTTCATTTCCGAAAATATAACAATTTTTCTTACAAAACCATACAATTTTTCAACATATTGTGGCGCGATAATCAGCGAATTTAAACGTAATTCGGCGAATCTTCATATTCTCTGTCAATATCGAGGCAGGCAGGCAGGCAGGCAGGCAGGCAGGCAGAATCAGACTGGCTCATGTGTAATCCTTGGGCATAGCTAGTATTAAAGCGTGGCATTCTGTATGTCTCTATAAAGCCTCCTGCTGTATTAACTTTCCCACAGAGCGCTCGGCGGGTATAACACAACGAGAACTGTGAATCCTTCGGCAGAGATTTTATGTTTCATGCATTAACACACTGTGTTTTAACACCGCAGTGCAGATTAACACGCCCGGCACACAGGCTTGCTGCATGGAGATATAACAATGACAGAATATTAACCCTTTAAAGACGAGGCGTACCTGTTTTATATAAGGACTCAGTGCGTACCGCGCTGTAAACACTCTCCACTTCGGTTATATAAACCAGTCTCTTAATGTTTTATAAGGCAAAAGTTGCTGTTTGTTCTGAGATCCGTTCAAAACACATAAACGCAATGTGGGCACCACGTAGAATTTTTTAATGTTAAACCTGGTGGTACGTAAAGTTACCGCTAGGCTTTAAAAGGTTAAATCTTAGGTGTGGGCTTGTGCAGCAGCGTGTGGCGCGCGGTAAACTGAGCAGCGCCGCAGATTCAGCCACAACTTGCTCGGTGGGCGATGTGGAGGAACACGGAGAGGAGATATAAGCACGCCGATGTTTCCTGTCTGAAGATGTGTAAAGGAGAGGAATATGGTATAAGATATTGTGAAATTTAGCAGCAACATTCCTGAGAATTTCCGCCATTTACAATTTTCGAACCACGTGGCATCGCTACCTGCGCCTCCAGCTGCCCTGGGCGCGAGGTGCGATCACATGCTGGCACATCGCAAACAGCGTGGGTGCAAGGGTCGTCAGTGGGAAGAAGGCCGTCAAGCTGATGGACCTGGCGAGGTGGCATTATTGGATCAACTGACGCGTGCGGTGTCAGACGGTGCGCACACGGGTTCCAGTATCACTGTGGACAGGACAGTTGCCCCGCGTGTTGGCACCTCGCCTTCACCAGGTCTGCATCTACCGCCCAAAGCACTCCGCATTTGCTGTCGTGCGGTAGGGCAGTTGGTTGAGGCACTGCGTTAGAAGCCGGCAGGTCGCGGGTTCCATTCCCGATGGTGTCGTTGGAATTTTTCATTGACATAATCCTCCCGGCCGCACTATGGTTCTGGGGTCGACTCAGCCTCTGACAGAAATGAATATCAGGAATATTTCCTGGGGAGTAAAGGCGGTCGGTGCGTAGGGCTGACAACCTTACCACCTTCATGTGCCGATTGTCTTGAAATCTGGGAGCCTCAGCCTCCTGGAATCCTCAGGTCCTGTCCAGGCCTGTAATGGGATTGCTGCTCTCAAAATGAGCATCTTACATGCTTCGTTTACACCCCTTTCCCCTGCTGCAAAGGCATGTCCATGTATAATTCTTGTCTAGGATTTGTCACTTGTTACCGAAGGAGAAAAGGACAGCCAAGTAGAGTGGTCATGGGAAAACACTCCTACAGTTAGTAAAATATTTTATTAATGAACATAGCCATATACTGAAACGTTACGCCGTGCAGCCTGGCAGATATGTACCGACACTTCAGGAGAATCTGCTGTGTAAGGCCTCTTTAAACCCTTGACCTCAGAAACAGTGACAGCAAGGTTACAAGATCTCCCAAGGCGTGAAGTAAACGCCTTTGCTACACGACATCACACCATAAATGCTGAATCGCTTTAAACCCGCCTACAATCCAGAAGGTCGGGACACAATTTGCTTCCGTCTGCAACACGCCGCTCACCTTCGTTCTTGCACGCCCGTTTACTTGCCGTCACCTTAGCGCTGCACTTCAGCTACATTATTACTGTAAATTAATTCCGCATGAACCGTCTTTCCTCCCGGAGTTGTCTTGATCAAACACTCTGAGGCCGTACTGACACAGCACACGACTTGCAATTCGATGGCGAGGCGATACACACGACACGATACGTTCGTCGAACACCGGAGCGATAGAGTTAGACGACAAACATTGCTGCAGGGTGAACATGCCATTGGATGAAGAGGACGTGTTTGTTATGTGGGGAGAAATGAAGGACGCAAAGTGTGGCAACAAGAAGGAGGAGGGCCTGCTGGGTCCACCCTTACTTCAACAAAAGTAGTGAACTCTGCGGGGTTGTCGTCGCCAGGCAAGGCAGATGTGGACAGCAAAGTGTTTAGTTCACTTCGTAAGGCCGACAGCACGACACAGGGAAGTCTTAAAAATTTCCCTTTCTTGGAGAAACAGGATATTTCGAGCCACAGAATATGGAGTGTGCCCCAGCAAGCGACACAGTTTTAATACTTCCTGACCCACTCATGCTTGCATAAACCAGCGAATCATCGAAAACTCCTTGATATTTGCGTCTTCTGTGGCGATATGTTTACGACTGAGAGACCGAAGGCACAACACGTTGAGTCGTCATCGTATCGTATCATAGCGGCCGGTCGTTAACATGTCGCTAGCCTTTCGTCTTTAGTGTACGAGGTGCTATTGAAACAAAGGGTTGAGTCTATCGTAAGCTAGTCTTATCGCCATCTTATCGCCATCGTATCTTAAGCAGTGTACAGTGTGTGAGGTCCCTAAAACAAAGCCGTTCCTGCAACGCCTTACCCTTCCGACTAAATAGAAGTTCGTCTACAGCTCGGCTAGCGAGACTACTGTCAAGTGGGATGTTACGCAGCGTAGATTGGTAGCGACTGACGTTTCGGGACAAACTATCTGTCCCATCTACAAGGGGGAAGCAGTTTGACTGCTTGATCCTTGAAGATGGAGCTGATAGGTTGTCCCGAAACGTCGGTAAATAACACTGTACGCTGCGTAACATAACATGAGATAGCAGATCTCACTCACACGGCGGCGGAAGCCTGAGATCACGCTTGAGACTCAAATGACCCGAGACGCCGGGACACTACAGTCAGTCAATCAATGGAGTGACCCCATGGTACAAATTCTTCCTCAGGCAGCTGATAGTTACAGAGGTGGCCAAGACGCGTGTTTTTATAAAACCTTAATATTTCATACCGTGATCACAAAACCTTGCCAATGGTTCTTGTACTTCGACAGTCCGTACGAGTGCACAATTAATCTAAGATCCACTTTAATATTCGTGTACTTCTTCAGGCGCTACAACTTCATATATCGCAAGTCTTGGCCTTCTCAACTGTACGCGCACTTTCCCATTTGTTTCTATCCTGGATGCAGATTCTCCAGTTATTTACTTTCATTTCTTTGAAATCATTCTTTATGTCATTTTCCCACGTAAGGTTTGCTCTGCCTTGTGGTCTCGCGGCTGTTGGTTGCCACTCATATATTTTTTAACCATCCTCACTATCCATTCGATGAATGTGTCCAAGCCAGCTAAGTCTTTGTGCTTTAATAAAGTTAATTATAGTTTGGTTTTTAATCAACTTATTGCCATTTTAATATTATGACACACATATGCGCTCAGTTCTGTCTACTGGTCTCTCCAGCTGAGACGTTCACACCGTAATGTTACACGTCAGTGTGATGAGCAGGCTGTTGCGTGTATGACGGGACGGCAGTCGCGGTATGATTCGCAGCACAGACAGACAGACAGACAGACAGACAGACAGACAGACAGACAGACAGACAGACAGACACACTAATTTTCTTCTCTCCGTAGCCTCGTGACCTGCTCTGGGGCCCGCCCAGTCTCTTACCCAATGGGTACAGGCGGCCCTTTTACTGGAGACAAAGCGGCCAAAGCGTGCAGCTGATCATCGCCATCTTCTGCCGAGGTGAAAACCTGCGTGTAGCATACCCGCGCCCCCCACACGCGCTCCTAACACGGTGCTTTCTCCAGTGCTAACAGAAGCCCGCATTTTGTGTTAGTATGTGAGCGGTTTGCGCCGGGCCGGCCTGCTGCAGTCTTCCAGACATCAGGACAGCCTGTCCACCCTTCCAGACATCAGAACAGCCTGTCCACCCTTCCAGACATCAGGGCAGCCTGTCCACCCTTCCAGACATCAGAACAGCCTGTCCACCCTTCCAGACATCAGGACAGCCTGTCCACCCTTCCAGACATCAGGACAGCCTGTCCACCCTTCCAGACATCAGAACAGCCTGTCCACCCTTCCAGACATCAGGGCAGCCTGTCCACCCTTCCAGACATCAGGGCAGCCTGTCCACCCTTCCAGACATCAGGGCAGCCTGTCCACCCTTCCAGACATCAGGGCAGCCTGTCCACCCTTCCAGACATCAGGGCAGCCTGTCCACCCTTCGAATGCTTCAGTTCGTACGACTGCTCGGAGCCAGAGCCATTCTTGAACTGTTTAGCACGCTGGAAGACACGTGGCAGATCAGAAAAAACACGAGACAGATTTCTGTAGAGTTACAAAAAGACTACAGAGTTAGACAGCGAGATGCAGGAACAGCAGTCTTACTGCTCTGCTCGACTAAACACGCTGTAAGACTGAGCTTTATCAGATGCCTCGAAAGGAGGATAAGATGAGCAAGGAATGTGGCACGCATGGGAGAGAAGTGAAATGCATTCAGGTTTTTGGTAGGAACTGTTCCGTACGGACATGTTACGCATTTAACCTCTTATAGACTATGTTTGAAAGTACTGTCTGTCCAAGGCTTTTCCGAGTATCCGAAGTAACACTGTTTTGTCTGAACGGGCCTAGGCTTCGCCTGCTTGTCCTTCTGATAAGAATAGTATTAAGATAGAACTGAATATGCAACACTGATGGAATAATCCTTGCGGGGCAAACCAGAATTTCCCAAACCTGTCCCAGTGCCACTTGGTTCACCACGAATCTAACATGGAATGCCCTGGGATCGAACCTGGGCCTTAGCGGTGAGATGCCGGCGGCTCACGGCCTGTAGCCTTTGTTGTCCAGCACGCAAGGCGCACGCGCTTCTCTATATTGTCATGTATGGCCTGTCGGGCTCCACCATATTCTCTCTCCACATTATCTCATAAACGGCACGATTTTCGGAAAAATGTTTTTGAACATAAAATGTGTGTGTTGATTTTCTCTACAACTTTTGTCCGAAAAATTTCTCATTCTAAGGAGAATTCAGCGAGATATTATCATAAATGTATATAAGTCTTCATGTAAAGCACCCATTATTCTTGTCAGATTTTAATGAAACTTCAACAACTTTCTCGACAGATATCTCAAGTATCAAATTTCATGAAAATCCGTCCAGCAGGAGCCGAGTTGTTCCATGCGGACGGACAGACAGACAGACACAGACACACACCACGACGAAGCTAATAGCCACTTCTCGCAATTCTGCGAAAGCGGCTAAAAACGGGCTGACCGTCAAATACAATAAATCCGAAGTGCTTGTCGGAAGGACCCCGTCGCCTGGCCGGCCAACACAATGACGCCACGACTCGCTTCCTGCCACCTCCTTCCCAGCTGACCATTCACCAACCGACGTTACAGCCTGACACACCGACATCTCCCTTCAGTGTCCTGATATTACGCAAAAAACGCCGCAGTCTTCACGTCGGAGTTAGATGCAGTTAAGCGACAGACTTCAGGCCCAGGCAACTGTACTCTGGCGGCACCCACAGGATTAGGAGCCGGGGGGGGGGGGTAAGAGCGCCACCCCCTGCTGAGAACCCCCTCGGTTATTCGGCGCAGCAAGCTACTGTACTGACGGCAGGGATTTTACATTAAATAATGAGAACGTGATTCAGCCCCTTGCCGCACGGGTCACGTCCCCTAGCAGCTTTTGATTTGTCTGCTATTTGAAGAGCATTCTGTCCGAAGGCGTGACGACGCACATCTGTGGTACTCGCACTCAAGTAAAGATTCAGCTCTGCCGCCGTAGCAGTCGCGGTAATGAACGGGAAAGGGCGAATAGCTGAATGCCGAACTGTACTGACGTTCCTGAGGAACTTACTGCGCCAGTCTCCAGGGTGTTCTTCTACACTGAAGACTGAGGCAGCAGGGTCCCCGTAACGCTGGTAGCTATCCACAGAACTACATGATGTCACATGTCAGAAGACAGTACAATCTTCAGAGCCTCCGCCATGAGAACCCAACATCTGGCATTGTCATGCGTGCAAACTGGTCACTGTAGATGAAGGGCATTGTCATGCGTGCAAACTGGTCACTGTAGATGAAGGGCATTGTCATGCATGCAAACTGATCACTGTAGATGAAGGGCATTGTCATTCGTGCAAACTGGTCACTGTAGATGAAGGGCATTATCATTCGTGCAAACTGGTCACTGTAGATGAAGGGCATTGTCATTCGTGCAAACTGGTCACTGTAGATGAAGGGCATTGTCATTCGTGCAAACTGGTCACTGTCGATGAAGGGCATTGTCATTCGTGCAAACTGGTCACTGTCGATGAAGCGGCGGAACGGCTTCTTTCCAAAGTCGAAATTGCTTTCCCATGCTTTGTGGTTTGAAGGGTTAGAAGTCTCCTGAACGTGGCAGCTCTCGACACAGCAGAACTTCATCTTGCTTTATTGTGGCTGCACGACTTCAAGATTGGTCTTACCCTGGCATTTGCATGGCGAAAGTGAGGACACCCACGAACAATTCTGGTCAGGATATCCGGTGCCCGAACCGGGACTTCAATCCGGGGTCTCCAGAATCGGAATATTATGTGCTAATGACTCAAGGTTTATGTTCGGTATGTACACACTCGGTATGTACACACTCGGTATCTACACACTCGGTATCTACACACTCGGTATGTACACACTCGGTATCTACACACTCGGTATGTACACACTCGGTATCTACACACTCGGTATGTACACACTCGGTATCTACACACTCGGTATGTACACACTCGGTATCTACACACTCGGTATCTACACACTCGGTATGTACACACTCGGTATGTACACACTCGGTATCTACACACTCGGTATCTACAAACTCGGTATGTACACACTCGGTATCTACACACTCGGTATGTACACACTCGGTATCTACACACTCGGTATGTACACACTCGGTATCTACACACTCGGTATCTACACACTCGGTATCTACACACTCGGTATGTACACACTCGGTATCTACACACTCGGTATGTACACACTCGGTATCTACACACTCGATATGTACACACTCGGTATCTACACACTCGGTATGTACACGGTATGTACACACTCGGTATCTACACACTCGGTATGTACACACTCGGTATGTACACAGTCGGTATGTACACACTCGGTATCTACACACTCGGTATCTACACACTCGGTATCTACACACTCGGTATGTACACACTCGGTATCTACACACTCGGTATGTACACACTCGGTATCTACACACTCGGTATCTACACACTCGGTATGTACACACTCGGTATCTACACACTCGGTATGTACACACTCGGTATCTACACACTCGGTATCTATACCAGATTCAAGACAGGAGCCCGCTATGGACTGAACTACTGAGGTATCCAGGTTCGGTTCTCGGCCAGGCAAACAGTGTTTACCGCAAAGTATCCAGATCGACTGTGCGGTCTACATAGCCACGTGGGCCAATTTTGGGGGGGGGGGGGGTGAGGAGTTCGGGGCGTAAAGCTGGTCTGCCACCTCCAAGTAGTGTCGAGATTAAGAATACATGGAGCTATACCTCTACTCCACCATGCGTTTTATAGCGTGGTGCCTAAATAAGCACAGGGACAACTGTACCTAACATTTACCAGATTTAAAATTTCGGCACGGAGGCACGGCAAACTGCTTCTGGTGCTATCTGTTTCGTACATCTGAAGGATGCTCCAATGCCCAGGAACACGTGAATACCCCGCAGGGGTACGAGGGGTAGATGATATACATTGTCAAACACAGACAGAAAAGGCACACCAAGTCTTAACAACTTTCTTTTTGCACAGAATTAATACAGGTTTTTCAAAATGACAAAGAATCTGCACCGTTACAGACAGCACGTGTTTCGGGGTGAAAATTCACAACCGGCAGATACGGCGAGTTCGTAACTAATTGCCTCTGCAGCGTCTTATGGTAGGATGGCGGTGAATAAGGAATCGGAAACTATGTGGAAGGGAGGGCCGTGGCCTTCTGCGGCATTTGCAGGGGCGATCTGAGAAAAACCACTAAATTATCAGTCAATGCAGCCAGTTGCTCTGTCCTAATGTGAGCCAATGCAGCCAGTTGCTCTGTCCTAATGTGAGCCAATGAACACTCAACAACATGGATGACACTGTTTTTGTTTGTATTCCAGTTGACAGCCAGGGACGAAATCAGGAGCAACATCAAAAACAACAACAACAACAACAGCAGCAGCAGCAGCAGCAGCAGCAGCAGCAGCAGCAACAGCAACGAGAGTATCAGCAACAGAGACCGGAGCAGCGGCCCACGGCAAGTCCGCCAGATCGGCATGGAACTTCAGTGCATCGGAAGGCTGGCAACACGAATAATCAAGCAGTGCAGCCAGTTCCCATGTACGGAGGGGTTCCCGTCTATCAGAAAAGTGCTGCGTCGATGTACGGCAGCGGTGCCATCCCGCGGACAAATCGTGGCAATGGCGACGTTCCTCAAATATACCATGGGTTACCAGTGTACGGCAATATTCAGGTACCCCCCGTGATGTACGGGGGTATGTATCCTGTGCAGCGCCTGTACCCTCCAGGAGCCCACTACGGACCTCTGTACGTAAATGGGCGCGTTATACCGCCCATGTACCGAAATGGCCATGCCGTACAGACAACGTACGGAAACGGTCGACGTCCACCACCAAAACATGGAAGTACTTGGCATTTTGGAAACGAAGATGTACCACTTATGCGCGGAAATGTCGTAACAATGGTTGATGGCGGGGGTGTTTATGACCCTGGTCACACGAGGCCCCTGGAAGGCGGTCCTCACGTGTACGACAGCACAACCGTACCTGATGACGATATGGGAGAAAACGTAGCACCACTTGAGCAGCCAGGGGCTCCAGACGCCATGTCCGTTGGTAACGGTGATCACTGTGGGGGCAAGCTTATGTGTAAAGGTGGAGAATTCACGTGTCTAGGATCATGCATGTGTATTCCTGCGCTTTGGAGGTGCGACGGGGAAGCAGACTGTGTTGGTGAGGAGGATGAAGTAGAGTGTGCAGACGGCGTGGAAGGAGACGCCGATGAGGACTGCAACTCAAACAACGGGGACGTGCGCTGTCCACTGACCGACAAGTGCATCAGACAGGACTGGCTATGCGATGGCAAGGATGACTGCGGGGACTTCTCAGATGAAACCCACTGTGGTAAGTAGGCTTAAACAGAAATTACCAGCTGATGTCGCCATCACGGACTCGCACAGTGTAGCAAGGGCTTGAAAGCAGCGATGTGAAGTTGCCGAAAATCTCCTGTCACAAAACAGTAATTAGCTACCGTCCATACAGCTGTTTACTGGTATTTCTGTCAGGTCAGATCACAGGAAAACTTGTTTCGACCAGAATGTGGTCACATGCGGGTCACTTCATTGCATAAAAATAAATAAAAATGTCATATTAATACACGTGTAATTAGATTTACATCTCAGTGTTTGGTTACTAAAACACAAATCGTTGCTGTCAACATAAAACCTTAAAACGATTAAAATATGCGAAACTTCAATTAAACCTCAAGATAATGTGAAGAGGGGGGAAATGCAGTCTATTTTACCGTCATTCCTGGAGATTTCTCCGTGTTTTATTTCGTTGACTTCCCTGGAGGTTTATCGTTTTCTTCCATGTGACGTGCGAAAACATATTCGGCGCTCCTGTTGTGTAACATTGGTATATAGCGAATTATGTGCATATTATAAACCACCGTCATGCACAACAAAATTTACAGTTTTTTTTACAAAAGTTTTTGCAGGTTAATATTTTCGGCTTATCAATTAAGCGATCGCCGATCCCAGTGGTCGCGCGGTCTAAGGCGTAGGTCTGCGGCTGAGCGCTTGCTGGGATCGTGGGTTCGAATCCCACCGGGGGCATGGATGTTTGTCTCTTGTACAGTGTTTGTGTTGTCAGGTAGAGGTCTCTGCGACGGGCCGATCCCTCGTCCAGAGGAGCCCTACCGACTGCGGTGTGTGTCTGAGTGTGATCAAGTGAAAATAAACAACCTCGACACCTGCTGTGAACAGGCAGAAGAGGGAAGGACTGCGAAACGACACGAAATTACATGAATTAAGCCATCCTCAGACCTGTTAAATATCACGCACCATACAAAAACTTATACCTTAACGTGCTGATGGGGCCCCACACCCTTACAGTGCAGGCCACAGAAACTTTGTTACAATACACAAACGTTGTGCAGAATTATAAGATGAATACGAAAAACTGCAGTTTTAATAAAGACGATGGAAAGTTTGTAGCTGACACACAAGGCACACTTCAGCCTCGCATTATCTTCGGCACTGGAAGCATCAGCCTGTACGAAGGAGAGATAACTTGATGTTCACTCCCATTCTTTATATTCACCTTATCCTTTTACACAACCTTTATGTACTTTAACGAAGTGTTTACGGCGTGCACTGTAAGGGCATGAGACAGCACCCCACATGAAGGTGCAAGTTTTTGTGCGGTTCCAGATATTTAATACGTCTCATGCCTTAATCGATAAGCCGGAACTTGTTACCTGTCAATTTGGAAATCTTGTTCTGCACAACGTTGGTTTACAAAACAAGTGTGCCTGCCCTGTGGCTTCACAGATATGGCAACTGCACTGGCTGTGACTGCATAAGGGGAATGCGTCGTCCAGCGATTGTCGCCTATTACGGCGCTGACGCCAAATACTGGGGGTTGAAAACTTAAAGGTGATCGGGGCGTGGGAACAGTGTGGCAAGATGGCTGGTAACGCAGCACACGGATTTCGTTTATCAACAAAGCATGCAAAACTCCTATTAGCAAGAGATAAATGTCTTAGTTTTGGCGAGGACTTTGTGGCAATACGGCAGAGCAGCAGTTTAATTAAAGCCCAACTGTTCTGATTAGAATTTAAATCCAAGGAACAAACATACGCGCATTGCAATGCTTTTTTATAACGGAATGTCACATTTAGTTACGTTTTTCACGTGCGACAGAAGGAAAATATGTGGAAATGAAATCTGTTATTAAATTCTTCTGGGTTGAACCAGTGCCTTGATGTGGGTTATCATTTTCACTTCCCTCTTGGAATTAATTTATTCATGTAAACATGAAGTTGAAAAGGTGTCAAAAATACCAGAAGACAAAGGAAACACGCGTTGGACGCGGGGGGGGGGGGGTGTTTTGATGTGAAAAAGCAGGGACAGAAATGTCTGTGTGTGAAATGTGAGGGTGGGCAGATTGAGTGGGTGCAGTGCGTGGGAAGGACGCTGCCACGTGTCACATGTTCTTTCACCCCCTGTCGCAGTAAAAACAACGTTTTACAGTCAAGGCTGTTTTGACGTGACCAATGAAGTTACCGTGCAGAACGTCTGGTATAGATTTCCACTGATTTGGTATCTTGTGCGGTAAGGAAAAAGCCATATGCCGCACGTTGTCTTACCTCCACGTCACCACAAAAATAGCACTGCACAGTCGAAATATTTTGACAAGACAGATTAGCTTTTGTTGATCAGAAAACTTGATATAGGGTCAAAGTTACGGGGCCACACTTTGCACGTTATCACAGCATAAAAACATCACACTTCAAATATTCTTACGTAGCTGATGCCATTTACTGGGCAGAAAACTGAGTGGCGTCAAGTCTCGCCGACTTGCCATTTAGGTAGTGCGGAATATCGTACGAGATAAGACATTAACAGACTTCACAAACCATTAATACTTCAAAGCGGGCAAGATTTAAATAAAACACGTGCAGGGTGATTCAGACGTGCAGAGACCTGGAGTGACAGCCAATTGTGGTTACTTTTTACAGCCACAGAAAATATAACAAAAATGCAAGGGGCTTAAATCGTCCTGCCGTTCGTTAAATATTCACACGAAATAAATCGTTCGACAGGAGCTGCGTGTTCCGAGGGGCCGCAGTCTTTGTGCAGAGTCCTGCGTCTTTTGTGCTGCGATCCGTGATAAGCAGCTGACGCAGTGTCCTTTAAACCACACGTAGTTTATTGCACACGTGGTCACTTACTTAGCTGCTACTGACTTGGCGCGTTACTTGCTGAGCCACTAACGTGATTTCCTTGGTTACTTAGGCAGCTTGTTACTTGTTAGTAAGACGCTTTTCGGTTACTTATTAAATTAATCACTGTGTTGGTTAGTGCAAAGTCACTTAAGTATTTGGTTAGTTTGCAAGGTTCAGTTATAGAGTTAGTTACTTGCTGTAAGTTACCGTGACATTAGTGTTAATCAGCCTACTTGTTTATATTTTTGGATAATTCTTGATTAGTTAACCAACTATGTGGCTGATCTGTAATTTTCTTAGACATCTGTGTACTTTCTTTTTAACACGGGGTTAATCGGAAGGTAGCCCCAAACTAAGGAACAACTGCGCTCAATAATAATAATGATAATAATAATAATAATTTCAATTCTCACCTATCAAAGTGGCAGTTTAACAGCACAGTGGCCAACTACAAAAGTAGCACAAAACAATTACAACACAAATTACACAAACAACACAAACGAGCAACACAACAAAACAACTAACACAATAGCCTCTGGCACAAAATAAAGTATAACAACACATTTGTCAGGACAGTTACTGTGTTATTCGGGTACCCGTAAGTAACTGGTTGCGATTTAAGGTGCCTAGATATTTAGTGCATTGTTTAGCCGGCCAGTGAGTTCCTTAGGTACGTGTTTAGTCCATTGGTTGATTCGTAATTAACTTAGGTGCAGTTGTCTCTCGTCCAACGCGAGAGTTAGCGAGAATGATCACAGCGTGTTCGAAAAACCGCGTTACCTACACTTCTTACGGGAAAAATAGGGTTATGTGAACGTTTAGGCTTCAATTAAAAAACGTATAGTTTTGGGCACTAAACACTTACACAGCGCTGCTGCACAACTGATGCTGCCACCTTCCGCGGCGGTTGAGTACCAGATCACGTTTATCAGCATGTATTGACAATTTTCAGCCTTCTTCAAAAACATTTTTTTCCCCAGTATATTTAACTGTTTCAACTGCGGACAGTCAAAACCGCGTTGGGCGAGGGTTATTCTGTTTCGCTAGAGTGGCGTTCTGTTATGAAAAAGGAAACAAACGTTCTTGCTCCACAAAGGGCGGGTATGTTCTTCAACAGCTGAGCAAATACCGGAACCTTAAGACGGACTCTGTTCCGTAGAGTCAATATACTAGACAGTCACTTTGCCAGTGCACAGACCCCCCATGATTGTGATGTTCTGCCGACAGGGTACGACATGAACTGCACATCGGACGAGTTCCAGTGTGAAAACGGCCTGTGCGTCAAGTCAACGTGGAGATGCGACGGCGACAACGATTGCAGGGACTTCTCGGACGAACTGAATTGTACGAAGAAAACGTAAGTATTGATACGACCGCCACAGAGCTTCGGTGGAGATAAAGTAGGCATTAACGACCCTCTTTTTTTTAGTAATCCATCTTACTGTTCGTCATTCAGGTGTTATGATGTACATTACACTGCGACAGTGGTTACAAATTTGTCGCCAAATAAGTGTAACGAAGAATGGAAAAGACACAACACGAACGCAGCTGTAACAGTCGCGCACTGGAAGACAGTTATGCTCGAATCACTGGCAAGGACATCTTTTACCACAGTCACCGGAAGATGAAGGTTACAGAGAATTTTTGAATTTCGCATATGTGGCGGTGTTGTCGCGTTTGGGTTAGTAGACCTCCAGGAATTTCCGGAAGATTTCTTTTGTCTTTTAGCACATTGGCACGTCTTCAACTGGGACCTCCGCATGAGGTCGATATCACGCAAGGCTGAGCGGCAGTTGTGGTGAAGGACTGTCTAATGTACGTATCATGAGTGCGAGGAACGAAGTCCAGAGATAGGAGGCACAGTGCCTTCCTGGTCAATTCGCCGTACACATTCGATTCAACAGCGTCTAAGGCGGTTCGTCCCTCTATATAGCTCTTGTCCCTGGTACATTATTTCCATCAAGGAACCCTGGCTAGGAGTCTATAATCCGCATTTATTAAAGTTACTGGTACAGTCCGGCGTTGATGCGGGGAGCTTCTTTTTGGAATGAAAAAAAAAATGATCCGCATTGTTTGTGCTGTGATAAGCTTCAATTCTTTGAGCACTTGGTTGCACGTGACTAGTGGGTCATTTGTTGTGGTAACTTGAAGGGAAAAGCGTGCCTGAGTGCACTATGGCCGAACAGCCTCACTCTGCTTACCGTTAGTGTTGAGTTTCTTAGAAACTTGATGGTACAAGACTGTATGAAGACATATGTTGCATTAAGAAGCGCACCTTCTACAATATGCAGGGATGAACACATAACAGTCCCGTAATTGGCTGACTGAAGAGTCTTGTCTTCTAGGACGTGATGTCGTACATTCTGGAAAGGGTTTGCCAACGTTTCGGAGGCTGCCTCCGCCTCGGGCAGAAAACGCCTCCGAAACGTTGGTAAAATTCTCCCAGATCACCAAACGTCACATCCCAGAAGTCGTCGCCCTGCGAGCTTCAGATCTGCAACTCTTTAGATGCTGGGTTCGCTTCCCGATGGTTGTCACTGGAATTTTTCATTGACGCAATCCTCCCGGCCGCACTATGGCCCTGGGGTTCGACTCAGCGTCTAACAGAAATGGGTAACAGGAATATTTCCTGGGGTAAAGGCGGCCGGTGTGTAGTGCTGACAACCTTACCACCTTCATGTGCCGATTGTCTGGAAATCTGGCAGCCTCAACCTGCTGCAGCCCTCAGGGCCTGTCCAGGCCTGTACAGAGATTGCTTTATCTTTAACTGCTTAGACGCAAGTAAAGTGGAAACTGACCGTCCAGTGGGGGGGGGGGGGGGCGGGGGCCGGGAAACTCATTTCCTATTGGAGAGGTTCTAGATTCAAATTTCGCCCGATACCGGCTATCCTGACTTGAGGGTGTTGCTGGTTTTCCTCAATCCCTTCAGGAAGATGCAGGGATGGTCCCTCAAGTTCGGCCAAGGCAAGTTCCTGCCACAGAGTTCATTTCGTTATTCACTGTTCACTGTTCACTGCTCACTGGTCATTGTTCACTGCTCACTGTTCACTGCTCACTGTTCACTGTTCACTGCTCACTGTTCACTGCTCACTGCTCACTAATCACTGTTCACTGTTCACTGCTCACTGGTCATTGTTCACTGTTCACTGTTCACTGCTCACTGTTCACTGTTCACTGTTCACCCTTCCATTCGACACTGTATAAAAACCACCGAAAGCGTCGATATATGAAACGTGAATGAACAAAATGACCACGGGGGTGGGAGGGAACCCTTACTGATAAAGAAGTGTGTCTGTATGTCAGCTGGTTTGTATCGCCTGCTGTGAAGTTCAACAGCTCGCCATTTGCCCAGACAATAGACTTGTGGCCCTCGCAATAAACAGCGAATATTTCCGTAAACAGCACTAACGGCTGATCGTTGTAACCGAGGTGCAGTGATGGCGGCCACCTGTGGTCACAGGTTGCATGCACCTGCAGCCAGGGCCGTTCTTAGGCCGCTTGGACCGATCTGACCCAAACGGCCCCAAGCTTACGGAGGCCCCGCGCGCTCACTGAGGGCTCGCGCATTACTAATTTTTAAGACTGATAAAAAAGTATATCATTTTAGTTTTTCATTCTAACTGACGTCAGTATACCAAAACGTCAGCCCGTGTTTCGCTCTGCACAATACCTTCCAGGGGCCCGCCACAAGGATCGCAATTGCTAAGGCCGGCACTGGTTGCCGCACCTTAGTCTTTGCATTTCCGATACTGGCCACTCTCGTCTTCTGTTGCCTCCTTACAGACAAACCGACAGCAGCGCGCAGTAGCATGCACAGAACGTTTCTGTTTAACTCTGTCCACGTTACGTATGGGACGCCGCGCTCACAGCCAGTGGGCACTGTGGTCTGAACACACACACGCACACACACACACACACGCACGCACGCACACACACACACAGAGTCGAACTCGGTTATCACGTCATGAAAAGGATTAAATATTTCGTGTCGTTATAAACGAGTGTCGTTGTAACCGAGAAGTGTAACGTTATGGTTAACAGTGAGGAATTAACTGGTACCACAGAATATCTGACGCTACAGGCGAGGTGTCGTATAAACCGATGTCGTTATAACCGAGGATTATAATGTTATTGCTAACAACGACGAATTAAGAGGAACCACAGAATATCTAACACTATATACGAAGTGTCGTGTAAACCGATGTCGTTGTAACCGAGGATTATAATGTTATTGCTAACAGCGACGAATTAAGCGGAACCACAGAATATCTAACACTATATACGAAGTGTCGTGTAAACCGATGTCGTTGTAACCGGGTTCGACTGCGCGCGCGCGCGCGTGTGCGTGTATACACCTTCTGAACAGAGGCAATTACACATCACTAGGCGAGTACTATCAGGTGGGTCTTTTTAAACCAAACCTAACGCGGAGACGATTCAAACTGTCACCAGCATGATAGGGGTGGGAAGAGGGGTAGTGAACAGCGCCCTTAGTACGCGTATAAATTGCAGAAGTACAGGCCACTAAATCTTTCCTCAGACTGTCCCAAAAAATCCATTCAAGTCCGAAGTCCTGTTTACCTTTTCGTAACGTGAGTTTCAGCCTTGCACCCAATATCCAAGTTTGAGGAGCACCTCCCCCTGTCGGCATTCCTCGACTGCTCACTGAATGCAGCCACGGCTACCCTCATGACGTGGAGGCTGCCCCCTCCACCCGCAACATGGCGAGATGGCGAGCCATACGTCATGTCATGTAACTGCAGACCCACCAATTTAAAATTCCTCGTAGCGTCTTTGTGCAGATGGCAGTTTATCACAAGGATAAGATACACAAATTCCTTTCAGACTTTGGGTCTATCCAACTGCTACTGGCACTTATTTTTTCCGAGGACAAATAGCCAGACACTTGAGGACGATCAGTTCCTTCTAGTGCCAAGGTTAAGAACACGTGCAGGCACACCATCAATCCCACATACACGTGGCACGGTGCCTAATTATTCACAGGGACAACTTTTGCTCTACGTCTTCTCTATCAAATATTTTCTTCTCAGAACATTCTGAAGTACTTTAAGTCGAGCGAGACTAACGACAGATAAACATGGCGACCATCACAGGGGGCACTTTCATTGTTAACACAGAGAAGGAGACCAAAACGACGCGGGATGGAGAGAATTGTTAATTTTATGAATCTTGCAAGACGAGAAGGGTACAGAACAGCGAGCTCACTGAAGCAGTCCCGCCCACCTCGCTCTGGCACCACCCACATCCCGCCACTACTGTTCATATCGATCTGGACAGTCGCACTCTGCGTCAACACAGCCAGTCCTTCCATTTAGAGGCCTTGTCAAAACATATGGTACTGTTACCATGAGCAGTCAAATTCAGTCTGGTAACACAACCCCAAGATTCAACACTGCTAGTATCACAGTCTATCGCTGGTCACATCCAATTAAAACATATGGTACTGTTACCATAAGCAGTCAAATTCAGTCTGGTAACACAACCCCAAGATTCAACACTACTAGTATCAGAGTCTATCACTGGCCACATCCATTCAAGCCGTATGGTGTTTTATCCTTAAACACTAAACTCAATCAGGGAAGATAACCCAGCGATTCAGAACAATTAACATGAAATGTGCAGGCCCAATCCAGTGTTTGCTGAATTTTATCCAGCAGTGTAGGCTTTTTGTTGTTCAAAAAAAGGACTTAGCAAATCCCACGTCGATATAAGCCACACGCGTGTTGCAGATTGCATGTGGCGGCACAGTTCATGTCGACTTCACATCAAGGAAAGGTTTGCTTGTACTGAAGTCACTGAAGTAATTTCGATTTGGTCTGTTCTGTGAAACATCATTTCCTCAGGCGGTTAGTCGCCGGCCTGTCACTGCGGAAGTCCTTGTTCGAACCCAAGCCAGTCCATGTCGGATTTTGGTGAATTAAGTGACACTGGGACAGATTTTTCTCCGAGTAAATAGATTTCCCACCGTCAGTATCATCCCACCAGTGCTCCACACTCATTCATTTGTGGCCGCCCCGGCACTAAACCTACCTGATCATGTGACAGTTCAGTTAAACAAAACACTGAAAATGAGCCACAATTCAACAACTTCGTTGTGCTCTCTGATTTCGAACTGTTGTTATACATGACGCTTCGTAAACACAGTTCACGAGTGTCTGTCAGTTGAACGTACCGCACAGTGCAGCAACTTCCTGCGTCTATGAATACTACTCTTCCAGAGTTTTGTAAAATGAAAATTAGTCATTACAGACAGTAATTTGCCGATCCCTTGACAACAATCTGCACAGTCCTTCGGCTCAGAAGCACAATTTTGCAACCCATTTTCTAGTAAAATATATGGTAGTCTTTACTTAAATAATATAATTAAATGTCTGGTAACATCGCTGATTCTACAAATCTTCAAAGAATTTGCTGATTCTGTAAAGGAAGGGAATCTCCTGAACAACTGTCGACGTTGCAAGGAAAAAGGGAAGCACGTTGCGCTGATATAGCTGTCAGTACAGTAGTGACTACAAGCAGGCATTGCCAGTCGCTGGTAGCCGCCTATATACCAACAGTTCTTAGGCGCGTTGCGAAAAGCGACTACTAGCTTCACCAGGTCTGTCCGTCGGGCCCCAGTCTCACGACAGGGACAGTCACGTTCCAGTCAAGAGGCGGTTAAGATACTGCCACTTGTGCCTGCATACGCGTGTCCGTCCGCACTAGCGCCCGCGCGCAAGGCACCGGACGGTCCCAGACAGGCGCATTTAAATACAGCCAAAGGATTTCTTAATAAAACCAACTACTGCACAATTACCTTTGTATAGTCTCCGACATGTTTCGGCCGTGACTATTCGGCCTTCTTCAGGGAGAATGGTTTTTCTTCTTGACAAAGCAACATATGGTACATTGAAGGCACAAGTGCCCAACAGGCAAAAACTATACACAATTTTATGGACACCAAGAAGAAATTACTAAAAACAAACGCGGCAATATGGTGCAACAAGCTGTGGCACTAATGTACATATGCTGCTTTGTCAAGAAGAAAAAACATTCTCCCTGAAGAAGGCCGAATAGTTACGGCCGAAACATGTCGAAGAGTATACAAATGTAATTGTGCAGTAGATGGTTTTATTAAAACACTGCATAATAGTTAACTGCACGGAAATGTACAATATTAAATGCAGGCAAAGTATATTTTCCCTGACCGTACGCTGACCGTGTTAGCGTGTACAGAGCTACAGTTTTGTATGGGTGTGAAACTTGGTCTCTCACACTGAGGGAGCAACATAGGCTGGGGGTGTTCGAGAATAGGGTGCTGAGGAGGATATTTGGGCCCAAGAGGGACGAGGCGACAGGGGAGTGGAGAAGACTACATAACGAGGAACTTAATGACCTGCACTCATCACGAAATATTATTCGGGTCATCAAGTCGAGAAGAATGAGAGGGGCGGGGCATGTAGCACGTGTGGGGAAAAAGAGAGGTGCATACAAGATTTTGGTGGGGATACCTGAGGGAAGGCGACCACTTGGGAGACCCAGGAGTAGATGGGAGGATAATATTAAAATGGATCTTCAAGAAGTGGGATGGGGCATGGACTGGATTGAGCTGGCTCAGGATAGGGACAGGTGGCCGTCTCTTCTGAATGCGGTAATGAACTTCCGGGTTCCATAAAATGCGGGTAATTTCTTGACTAGCTGAGAAACTGTTAGCTTCTCAAGAAGGCCCCTGCTCCATGGAGTCAGTCAGTAAGCTGACGGTGAGTGGATCCCTGTGCGACCTGTGGCAGGAATTTCTGGTGTGGAGCGTTTACGTACTGATGGGGCCCCACAGTGCACCCATTACGGAGCAACCGCTAAGGTCAAGCAGACCGGCTGACAGCGCATCACACAGCGTACGCGCTTGTGCACGTGACGTTACCAGTGTGTTTTTTTGAGCTCGCATCCTTGCCTAGATGTGATGTTCAGTGATTATGCATGGCCACCCTACAAATGCAACGTTCACAACGCTCACAAAATGGGCACACGCTGAACTGCATAGAAGCATACAGACACCCTCTTTTACTCAGCTGTACAAGCCTACACTGCAGGAAGGTACGTCTCAAAAATACACTGTCAAAGGCACGGGATACGGGTACAATATCACATACCCAGTTTAAGGTGCGTTTGTAAAAAGAACATTTCAAAATGCAGTTAGAATCATTAATTTCTTCACGCCCGTTTGCATGTACAGACGTAACAGCTGCTGCATTTAGGGATTAATTTCGGAAGTTGGTATTGGCACACGTACGTTGAATTTCGTACCGCAAATTCTATTTTCGTTTACTTCGGTTTATTTTACGGACCACTGAAGAGCATAAATTGATTTATACCGACACAAACAGTTAATTAATGTATTTTACATGATAACTTTTATTGGTGCTCCAATTTCGCCTGTTGATGGCTGTTTGTACTTAAGCCGAAACATGTTGCATTAAAGTTGTACAACAGCACGACATAAAACTTAGTTGTGACTGACGGCATTGACCCCTTTACTTTCTACGTAGACTGTTGGTACCCTTTTATAAGTTTCAATGCAAATCAACACCCAGCACTTCTGATATGCGAATGTCAACACCGGCGTCATTCAACTTAATTCCTTTTAAGGCCCACATGGCTTATGGCTCTAAGTACGCATCCGGGCTTATTTAACTACCGTATAACCCCGAATATACGACAAGTTTTTCACGTAAATAGTGGCATGGAAAAGTAGGGGTCGCCTTATAAGCGAGGCCTTAGGCACTTGCCAGTGACAGGCCAGGGACACGTCACTGCCCAGTAAACACTGACTGACGTTCCCTGCTGTAGCGCTGCACTTGCCAGTGACACGCCAGGGACACGTCACTGCACAGTAAACACTGACTGATGTTCCCTGCTGTAGCGCTGCACTTTGTCACTCAGTACGCAGTGTAGGCAGTGTTTTTAGTTTTGTGCCTGCCGCTGGAACTTTTAGTCTTACAAATTTTCTGAGTTTTTTAGGCGCGTTCGCAGAATTGCGAAAAGCGACAGCTTCGTTATGACAGTCTGTCCGTTCGCAAGGAACAACTCGGCTCCCACTGGGCGGATTTTCATGAAATTTAATATAGAGCATTTTTCGAAAATCTGTCGTGAAAATTAAAGTTTCATTGACATCCGACAAGAATAACGGCTACTTTACATGAAGACGTATATGTATTTATGACAATATAGGCCTATCACTGAAATCTTCTTAGAATGAGAAATGTTTCAGACAGGAGTTGTGGAGAAAATCAAAACACACATTTTACCTTCAGTAACCTTTTCCCGAAAATCGTGTCGTTTGTGAGATAATGTGGAAAAATATGGCAGAGCCGGACAGGCCACAGATGGCAATATAATACGGCGCATGCGCTTTGCATGTTGCATAACTACGGCTACAGACACACACTCAGAGTATGCAATAAATACTGCTTTTCCACGGGAACAACGGATACGCGAACGCGCCTGGATGTTACGTTGCACGCACACTGCCTGGCTTGTTTGTTTCCTAAATACACCAATGCGAGTGGGGGGGGGGGGGGGGGGGGGTTATACTGCAGCCTATACGGCAGTTTCAGGCAGCACACTGCTAGCTCTGACAGACCTGTCTTTGTACACGTCGTATGAAAATGTGTCGAATACGAACCACGAAATGTGACGACATATGCATTTAACGTCGCACACCCAGTTGCAGGTGCGTTTGTAAAAACGGCACTTACGGACACAGACCCATTAGTTTCGTCACGTGTCAACTGGCCTAGTTGTACCAGCCGTACTGAGCGTGCCACGGCAAGCGTCGCCCGCACCTCAGGTAGGGTCCTGTAATCTTAATGGATGTGCGGTCAAGTTGCAGCGCGCGGCCCGCTGTTCCCTTCAGCAAACCAGTTCATGCGACAGGATAACCACAGTTTCACATGCGTAAGCACGTTCTTCCGGTAGAAATAAAGGGCAAAAGACCGCTGTGGCTTTCCACACAAATGGGGCGTTGATGAGGCAGTCTTGTTAAATAAACCCTGCTCGGCAGCGGCGGAGTCAAAGGGGTTAAAATGGTTTGCGTATGGCTGGTCGTATTGCGGAGCGCAGGAAGGGGGGAGGTCGGTTAGAGGACGTCAAAGGGACTGAAATTAATTACATTACACGGCAAAACATGTTTAATGCCGTGGAAGCGTTAGATAAATATGGCTTGGATATCGGATGGGGCAGATCCCAGTGGCCGCGCGGTCTAAGGCGTGGGTCTGCTGCCGAGCGCTTGCTGGGATCGTAGGTTGGAATCCCACCGGGGGCATGGATGTTTGTGTCTTGTACAGTGTTTGTGTTGTCAGGTACAGGTCTCTGCGACGGGCCGATCCCTCGTCCAGAGGAGTCCTACCGACTGTGGTGTGTGTCTGAGTGTGATCAAGTGTAAATGAAAACCCTATACACCTGCTGTGAACAGGTAGGTAGAAGAGGGAAGGACTGCGACGAAATAACGGACGGGAAATGTAAGGTCAGGGTGGGCAATCACTTTTAGTCACTTGATGGTATTACACGTGTTTAGAGGAGACTGCAGGCAGCTACGTCAGCGCGAAGAACTCTGTGACTCGGACAGCTACGTAGCAGACCGTTATTTGAACTACTGGAATTTTTCCTGCTTCGTATTCGGGAAGGAATGGCTTGCACTCTTGACCCGGAGACGTTCAGTCCTGAGGTCTGTGCCCCTCTGCCCATTCAGAATTATCCGACACTTCAGGCATTTAGGAAAGAATCTGTCACTAGGCAGTGCCTTTGTCTTCTAATGAAACGTTAATTAAAATCTGAGTGAACACAGCAGAGCGGTACCTGTGGCAGCAGGTGCCCGAGTGTCCGCATGGCCGAAACAACTTAATGCATCTCAGTTACAACTGGCCGTGAAGGTGCAGGGCCTGCACTAACGTTTGTCACGAGAATTTCACTTTCATCTGCAGTTCATTCATCAACTGATTGATTGAGCGATTGATCGATCGATTGATTGATTGATTAATTCATTCATTCCGTAGTGTCTTACAACAGGTGCATGGCCCCTTCCACAGCGAGTTCTCCGCAGAGTGCGATCTAGTGCTTCTTCTTTCAGTTGATCTGTGTAAGTTTCATACTTTAATCAAACTCAGGCAAAGGTAAAACTAAGGCAAGATTCTCCCCACAACACGCCATGGAGGGCGAGAGGAGAAGTGGAGGTACAGATCTACCTTTTCTCTAACCTCGGCCACGCCCCGGCCGCTTTACCCCCAGGGAAAGACCCGTTACGCATTGCACAGGAGGCAGGGTGGGCCCCACGCCAGGTCTAGACGGGAGCGGAAAATCTCGCCCCTATCCGGATACAATCCCCGGACCGTCCAGTCCGTAGCGAGTCGCTACACCGACTGAGCTATCGCGGCCCGCAAATAAAAATCAGACCACGCTCTACGGTACTTCACAAAGTCCGATCCCAGGAAGAAAGGCGACTGGTGCAGTGCTTAAAACACGTAACTTTGCGGCACGGTTACATGGGACAGCTTTAAACTGCCCCGTAGCTGGCGGAACAAAAGGCGACGTCGGCAGCGCCGGCGAGCTGTCAGCGGCGTAATTCATGGTCGTCGTCGTATGCCGCACAGATCAGATTACGTTTTACGCGCATCAGCACCAGGAACGACGTCAAATCACGCAGATTGCGTCTGGACAACACGAACAGCCCAACTTGCCAATTTAATTAATTCCCTTCCCTGTCTCAGCTTTCTTCGTTCCTTCTTTCCCTCCTACGCACTTCTCTACCTCATTTCTCTCTTTCCCCTTCTGCTTTCCTTTCTACTTCATTATTTATTTAACCCTTTCAGTCCCACCTACGTCATTTTTTCCTTTCTCTTTTTCTCATTTTTCCTTCTAACTTAAGTTTCCCTCCCCCCATCTTTCCTTCCTGTGTACAGCTTTCCAGGGCTGTACAATGTGTAACTACTGACTGGCCCCTTTACACTCTAATAACAATAAATTAACACCGCCACGTTCGCCTCACCAGTGCCCCTCGTCTCTGAGTGCTTACCCAAATAAATAATCAAACGAACAAACACGTAACGGATCAGTTACAGCTGTGAACTTGACACCCGATAGGAATCAAGTACAAATTCCAAATCGCTGCACCAGTAAAAATATTTGTAACTCATGACGTGAAGGTCGCAGCGGTTCTTACTGCAGTCTAAACGTATCAAACCGAAACCGGCTGCAGAAATTCACAATACAGTTTTATACATCTGCTACAGAAACGTTTCTCTTTTCTAAGAAACCATAATCAGTGTTAATACTGCGGCATTTATGGGGACTTTGCCGCTATATTTCGTCTCCTGTTAACATCTTAAAATCTATACACAGTCAAAATCGGTTATGCAGCCATGAAAGGCACTGAATATTAACCGGGTTCTGCTGTGTGCAGTAAATACTTGAGGTATTTTAAATTAATTCTAAAAAGTTCTGACGCCGGTGTATAATATTGTGAGGTGACGGGTTTGTGGACTTCATCCGTCGGCCGAAGAGAAAAATATTAAAAATATTAAGAAGATAAACTCACAACGTTTCGGAAGTTGGCTCTGCTTCCGTCCTCAGGTGAAGGGAGGGGAACAAGAGAGGAACACCTGTTCACTGGAGTGATGGAGGTTAGCTCTGTCTAAGGGACCCAGCAGAGCAGGTGTTCCTGTCTTCTCCCCCTCCATTCACCTGAGGACGGAAGCACAGCCAGCTTCCGAAACGTTGTGATTTTAATTTTCTAATATTTTAATATTTTACTCTTCGGCCAACGGATGAAGTCCACAAACCCGTCACCTCACAATATTTTAAAATGTTTCATCAAACTTCTATTCATGCGCGCACTTACATCCAAGCAGCTGACCTGCACTGTTTCGCTATCACGAACTACATGTTGCAGTCACTTCATTGTATCCATAAAACTACTGAAATAATTTGTCCCTGACTGTACCTTGTTGAGACGATTTTGCTGTTCCGCTGCTGCACGCTGGAGCAGTCTTGGGAAGTTAATGTGACTGCCTGACCTTCCAGTCACTACATGCGCCTTTGTTCATCGTTGTGTCATTTTAGTTTCATTACCCTTTTCGTTGGTTCACCATTCCATATTCACTTTTTACAACTACTGCAGTTGTTAGACGCACTTCATTTCTCATTACCCTGTGACTGGAATATTGATCGCTGTCCCACACCGTGTTCCAGTTTCCCCTTTTGTTTACGTAAGCACTACCGACGTTACGCCACGTCTAACGCTGTTGGCGCAAGTGACTGCTCTTCGCCGCAGCAGTGTTTGACTGACACTGTGTCTCCGTGTCACTAGGCGTTACACCTTTCTCTTTGCAGGGCTATCGATTATACCCATTTTGATAATCGATCAGCAAGTCAAATGAACTGTCGTGCCCGATGACGTTTGTTCGTTTACAGTACGCTATTGTCCGTGCCTGTGTGTTACAGACTGCCGTGCACAGTGATTAGACTTGCTGTTGGAATACCCGCGAGTGTGGCCACTGCTTCACAGCCGAGTCTGTTGTATTGTGTTTGCAGGTTTTATTTACCTACTTACATTTTATGCCACTTACATGCTCGAAGAATCTCACTGTAACATTTCTGTGGGTTTGACCAAGACGCACTCCCATGCAATGTCACGTGTTCATTTACAAATACTGTTGTTGCATTTATCCACATCAGGCGCGTGCCTGGCTTGATGCTTGATGCTGTTGCCTGAACCAGAGGATATTCTAATTTTGGTCTCTCTGAATACATTGCTGAGAATTATAAAGTGTTTACCAAAGTAGGTAAATTTCGTCAATTTTTTGTTTCTCATTTTCTTTCCTTTGAACTGCTCTGGCATCATTCCGCATTTTTTTCCACTTCATTTGAACCTGTTTCACCTAATATTCATTGCTGACTGCTACAATTTCGTTCTTTGCCTTTTTGACCCTTTGTAATCTGCAGTGTCAACTCCTTGTGATCCACCTACCATGAATGTGAACGTTGGCATTGTGTGTTCACAGGGGCGCACCGTGCACAGCCACGTCTCTCTGCGTTTGTTTGTGGGCCGGCCCCATCGAAACGTCAAGGATTACTTTCCTGTACAGGAAACAAAATAACTTCTTCTTTTATCGTGCCCCCCCCCCCCCCCCCCACTTCTAATTTTAACACTGTGTTTGGCTCTGATCTTATTTAACTGAATATAACGACTCTCTTCCGGATGTAATTTTAATAATATTAAAACGGACATTACATAATGTGTTACACATATACTGGCTGTCGCGCTGTTTGCCTTCTTTTTCAACGCAGAAGGAACGTGGATTGAACTGGCTCAGCGTAAGATCCAATGGTGGGCCTTTCTTCAAATATTCATTTAGCTACTTTTTATTTATTTATGGGCTGTTTAACGACGGTCAGCAGCTCAGACCAGGGAGGCATCTTGTGCAGACAAGCCTGCAGCAATGCCATCTCGTCAGCCATAAATTAAAATGGCACGCAGCTGCTGTTTCAACTCCAGATATGAAAATGTCCCTCACACAGAGGCGACACATTTAGGGTACTTGGTTTTGGGCTTCACCAGAATTATCACAGGTGCTCTGGTGACCGCTCTGAAAACACTACTTTAAGATTTCGCAGGAAATGGTAACCGTACGTACTGCCGTCATGTAATATACAGCATTCGCTATTTCGCTACTAGCAACGTATCAGTTTCCATGGACAGTTTTTACGTAAGGCATTAGCCGAATTAACTGTATAACTGTTATATTGTGTGTTTTCTGTGAGGTAAGACTCAAACTGTTTTATTCAGTGCTAGTATTCATAACAGCTTCATTTGTTAAGGGTTAACATTACCTTGGCCAGATGACATTCTGAATCGGAGATCGCTGAAACCCGCACTACAGCACACACGCGTGTTGCTCGTAGCCACAACAAATGGTATTAGTTTCGTCAATATGTGCTACACGTTTCGGCCCTACTGACCTTCCGCAAGCAGTTAAATACATGACCTTAAAACTCAAAATAAAACGCACAAATATGTGTGCGTTTTATTTTGAGTTTTAAGGTCATGTGGCAGAGGGCAGCACGCATATCTGTTTTAATATTATACAGGCCTGCCGCAACGGGATGAATTCCACCAAAAAATTGAAAACCGTAGTGTTATCTGTGGGAGACTTGAGCTTTGACTTCTGGGAAATGACACCGTATGGTCTGGTAGAAATTTGTCGATCTTTCAGGAGGAATGTGTTGTCTCCATCTTCAGTACAGAAAAAACTCTTCTAGCATTGAAAGTACTATGAAGAAAGAGGCAGCAATTTCCTCCGAAATGTCGGTGAATATTCACCACAGTAGACGACGTCACAGGGAAGATGACGGTAATTTTCGCAATTACATGTACTTGCTGGTAGCGGCACATGGTGTGCTGCACACAAACACACGGCAGGCCCACTGGGACAGACCTTCCGCGCGTATCTGAGCCTCACTGTGAGCACGTTTATTCAACTGCTTGCAGGCAGTTGGCGTTTTCTTGTTAGTGACTATGCCAGGGAAGAATTTCGATTAGCGAAGTGTCGCGTCGGTCCCAGTGGCCGCGCGGTCTAAGGCGTAGGTCTGCGGTCGAGCACGTGCTGGGACTGTGGGTTCGAATCCCACCGGGGACATGGATGTTTGTCTCTTGTACAGTGTTTGTGTTGTCAGGTAGAGATCTCTGCGACGGGCCGATCCCTCGTCCAGAGCAGTCCTACCGACTGTGATGTGTGTCTGAGTGTGATCAAGTGAAAGTAAACAACCTCGACACCTGCTGTGAACAGGTAGAAGAGGGAAGGACTGCGAAACGAAACGAAGCGCTGCGTGTGCCACTGAGTCTGCTGAGAAGCTGTGGTGGATTCATGGAAATTTTGAACTTGACGAAGGTTGACTGAAAGAATACAGCTTCTTTTACCGTGATACAGCCTAGGTTTGGGCGGAACAGGACACGCAATGAGCACAGCACAGCGTACCCTGTGCCATGTGCCTCACGCGAATAAGGCAGATATGAGGGAAACTCCAGCCATTCCGACTGACAGCACCAAATTAACTGCGACCATTTGTGCTACTGCCCCCCCCCCCCACTCCCGTACGGAGACAGTCCTGGTGGCGCCCATGCTAGCAGCCTGTTTGAGGGTACCGACACCGAGTAGCTTGGTGTGACAGTAACCAGAACTGGAGCCGGGGTGGCGCAGTTGGTGTGGCGAACGCACTACGGGCTGGACAGCAGCAGCAGACTTTTGCTCTCCCCCAGAACGTGCAGACCCATTCGGCCTCCTACTGCATGGGTATCAATGTTCCTTTCCGGGCGTAAAGAGGCCGCGGAATGACGTTCAACATCTACCCCCCTACAGAGCCGGGGTTTAGAGTGGTTGAGTTTGCACTTCCACAGGGATAATTTCAGTTTAACCGTACCCTCCAGACACTATCATGATGAGGGGGGCCCGGCCCCCCCCATGGTTCTCCTCACTATCTCCAGTACCACCGTCAGGCAGGGCCCGCTTGATTTACATCCTTTCCAGTTCATCACTAGCTCTACTGAGCTGTTCGTTCAATGAAAAGATCCTGAAGTGACAGAAGAAAACCACGAAGGAACCCGTTCCAGTATAGCCGAGGCCTGAACCCAGAACACTGATCTCTGGACCGCGCTCGCGAGTCTCCGCGCACGCCAGCAGACCGGCAATGCTGATAACGTTCATTCACTGGGCGCAATGAATGAAGCGAGCCCACGCGATTCTTGGCTCGCTTCTGAGAGGCATCTGTCGCAAAACAAAGTAACTACTTGGTTTCTGCTGCAGGAAATTGCAGTCCGCTGTATCTTATGGGCAGTGACCGATGGCGGTACAGCTGCATTACTCACGTCTGTGTAATTTGCAGTTTATTTAACGACACTCTTAGTAACTCAGACTGCTGGTGAATAATGAACTCGACAGGACGTGGAAGGAAGCAGTCTTGGCCAAATTTAAGGTGCTATCAAGCACCTGTTTGAAGAGACTGAGGAAGAAACATGGAGCGCCCAATCCTGCACAGGCTGTGTCCCGCCTGAATTTCGAACACGGTGCCCCCTGAACACGTGAGATGCCCTACGGCTAGAGTCAGCTTGGCTGTGTGTGTGTGTGTGTGTGTGTGGCACCATGTACCCCTTGAGGCCGTGGCTCTCCTGGGATGTTAGGCGGCACAGGCCCGCAGTTGGTTAACGACGATTCGGGACAGTCAGTCGGCCGGTCCGAACTTCATGGGCCCGCCATGTCCCACTGACCTCTTATTCTTCATCCTGTTTTCTTATTCACCTAATTTCTTCTCTTTTTGTTCCCGCTTCTTCACTTTCTCCTTCTATGTCTTCTTTGTCGTCCTCCTTATCTCCATTCTTCTTCTGTTCCTCCTGCGTGTTCCCATCTCTTCTACACTTCTTCCTCTCATTTTCTTCTTCTCATTATCTTCCTCTTTACAAATTTTGTTGTAAAGCCTCTTTCAACTCCGACATATTGGCACGAGAAAAGGTCAAGGACTGTCAGCGTGTCGCTGTGCAGCAGCAAGTAGTTGCTAGTAGTTACAGATAGAACCAAAAGTTGCGACAATCGGCGGAAGTAAGAGACGCGAATGATTCTGTGGCAATTACAGTCTCAGACGCTGCCTGAGGCACTGAGATAACTTAGAACTCTTAAGCGAAACAGCGATTTCAAGTGTCCTTCAAGGGCTACCGTATACAACGCGCTAAGTTTGTGAGTGAGTCACACGCGGATTATGTTCATCAGTGTCCGATACACTGCATTAACGGCTAAATTGTCTGCATACGAAAATATTTCGCTCTGTGATCAGACTGACGTCTGCGGCCGAGCGCTTCCTGGGTTCGAATCCCACCGGGGGCATGGATGTTTGTCTCTCGTGAGTGTTGTGTGTTGTCAGGTAGAGGTCTCTGCGACGGGCCGATCCCTCGTCCAGAGGAGTCCTACCGACTGTGGTGTGTGTCTGAGTGTGATCAAGTGAAAATAAACAACCTCGACACTTGCTGTGAGCAGGTAGAAGAGGGAAGGACCTGCTGTCAGACTGACTGCAAATGTCAACCAGACGCTGAGACCTAATACCGGAGCAACACGGCTGGCACAGCTGCGTCACACAACTGTTTGTGTGAGTGCATTGTATCAAGAGAGCGTCGGCGTATTCACAATGCAATTTAAAAAGGGAACACTCTGACGATTTTTAGGTTCCTGATTACTTGACGATGTAATTGTTTAAACAAAGGTCCATAAAGGGAAGGTTAACATTTCCATTGTAGAAGATTAAAATAAATAAACACGAATTAACGAAGCAAGTCACAAAAGTACTCAATAAATGACAATGAAACACGTGAACATAGAAAAAGGCATTTAATCAGACAAAGAAGAATGCATTGTATTGCTCGCAGAGGGAATCAAAACGTCAAGGTTTGCGCTCGCGATAAGCATGATCACGGAAAAGTTTTGTAAGACGATGGAACGTTTTCGAAAACTGCTGTAATAAAAGTTATTGAGCAACTGAAGTCAAACATTTTGTTTCGCACGTGCTTCAATTTTCTTACTAAAAATGATGCGTTTCAGGTATATTTACAAGAAACTATTACTTAATTACCGTTTCTGTAATGACTGCATCAATCATCATGGGCTAAGAATACCTGATCAAGATGCCGTGGAGCACCCCGTGAATATTGTGTTAACCCCGTCACATGAGGGGTCTGCTTCTCGCAGTGTGTTAACAGTGGATCAATGGAAGGGAATTCTGTGGGAAGTGCAGCTACAGGCGGGATTTTTCTGATTTTACAAGCGAAATACCAAAGGGCTTTACACTACTGGAATTAGCCTCAACGCCTGCCTACATCAAAGTACTGACCAGCCTGTTACAGACGGACTGGCCATTACTTTCTCGTTTCACTTTGCTGAGTACTATTGGATTCTTTGTGAACGCACTCTGTTTCACGTTCTGCAGCCCAGCACAGCACCTGCAGCATTCTACAGGTGCCGCTTGTACGTCTTGAAGTCGCCAGTGTTCTGTTACTTACTGTGACTTGCAAACAGAACTGATGCACGTTAATTTTCGTTGTCTTTATAAGAAGTCAGTGTTGTTTCACTTGTTCATTTGCAAGACGAAACACACGCACACGTGACAGGCACAGCACAACATACATCTTCCTTTCCTCGTCCGTGTTTCGGCAAATAATTTTGCCATCCTCGGGGAGTCCACACTCCCAGTTTAAACTTGCCAATGAATTACAGCACTGATACTGACTGATGCCACGCAGCACTGTCCACACACTAAGGTTCCGAACTTGCTAAACGCAACAGCAAAGCTCATTATACGGGGGAATGCTACACCTAATGAGTACTGATGTTGCACTCTATTATTTAGCAAGTTTTAAATTTGGTGTGTTGGATCTCATGGGAAGGACAAAGTTATTTGCCGAAACATGTAGGAGTAACGAAAGACTGTAAAGCTGTGTCTGTCACATGTGCATCTGTTTCGTCTTACAAATAAACACTTTAATTAAAATGCAAGGAATAAATAATTTAAAAACGTATATTATTTCGTTTGGTTGCGCTGTGTTGCTCTGCCGTTGCACCGCTTTCAGAGTGTCGTCACATGCAGTATATCGATACATGCAGTATATCGATACATTTGTGTTAAATGTAAGCACAGTGAGATGCCGTCCTCACAACCTGTTTTAGTTTAAAAGTTAAGATTGGCTACATGTTTCGACCACCCAGCTGGTCACCATCAGGCCTTCTTACGAGTGTAATAGGGGGAAAGTTCTGCCATTGAGTTCTCACTTGGCGTTACATGCCAGAGTAACTGTTGTGGTACAGCTTAGTTGGGGCAAACATGTGAAGTTCGTACATTTGTAAAATACAGAGGTATAAACTGTGTAACTAGTCCTTAAATTTGTAAAATACAGAGGTATAGACTATAACAATCCTTACAGTTTTTACCTCTGTATTTTACAAATGTACAAACTTCACATGTTTGCCCCAACTAAGCTGTACGCACAAGAGTTATTCTGGCATGTAACGCCAAGTGAGAACTCAATGGCAAAACTTTCCCCCTATTACACTCGTAAGAAGGCCTGATGGTGACCAGCTGGGTGGTCGAAACATGTAGCCAATCTTAACTTTTAAACTAAAACAGGTTGTGAGGACGGCATCTAACTGTGCTTACATTTATAATGTACTGACAGCGGTGTGCGTTCTGTAAAGATACATTTGTTTACTGATCGTGCTATCTTCATCTTGTATAGGGACATGCGCTACGTAATTATTACTCCGGGGCAGAACAGCACCTGACAGGGGCACAACGCCCCGTAACTACTAGTTTCACACACACTTTGCGAGATATGTGGAAAAACGTTATCTGCGGAGTACAACGTGCGTGAGCGTAGACGTAATTTTGCACATCATTTGGCCACCGCCAGTAACAGGTCAATGTTGATAGAAGCTGCTATGAATATCTACCATGCTGGTACATTTTAAATTCCTACTGTCAACAATATCAACATGGCGGTCACGCAAACCTACGCGATGAACCAGGATCAGTGACAATTAAAGCGAAAGTGTGGAAGTTTCCTCTGATGCGAAAAATTTGAAGTTACGGGTCGTAACTCTAATGATGTGGTCGAAATTTGTATGACGCACTGTCTGTACCGAAGCACAAATGTGTAAAAATTAACGTAATTAAAGCGTATGCCTAATTATCAATTTATATGCCTAATTCTTAATCGGTGCAGCCTCGTGTGGTGCCAGTACACACATGAATATTTAAAATTACAGTCGGCGCAGCATCATTCCTTCTTCCAGATTGTTAGAGTTGAGCTACGTGTTTCGGCCCTTTAGTGTTTCCTCTTCAGGCTAACACGAATGTGCTTAGCAGGGGTGCACAAATTTTTAAGAAATCCAGAAGCCAGCTCAAAATTCTAGGCGCCGGAACAGTGACACGCTCACAGTTCCATGCTGAGGGCCCACACGTCAGGCGTCACCGTACAAAATTTAGTTGCCGCGAGGACCTGACGCCCGGGAGTTATGCATCCCTGCTAGTTAGGAACGGCAGGCTGCACGCAGTAACGCGGCATTCTGTCCATAAACACATTCGCATTGGCCTGGCGAATGCTCAACAAACAGTCGAAAGACGTGGCTCAAACTACATACGTTTTCAGTAAAACACGTTCTGCTACTGACTGCATATTTAAGCATTTGTTACTGCACGTTTCTCTCCAATCTCACGGACAAAATACACACCTTACTCTTGCATTTGATTACCCTTAAGCTGGGGGACCCAAGTTTCTCCGGAAGTACGACGCCAGGCGCCAGAAGACGGTAATCGTGCCAGATATTATTGTTTTCAAGTCCGAGATATTTTGAAAAAGGCGGCAGCTTAATCAGTTAATACCCGCAGCCCTTCTCAATTCGGTTCTGTTTCCAGACGAAAACCGCCACTGCTTTCCGCCCACCTGTCAATTTGATTGCGTCCTCTCAGCAACTTCTACCCCCGTCCCCTCCCCCCGCCTTCTCAAGAAGGAATGACGGAGGGTGCTGTGTGGGTGTGGGTGGTTGCAGTTGCTAGGGGTGAATAGGGAGAAAAAGAAGGGAACTTTGGGAAGCTCCCCCTTCAGGACAATCGATGGGCCCTTAGCCCCTATCATCCCTTTGCCTGTTTCCCCCAACTTGCCTTAAGCTCTGATTCCATCAGACATGATGGAGCCTAGCATCGTGGCGCTATCAAGACAGACGCGGGCTCTGCCATGACACTCCTTAAGACGGCGGGAAAGCTGAAGACAACAAATTTACAAGCAGGCTACCCGGTTTCCGTACACTAACGTTAGTATTTCAAATTTAAACTTCTTCTGGAATGTGAGACCCGCAGTCTGGCAGGCATGTAGCAACTACACGGCGTCACGGTCGAGCAGACCGTGGCAGTCCCAAGAACTTTATGTAGCGTCTAACGTGTATTCATTTGGTTTTTTCGTTAACGACACTGTTAACGGTCCATACTACAGGAGATTCTTAAACGCATCCAGTGACGTAACATACGCTTACTCCGTTAAGGTGGCACCACGCGAAGTTCAGCGCGTTGTCCACAGTTGAACCGCGCTGTCTGTACGGCTCCACACCGACGGTTTGCGCGCGGGTAATGCCACATATTCTGTTACCAAAGAGGACACCCAGACCATATGCCCAATTATTTTCCTTAATAACTAAATATCTGCACGTCATTTCGTACTCTCAACCAGTGCCACGTGTTGCAGTCCAGAACAAAACCTTACAAATAACAACACACAGCGTACAGAAATACAGAGCAAGCTACAAGCAGCTTCTTAGCTGTTAACATAAATCATACCCATTTCACACAGCTTGTAGAGAAGTATTGTGTATAAACACGTACACACACACCAGTTTCGTTGTAGCCATAGGTAATTTGTTTTCATGAACAGTTTCAGAGCACTGCGCGTATGGGATCCTCATTTTATCTGGCCCATATCGTTGGTCACTTTCCTGTCGGTTGCCTTACATGTAACGTACGCAACTTGCCTGGGCCACCCAGTCGCCCGAACCCGACCTGTCGCAGAAGTGACTACTCTGTAATCGCGAAGTCAGTCTGTCCACAGTCGCGGTGGAAACATCACTGCAACGTCGCGCGTTTCTGTAAAATGTTTGTGCCGAATACGGATCGTGTAGCAAGTTCGGACGGAAGTTTCCCGACAAGCGTCCTGCGAACACGAAACATGTTTGTCACTCAAGTTCGGTTTCACCTCAGTGGACACGCGATCTCTCAGAAACCCCCATGTCTGCTCACGCAGTGTCACTACGTGACGTGAAGGGTGGAGTGTGGTGTGCTGTGTGTGCAGCTAGCATTAACCGGGCCTTTCCTCAGTCATACCGTACATGCAGACGGACATGTGACAGTACGACAGCACGTCTAGTCGCGTTTCATTAGACGCAAAACAGCGCAGCAGCCCACACAACGAGCAATTAAATGCGTTCAGAGAGTCTTTGGTGAGAAAATAATAAATAGACACGTGACCTCCAACTTCACGGGATCTGAACCCATGCGATTTTTGCTTGTGGAACATGCTAGCAGATAACGTCTGCTCGTACAGTAATCATTTTGACACTGAAGACGATGTCAAAAAATTCAGCATATAACGTCTTCATTTTCGCCATCAGGACTTTGATGTCCAACGAAAAACGTGTTTGTTAGGCGATGCGCCTCTCCTAGCCGAAGGAAATTATTTCCAGAACTTTCTTTAAATACGATGAATAAAAACTCTGTATTAAGTGAAAAACATTGAGATAAAGATTTCCAGCACCCTATTTAAACACAGCCAGTACAAATCTAACACTAAAACGTAACACACTCAAATAAAAATTTCAAGCACGTGCTCTAAACGTCTTCGATAACAAGCCAGTACCAACTGCAATACGTTGGAATATGACATACGGACTCCGACTCACGGCGAACTGGAACGGCGGAGAGCGCGGCGCTGCCTGCCGCCAGGCAGGGCCGTCTGTGACGGGGTCAAAGATATTGGCAAAAGAAAAGAGTGTATCTTGGTCACACGTCTGAAGATGATATGATCGTGTCGAAACATGTAGTTACGTATAATACATAACTGTGAAAGGTAACGCAATCCCTGTACAGGCCCTTAGGGCTGCAGGAGGTTGAGGCTCCCTGAATTTGTAGACAGTCGGCACATGAAGGTGGTAAGGTTGTCAGCCCGACGCACCGGCCACCTTTACCCCCAGAAAATATTCCTAGTGCTCATTTCTATTAGAGGCTGAGTCAAGCCTAAAGCCATAGTGCGGCCGGAAGGATGAGGTCAATGAAAATTTCCAATGACACCATCGGGAATCGAGCCCGCAACCTTCCGGCTTGTAGCGCAGTGCCTCAACAAGATGCGCCACCGCGTGCCCCAGTATATAACTGCAGCATCAATAAACTTGTACTGAAGACGGCAATGTGCAGTGTTCTCTCCTTACAGGCTCGTACGGCCGCCATGTTAGTGCCGCTGTAAAGACGTTGAACGGCACGAAGCTGTAGCGTCACATTTGGGCACAGTGTCGCAAACATCGACTGAGTCTGTTATAACACTGACAGCTGCAAATGTATCAGGCACAGTGTCGCAAACATCGACTGAGTCTGTTATAACACTGACAGCTGCAGATGTATCAGGCACAGTGTCGCAAATATCGACTGAGTCTGTTATAACACTGACAGCTGCAGATGTATCAGGCACAGTGTCGCAAACATCGACTGACTCTGTTATAACACTGACAGCTTTAAATGTATCAGGCACAGTGTCGCAAACATCGACTGAGTCTGTTATAACACTGACAGCTGTAAATGTATCAGGCACAGTGTCGCAAACATCGACTGACTGATAGCTGTAAATGTATCAGGCACAGTGTCGCAAACATCGACTGACTCTGTTATAACACTGACAGCTGTAAATGTATCAGGCACAGTGTCGCAAACATCGACTGACTGACAGCTGTAAATGTATCAGGCACAGTGTCGCAAACATCGACTGACTGACAGCTGTAAATGTATCAGGCACAGTTCGTGAAGAGAAAAACTGTCCTTCGGAAGGCTAAATGGTGCCGTGTTCCGAGTACTTCGGTTTTCCCTGCAGTACATGCCACCAGTGCCCCACACTTGTCGTCCTCTTAACAACGCTACTGTCATAAAGGGAAGCCGTCGAAACCCTGAAGCAATGAAACAAAGCAACGCTTCTGCGCAAAGCACAGGAGAGCGAATTGCTTAAAAATTCAGGCTTCAAGGAGAAAAGGACGTAATGACAGCAGGGGCGCACTTAAGGAGGGGGCTGCCGGGCTGCAGGCCCCCGAAATTCCCAAAACTGAAATTTAAAAAACACGGATTGTGTAGATGTTATGGTATCAAAAGCTTGACGTGGTTTACCCTACAGCCGAAATCAGCCGCTGAAATCGGCTGATGACTGGCACGTTACAATTTTGAAAAATAAATTAATAAAATAAAAAAAATAAGACGACAGGACGCTGTGATTGAGTCACGGAACGTGTAGTTATATTCGTCTGTGTGTACATGCAGTTGCAGGCAGCGTTATGTTGTGCTTACAGCATGATTTTTATAACATAATTTTTAAAATCAAACATAAATTACATATAGCCTCAGGGTCACCCTCCCCCCACCAAATTAGAAATTCTGAGTATACATGTAGGAGAAATTTTTGCTTAAAATTAATAAGAAGGCTTACGAAGGTGGAATGGACATTAGTGGCATGACTGTCATACCAAATTTAATGAAAACTCGTCAGATGTTTTAATTTTTGTTCGGAGCAAAACACAGCACGCAGACATTATAAGGGACCGAAATATTTCCGCGACTGATTCGGCAAGACATCAGTTTTTTCCCCCTGCTCCGACTCTGGTCTTGAAAGACAAAAGAAATGCGTCCATATATTACTTAAACCAGCCGCACACAAACTGCCTCTGCTGGGGAGTCGCCATGGAACAAGCCTGCTGCACGCGTCCATAAAAATATCGCTCATTGCCGCATTCATTGGATACTTTCTCAAATAAATTCTCAGTCACAACCAGCTGCCTCTTAATCTGAGTTTATTTCACAGCTACCAGGTTTCGGCTTTTACGAAGCCA
>BLKM01000294.1:109063-262283 GCA_013340265.1 Coptotermes formosanus
GACAACACGTGCAGGAGGACCAGTTTCGGTAGCTCCACCACTGACAACACGTGCAGGAGGACCAGTTTCGGCAGCCCCACCACTGACAACACGTGCAGGAGGACCAGTTTCGGCAGCTCCACCACTGACAACACGTGCAGAATGGCCCCTCACGTTATTGAATGTGGCTCTGAGCACGATGGCAGGAAGTGTCCGACGTTTCGTCATGGCAGACGATTTGTGCAGTACCTAAAGAAAGTCACCATGCACAATCCCAAAGTGCACACGGCCAACAGAACCCATCAAAGCCCTAGAAGGGCTCCTTAGTGGGCCGAGATTCGAACTGCAGACCTGTGGAACAGACGTCACGCGCTGCTCAGTGCAGTCCTTACATCCTTGTGTGTGCACGACTAAGGTTTGTTCCGTGTTATTGTGTACGTTGGCAAGTAGTTACAACTATGAGCAGAAGATGATAGAAGTGGAAATATGCTTCGTATTGGGTGCGTTTGTGGTACCTGTCTTTGCCTTCTAGATGGCAGCACCGCTTAGTGCAGTGTCGTTCTGCTTTCAGTACAAACGCAGCTTCGTTTCCAAGACTTGGCCAATGTTGTTGAGGACAGGAAATGTTTACGGAGTTTGTTTTTAAGAATTCGCCCTGAATTTTGAACAACACAGCGATTGCGAGGTGATGACAAGGTGACTGTGGATGATATCCAGGGAGACAGGGAACTATAAAGTGTGTCCTCTTATAGCGCATCACCCACATAAATATTACAGCGAGAAAATCCATGATCCATCCAATACTTCCTCCGATCTCCGAATCAGCACAATCTACGGTGCTTCACTATCTTACGTTGTTTATTAATTATTTCTGTAAGATCCATTTTAATATTATCCTACCTGTACTTAGGTCTCTCAATTTATCCCTTCCGTCCCGCTTTTCCGACTGCAATGTCCGTCATTGCATTCGCGCTTCGTACTTGCCCCGTCCTTGGTTTGACCACCCCAACACTGTGTGTTGGGCAGCGCAAGGGACACTGTTTCACTGTGCAGCACTCCCCGGCCTCCTGCTGCTGCCTCTTAGCAACCCGCTCTGAGGCGTCCTCCGTGAGTGTTCTTGCCGCACGGTGTGGCAGACTTGGCAGGAACTACAGTAACAAGACGCTTCGGACAGAGCCTGCCCACTTTCTTATGTTGAAATGCATGAAGGATAAAAAATGTTCTCTTTTCTACCCGGAAGATGGAAGCAGTATGTTCCTCCGAGGCCTTCGTATATATCTACCAAACTACACGGCGTCATATTCCAGAAGACAGCCACAACCTCAAATATCAACCCAAATCTTTCCTTTCAAAGAAATAAAGAATGAACATGTGATTAAGACGGGGGAGACAGTAAAATGCACATAAAATTTTGGTGAGGAGGTGCATCTACTTTGAAGACAAGGAAGAAAATGTGGGGATAAAATTCAGAAGGATTTTAGGTTAATAAGTAGACAGGAAGGGAGAGGGATGCAATGGGCTCATGATCGTGTCCAGTGGCGAGGCCTGACTGACTGACTGACTGACTGACTGACTGCCTGACTGACTGACTGCCTGCCTGACTGACTGCCTGCCTGCCTGACTGACTGACTGACTGCCTGACTGCCTGCCTGCCTGACTGACTGCCTGCCTGCCTGCCTGACTGACTGACTGACTGCCTGACTGACTGACTGACTGACTGCCTGACTGACTGACTGCCTGCCTGCCTGCCTGACTGACTGCCTGCCTGCCTGCCTGACTGACTGACTGCCTGACTGACTGCCTGACTGACTGACTGACTGACTGCCTGACTGACTGACTGCCTGACTGACTGACTGACTGCCTGACTGACTGCCTGACTGCCTGACTGCCTGCCTGACTGACTGCCTGCCTGACTGACTGACTGACTGACTGACTGACTGACTGCCTGACTGACTGACTGCCTGACTGCCTGCCTGACTGACTGACTGACTGCCTGCCTGCCTGACTGACTGACTGACTGCCTGACTGACTGCCTGCCTGACTGACTGACTGACTGACTGACTGACTGACTGACTGACTGACTGACTAACTAACTAACTACATGGAGCAGAGGCCTTCTTGAGAAGCTAACACTTTCTCAGCTAGTCAAGAAATTCCCCGCATTTTATGGAACCCGGAAGTTCATCACCGCATTCACAACAGCCCGCCACTTGTCCCTATCCTGAGCCAGCTCAATCCAGTCCATGCCCCACCCCACTGCTTGAAGATATATTTTAATATTATCCTCCCATCTACGCCTGAGTCTCCCAAGTGGTCGCCTTCCCTCAGGTCTCCCCACCAAAATCCTGTATGCACCTCTCTTTCCCCCATACGTGCTACATGCCCCGCCCATCTCATTCTTCTCAATGTGATTACCCGAATAATATTTGGTGATGAGTACAGGTCACCAAGTTTCTCGTTATGTAGTCTTCTCCAGTGGCGAGGTCACTGTTGAAAATTTGGGTTGTGACCCCGGCCCCTTGATTTAACTGCAAGCTTGCGACATGTTCTGTGCCTTCACCAATAATAACCTTTGAACGGACTGACAGATTTTAATTAAACTTGGTACGCACATTTTGCCACTAGAGGACCCCCTACTTTTGTACTATTCCAGTTTCTGTCATAAGAGATTACTAACAGCGCGACAGTACGAATGTGTGACGCTGGAGCCCCTGAATGTAGCGTTTTTGAAATTTCGGGTTGAAACAAGTGCTGGAATACTACACAACTCGTGTCACGGCAAGTGCCTACATAACCTAAATACTACAGTGACGGTGGTAAATCCGTGTCCCACGTCTTTATTTGTTGGTTGCAACCAAACAATACGTTCAGCGGCGCATGGGAAATTATGCATAGACATCACTAACGTGCGTGTCTTCCCAAACAGTGCGGGCCGTCACACGTAACTCACACACCAACCGGTGCGAGCCACGATACGTCACTCACCGTCAGTATAGGGACAAGACTGAGAGCTTGAACACTAGCAATAAGGGTTCGAATCCCGGCACACGCAACAGACTTTTCTCTTCGCCGCAGCTTCGAGACCGCCTCTGGGCCCACGCGGCTGCTATCTGATGGATACAGGGGGCTTGCCCCCCCCCCCGAGGTAAAGTGGCCGAGGCATGAACCTCACCACTCACCTCCATCCAGTGGCGAGATTAAGAAGACGTGTAGCTTTATCTCCAGTCCCCCCTATATCAGCATGGTGTTGTGCGTAATTAACCCTTTAAAGACGAAGCGTACCTGTTTTATATAAGGACTCAGCGCGTGCCGCGCTGTAAACACTCTCCACTTCGGTTATAAAAACCAATATCTTAATGTTTTATAAGGCAAAAGTTGCTGTTTGTTCTGAGATCCGTACAAAGCACATAAACGCAATGTGGGCACCACGTAGAATTTTTTAATATTAACCCTTTAAAGACGAAGCGTTATCTGTTTTATATAAGGACTCAGTGCGTACCGCGCTGTAAACACTCTCCACTTCGGTTATAAAAACCAATCTCTTAATGCTTTATAAGGCAAAAGTTGCTGTTTGTTCTGAGATCCGTACAAAACACATAAACACAATGTGGGCACCACGTAGAATTTTTTAATATTAACCCTTTAAAGACGAAGCGTTAACTGTTTTATATAAGGACTCAGTGCGTACCGCGCTGTAAACACTCTCCACTTCGGTTATAAAAACCAGTCTGTTAATGTTTTACAAGGCAAAAGTTGCCGTTTGTTCTGAGATCCGTACAAAACACATAAACGCAATGTGGGCACCACGTAGAATTTTTTAGTGTTAAACCTGGTGGTACGTAAAGTTACCGCTAGGCTTTAAAAGGTTAAGTATCTGTGTTTTTAACATTTATACATGCACCTGTAGATGGCCCGGCCGAGCCGAAACATGTAGTACATTGGCACAACCTTGGAGTAAATTGACGCAGTGCGCACAATAAATATAAGCCGCGGTGTGTCAGACTGTTTATTGTTACTGTATCTGCAGTAACACACCGGGATGACCCAAGTTACGGTTGTGTCACGCTTACTTAAAGTGCGGCAGCAGGAACACGGAGCCTGCCAGTGGACACTAGACCCAGAAATGGACGGGAGGGATGCGTCTGTCTGTTTGTGGTCTCCACTGCAGTCTTGATACAAACACCGGGTAACACGAAGGACGGTTCTGTAAAGAGCGGCCCGCCACTGGAGCGAGCTGTCCCAGAGAACCCGGCATCCAATGGAGGTGCAGTTTCCTCCATATCGATCTGCCGTGCTGCGGTCCAGCGCGCTACAGGGTGTCAGTTTAACTCCTTCTCATCAAATAGTTAACACTATAAGTACAGTGGTAACCACACGTGCCACTTACTTTGACAATTAATAGCGCTGCATTTTGCCGCATCGCATTCCGCATGGTTCTCACAACAAGCAGTGAACGTGTCCGTAACAGCGTCAGCTGGCTGCTCCGTTGAAACTCACACAGCATTTGGGTCAAACGCAGGCCTCACACTGTTGATACAGTAACTGTGTTACGCACCAGACAGCTGCCTTCTTACAACAGACAAGACACACACCTGTCGTGCATTCAGGCTTACGGATACATTGTACTCCGTCACGGACTTTAGCTTCCATTATCCCCAACCTTACGTAGCAAAGTTTACCCACGCCCTGCGTGTCACCAGGTTTACCTACACAAAAAAAGGTAAATTTCTCCCTATCCACGCCATGAAGGCCAGTAAAGGTATAGCTCCACTCATTCTTAACCTTGGCACTAGATGAAGGTGAGTGGTTAACTTCACGCTCCAGTCGTTTTTGCCTTAGGAGGAACACCGGTACCCAATGAACAGGAGGCAGGGTGGAAACCGAAGCCGGTCGGGACGTTTTGGAGACGAGAAAAATCAAACCCCGGACCGTCCAGCTCACAGCCTGGTCACTACACCGACTGCACTACCCCGGCTACAGTATCACCCGCAGGTTTTATTTAAACACCTGGGTGATACTGGTGATACTGGCGAAGTGGGTTCATGGTGTCGAGCCGCGCACCTAACGGACCACAGGTTGAACACTTACGGCAGGTCGATTCCCGCTGTTAACCATTAATATTAGATACATTAACCTGCGTCCCCTCTCTGCAGTTCTAGGGGGCCTCACCCTTCCCTGGGGACCCACTGGCACGGCACCCCTACGCGGTTGCGAATGTGCCTTCCCCTGGTAGTCAACGCGTCTGGAACACAACGTACGTTGTAGACAGACTGCAACTACAGTCTCAGTGTGTGAACACAACGTACGTTGTAGACAGACTGCAACTACAGTCTCAGTGTGTGAACACAACGTACTGGCGAGACAGACTGCAACTACAGTCTCAGTGTGTGAACACAACGTACGTTGTAGACAGACTGCAACTACAGTCTCAGTGTGTGAACACAACGTACGTTGTAGACAGACTGCAACTACAGTCTCAGTGTGTGAACACAACGTACGTTGTAGACAGACTGCAACTACAGTCTCAGTGTGTGAACACAGCATCCGAACTCATGGTCTGAGTTCTGTGCCTTCAGTCTTCAGATATTAACCCTTTAAAGACGAAGCGTATCTGTTTTATATAAGGACTCAGTGCGTACCGCGCTGTAAACACGCTCCACTTCGGTTATAAAAACCGGTCTCTTAATGTTTTATAAGGCAAAAGTTGCTGTTTGTTCTGAGATCCGTACAAAACACATAAACGCAATGTGGGCACCACGTAGAATTTTTTAATGTTAAACCTGGTGGTACGTAAAGTTACCGCTAGGCTTTAACAGGTTAAACATGAAACTGCACTTGCGCCCCTGCTTCATTACGTTACCGCAACATGTAGAGCAGCTGGGGTAGCTCAGTCGATATAGTGACTCGGCTACGGACCGAATGGCAGAGGAGTGGGCGTTCGATTCCCGGCAGGGTCAAGATGTCAGTTCATCACAGCATGCAGACCTGATGTCGGGCTTATCGTGCCTTGCAGAAAATGGGCACCGTGGGCTGTTACGGCAGGGCCGGGGTGTGCAGCTGATGCCACCTAGGGCGCAGCCTGATAGTGCTGAACTGCACCACCAGTCCCACACGTGCACAAGGCACTGTGCTGAACTGCACCACCAGTCCCACACGTGCACAAGGCACTGTGCTGAACTGCACATAGGGACAGGTGTGGCTTTACCTGCGTTTGGTGCAATTTGGATCCGTCATCCGTTATAACGCCTGCCTTTTCACAAGGGCCAAGCCGATCCGCTCCATTCTTATAAGCAAATCACGAAAGAGATGTGCACAGCCTCACCGTTCCTAACAGTTCGTCCGCTCCGTTTCTTGACATCCAAGCCCCAAAGACCCAAAACGTGTTTTTAGTTCTTCTCCAGAGCGTTTGTTCGAAATGTTTTCGCTCCGGTAAATATCTAGAGAACAACACTCTAAATGCGCGCAAAAGCGGCTGTACGTCCTGATGTGCATTACTGTTAACCGCTTTCAACCAGAATTTCAATTATTAACAGCTATCAGCAACTCAACAGTACCAAATTTCATGAAGATCCGTTCAACGGTTCTCGTCTTTTTACATGCAGACAGACAGACGGACGGACGGACAGACGAACAGAGACACAGACAGACAGACAGGCAGGCAGGCAGGCAGAAGGATAGACGGACAGACGGACAGAGACACAGACAGGCAGGCAGGCAGGCAGGCAGGCAGGCAGGCAGGCAGAAGGATAGACACAGACAGGCAGGCAGGCAGAAGGATAGACGGACAGACGGACAGAGACACAGGCAGGCAGGCAGGCAGGCAGGCAGGCAGGCAGGCAGGCAGGCAGGCAGGCAGGCAGGCAGAAGGATAGACGGACAGACTGACAGAGACATAGACAGGCAGGCAGGCAGAAGGATAGACGGACAGATGGACAGAGACACAGAAGTGGCGAAACTAACAGTTGCGTTTCATCGTTTCTATTTTGCGAACGCAACAAAAAGGCGTAGCGATTAGAAACGACTGTCACAAGCTATGAAATGTAATCTTGTGTAAGATGTACAGAAACCGTCCGAAACATCCCTAATTGCCGCGGATATTTAACGAAATACGAAGCCGAACAACTTGTAACGCGTCTTAATGAGTTCTGTTGGCAGTGTGGCGTCAGAAATTGCTTAGTGTTACAGGCAACTGGACGGTCTGTGACTGTGAGGTATATCCGTGACACTTTGTAACCTGTTACCGTGACCACTCGCACAAACGGAGGGTGGCAGCACAGGTCGGGCAGGCTGTATACTTAAGTAAACCTGTCACAAGGGTAGGAAAATTCATTTCCTTTTCCGAGGGGAGGAAACATGGCATTTACATTGTGACTGGGTGGAAAGAAGTAAAGGTTCGCTTCATAGAGTGGGACACATTTGAAAAACTCAGGAAGTATTAATTGAATTGTTTAACAACTACCTTCAAGTACGGGAGTTACGCCCGGGGGCGCGCCCGCCCCCCGTAGGGTGAGTATGAACTGTGAATTGGAAAGGTGCGTCCTGCTTGGCTTTATGACCACAACAGGATCAGGTGAAGAGCAGCTAAAGTGGAGTGAGCTACGTAGGAACGAGCGTAGCTACAATGTATGGAGCTACGTAGGAACGAGCGTAGCTACAATGTATGGAGCCATGTACGAACGAGCGTAGCTACAATGTATGGAGCCATGTACGAACGCCAACAATCATAAGAAATAAAGAGCAGCTAAACTGCATAGAGGAATCAGAACTGAAGTTCTCACAGCTGGCAAAATTCATGTTGCCTTCCGGGTTGTGACACCGTGTAGTCTGGTAGGTTGATATCGCCTGTACCCTGAAGATAGAGGCGACAGTTTAGTACGAACCGTTGGTAACCGCCCTCTAGATTGCACGGTGTGATGACGCAGAGTACCGCCACATGTACCCGTTAGCAGTGCAACAGCGGCGCCAACTGTGATCAGCAGCAGGGCGGTGTGGTGTGCGCTGTACGACTTGGTGCTCGGCAAGGTGCCTTATACTGCACTTGATTAACCACCACTTCACGAAGGCGTATGGGCAAATGGACCTGCAAGTCCACGTATTATCGAACTCGGCACTCGATGGAAGTGAGCGGTGCTTCACGCCGCGGTTGCTGTGCGACCAGGCAAAAAGGTAGGCGCACACTGGCTGGAAGGCGAGGTGGGCCTCAGAACTGATTTGGACGCTTTGGAAAAGAGAACCCCCCCCCTCCCCCGCCTTTGCAAGTAACTAAACCCAGACTGCTCGTTCGTCCGACCCACAACCTGGTCCCTATGCTGACAGAGCTACAGATGCTCTTGCTTACAGCAGATTTCACTATCTCCACGCTGTTACGTGCGGCACGGTATCTTAGCGACACTCCACCGGTACTTGTAGCTGGTCCTGCGGTATTGCGGGCACTGCAGGCTGCTGAAGGGATTGCTGGACGCGGACGAAACAGGTCGACTGAAACCTAACTGCTGATGGGTGATGCTTACAGCACAGTGCAAGGAGTATTTTCTTCTTTAGACAAGTGCAGATGTTGACACACATCTGAAACGAAGGACGCAATTTTAATGTTTTTTAACGTTTTGAAGGACGCAAGTCTTTGAATGTTGCTGTAAGCAGGTTTGTCAGTCTGTTCTCATTCTTACACCCAGAAGACAGCCACGCGCGTTGTTTCTTGTCCCTAATTGACTTCCAGTAGGGAGCCGCCCCAGCCTGGCGGGTTCCCAACCCTCGGTAAACCCGGCGTCTGGTCTTGTCAGCGTCTAAGTAATTACGCTGCCACTTCAGGGATACGCGACAGCTAATTATGTGGCTATCGGAGGGGGAATTCTGGGGCACAGTTGCGTGCTGTTTGCGGTGTTCCCTCATGGCTTCATTCAAATTTCTACAATGTCACACTCGAGTTCTTGAAGAACTGATGGGCGCACACCGACTCAAATTCTCCGCCCTTCATTGAACATACCCAAAATTTCATTACCATATTCACAAAAGCCTACGACTTTTCCCTATCTTGAGCTACTTCAACCTGGCAGACACACCTTAGTGACGCGGTAGTGACGCAGCAGAGAGACAGGGTCCAAACAATTTGCAACTTGCAGTGCACATCCCTCGTAGGGAAATTACTCGAAAACATGAAGTTGTTTTGGACACGGCGCGAGATCGTGTCGACTGGCAAGCTTTGATATTAGCTGTTGTTGGTACAGTCACTGAGACCTTATGATAAGAGGAAGGCTTTTGTGTTGGGTGTGGTGAACCGTAGGTGTTTGTTACCACAGAGTTAGCTGATTGCTAAGATTAGCCGTGAGGAAATACGCGTCACGACGGCAGGTGGATGGAACTGCTCCAGACTCATGTCCGGCGTCGGGCTTTAATGTTAGCGGTGCTGAACACTCGGCTGCAGCTGCTCTTTTACAAACTGTTCCATCGGTAAGTTCACATTTGTTAGTTGAGTCTCGTTGACATCTTTGGACGTAAGCGGTAACACCGTGTTTTTACAAACTGTTCCATCGGTAAGTTCACATTTGTTAGTTGAGTCTCGTTGACATCTTTGGACGTAAGCGGTAACACCGTGTTTTTACAAACTGTTCCATCGGTAAGTTCACATTTGTTAGTTGAGTCTCGTTGACATCTTTGGACGTAAGCGGTAACACCGTGTTTTTACAAACTGTTCCATCGGTAAGTTCACATTTGTTAGTTGAGTCTCGTTGACATCTTTGGACGTAAGCGGTAACACCGTGTTTTTACAAACTGTTCCATCGGTAAGTTCACATTTGTTAGTTGAGTCTCGTTGACATCTTTGGACGTAAGCGGTAACACCGTGTTTTTACAAACTGTTCCATCGGTAAGTTCACATTTGTTAGTTGAGTCTCGTTGACATCTTTGGACGTAAGCGGTAACACCGTGTTTTTACAAACTGTTCCATCGGTAAGTTCACATTTGTTAGTTGAGTCTCGTTGACATCTTTGGACGTAAGCGGTAACACCGTGTTTTTACAAACTGTTCCATCGGTAAGTTCACATTTGTTAGTTGAGTCTCGTTGACATCTTTGGACGTAAGCGGTAACACCGTGTTTTTACAAACTGTTCCATCGGTAAGTTCACATTTGTTAGTTGAGTCTCGTTGACATCTTTGGACGTAAGCGGTAACACCGTGTTTTTACAAACTGTTCCATCGGTAAGTTCACATTTGTTAGTTGAGTCTCGTTGACATCTTTGGACGTAAGCGGTAACACCGTGTTTTTACAAACTGTTCCATCGGTAAGTTCACATTTGTTAGTTGAGTCTCGTTGACATCTTTGGACGTAAGCGGTAACACCGTGTTTTTACAAACTGTTCCATCGGTAAGTTCACATTTGTTAGTTGAGTCTCGTTGACATCTTTGGACGTAAGCGGTAACACCGTGTTTTTACAAACTGTTCCATCGGTAAGTTCACATTTGTTAGTTGAGTCTCGTTGACATCTTTGGACGTAAGCGGTAACACCGTGTTTTTACAAACTGTTCCATCGGTAAGTTCACATTTGTTAGTTGAGTCTCGTTGACATCTTTGGACGTAAGCGGTAACACCGTGTTTTTACAAACTGTTCCATCGGTAAGTTCACATTTGTTAGTTGAGTCTCGTTGACATCTTTGGACGTAAGCGGTAACACCGTGTTTTTACAAACTGTTCCATCGGTAAGTTCACATTTGTTAGTTGAGTCTCGTTGACATCTTTGGACGTAAGCGGTAACACCGTGTTTTTACAAACTGTTCCATCGGTAAGTTCACATTTGTTAGTTGAGTCTCGTTGACATCTTTGGACGTAAGCGGTAACACCGTGTTTTTACAAACTGTTCCATCGGTAAGTTCACATTTGTTAGTTGAGTCTCGTTGACATCTTTGGACGTAAGCGGTAACACCGTGTTTTTACAAACTGTTCCATCGGTAAGTTCACATTTGTTAGTTGAGTCTCGTTGACATCTTTGGACGTAAGCGGTAACACCGTGTTTTTACAAACTGTTCCATCGGTAAGTTCACATTTGTTAGTTGAGTCTCGTTGACATCTTTGGACGTAAGCGGTAACACCGTGTTTTTACAAACTGTTCCATCGGTAAGTTCACATTTGTTAGTTGAGTCTCGTTGACATCTTTGGACGTAAGCGGTAACACCGTGTTTTTACAAACTGTTCCATCGGTAAGTTCACATTTGTTAGTTGAGTCTCGTTGACATCTTTGGACGTAAGCGGTAACACCGTGTTTTTACAAACTGTTCCATCGGTAAGTTCACATTTGTTAGTTGAGTCTCGTTGACATCTTTGGACGTAAGCGGTAACACCGTGTTTTTACAAACTGTTCCATCGGTAAGTTCACATTTGTTAGTTGAGTCTCGTTGACATCTTTGGACGTAAGCGGTAACACCGTGTTTTTACAAACTGTTCCATCGGTAAGTTCACATTTGTTAGTTGAGTCTCGTTGACATCTTTGGACGTAAGCGGTAACACCGTGTTTTTACAAACTGTTCCATCGGTAAGTTCACATTTGTTAGTTGAGTCTCGTTGACATCTTTGGACGTAAGCGGTAACACCGTGTTTTTACAAACTGTTCCATCGGTAAGTTCACATTTGTTAGTTGAGTCTCGTTGACATCTTTGGACGTAAGCGGTAACACCGTGTTTTTACAAACTGTTCCATCGGTAAGTTCACATTTGTTAGTTGAGTCTCGTTGACATCTTTGGACGTAAGCGGTAACACCGTGTTTTTACAAACTGTTCCATCGGTAAGTTCACATTTGTTAGTTGAGTCTCGTTGACATCTTTGGACGTAAGCGGTAACACCGTGTTTTTACAAACTGTTCCATCGGTAAGTTCACATTTGTTAGTTGAGTCTCGTTGACATCTTTGGACGTAAGCGGTAACACCGTGTTTTTACAAACTGTTCCATCGGTAAGTTCACATTTGTTAGTTGAGTCTCGTTGACATCTTTGGACGTAAGCGGTAACACCGTGTTTTTACAAACTGTTCCATCGGTAAGTTCACATTTGTTAGTTGAGTCTCGTTGACATCTTTGGACGTAAGCGGTAACACCGTGTTTTTACAAACTGTTCCATCGGTAAGTTCACATTTGTTAGTTGAGTCTCGTTGACATCTTTGGACGTAAGCGGTAACACCGTGTTTTTACAAACTGTTCCATCGGTAAGTTCACATTTGTTAGTTGAGTCTCGTTGACATCTTTGGACGTAAGCGGTAACACCGTGTTTTTACAAACTGTTCCATCGGTAAGTTCACATTTGTTAGTTGAGTCTCGTTGACATCTTTGGACGTAAGCGGTAACACCGTGTTTTTACAAACTGTTCCATCGGTAAGTTCACATTTGTTAGTTGAGTCTCGTTGACATCTTTGGACGTAAGCGGTAACACCGTGTTTTTACAAACTGTTCCATCGGTAAGTTCACATTTGTTAGTTGAGTCTCGTTGACATCTTTGGACGTAAGCGGTAACACCGTGTTTTTACAAACTGTTCCATCGGTAAGTTCACATTTGTTAGTTGAGTCTCGTTGACATCTTTGGACGTAAGCGGTAACACCGTGTTTTTACAAACTGTTCCATCGGTAAGTTCACATTTGTTAGTTGAGTCTCGTTGACATCTTTGGACGTAAGCGGTAACACCGTGTTTTTGCCAGTGTGCAGCCCTTATTTTAATACTAGAGGCTACAATTTATCCAAACTAATTACCAGCTTCTGCTAGGCGCTTGTCTCATCTCAGTTTACACACACACACACGCGCGCGCACGCACACTACTTACCGTTCCTCCTCTCTCTCTCTCTCTCTCTCTCTCTCTCTCTCTCCCTGCAGACTTTGCACACTTTCGGTCATTTGATTCTTCCACTTGCATTATACTGTATAGATACACTGAATCAAGTTTTTTAATTTTCTGACCTTCCACAGCCGACACTCTGTGTGCTGTTTCTTCGTTTACATATAGCCACTTGCCGATCCCGGTGGCCGCGCGGTCTAAGGCGTGGGTCTGCAGCCCATCGCTTGCTGGGATTGCGGGTTCGAATCTCTCAGGAGACATGGAGTCTGTCTCTTGCGCATGTTCTGTGATGTCAGGTAGAGGTTTCTGTGTGGGGCTGATCACTCGTCCAGAGAAGTCGTACCGAGTGTGGTGTCTCTGAGTGCGATCGTGAATCCTCGATAATGAGGAGCTCTGGATCCACTGGCGCTGTCGAGCCACGGAAGAAGAAGGCAGCCATTTATATGTCAAAATTGTTTCCGCTCCGCCTGTGTCTCGCTACAGTTTAGTAAAATAGGAACCACACCCTCTTCTTCGTCACACAGGGAACATCCCCTTCTTCTGCACACCCCCCTTTACCACTTAGTTCCACATTGCAAACCTAAGCCATACTAAACCAATACGTTCACGGTTGTGCGTAAATTTCTCCCCCCCCCCCCCTCCCCGCCTGTTCTTGTTTCATATTCCAGTATGGGGCTAGCAACTTCTTTTCTGCTATTTTTTTTCTGTGTTTGTCTTTTGATACGCCTGGTTTTAATTTGTACTGTACGGTGTCACACACACACACACACACACACACACACACACACAGCCTGCAAGTCAGCTCGGCGACGGCAGACACTGGAAGTCTATGGGGAACGGCGGGTTAGACAGTTCTGGCTGGCATTCCTCAGAGAACCGCAAAGCTTGGATGCCGAACTGCAGTACACCAGCCCTCGGAAGCCCCACTGATGTTCAGCCTCTCCCCTTTATAAGAAATGGTTGGGAACTGCTGTCAGGCAGAATAAGTCATGTTGTCCGTCCCTGCTGTAACGCTGGGGATGAATAATTGGAAAGCGGAATTTGGTGCATGCCACTGTTAAGACCTGCACTTATCTTCAGGTACCTGGCAACCTCCCCGGCATTGTTTCCTGCCGCACAAAAACAAGGGTCCGTAATCTGACTGTCTAAAAGGAACGCCCTGTCGCCATACCCAGGCACTTCACTTGAAAGGTGCCGCAGAACTGAACACGGACCGACTAACAAATACGAACGTTTGGACTGCTGCAGTGTATGGCTGCTCTGCCGATCAGCCACGCGGCCTGGACATCTGGCGGATGAAACAGCCAATCAACTGCCTCGCTGTCACGGCACCTCACAGGTTCAATATCGCCAATACCAAAACTGGAGATACGAGATCTGGAGCAATTCCTATCTTGGCCCTGCTCTTCAGGGATGTTACACGACGTTACCGACGTTCTTCTCTAACTGCTTGAACTCTGAACTTTGGACCGACAGGCTTCCCGAACCGTCGGAAATCAACTGCCAAACTGCGCCATGTAACATCCCAGAAGAGTGAAACCCTACACTACCTGGCAGCGGAAGCCTGAACTACCAATATACTTTCCGTCCTCACAAATATATTTCCTCCGAAGTTTATCCCTTTTTCTACTTGGTCTTCAGAGTGATCATTTTGCAAGAGGTTTCTCCATCACAATTCTATATTCGTTCTTTGTCTGTCCTATCCTACCTCATACTGAACCCGCTATTTCATCTATTATTTATTCCTTTTTATTTAACTACCCTTTCAGTAGCTCAAAGTGTGCAGCGTCGACAGACAGGGTGGTGAAGTAAAGAATGCATCTGGAAAGGACATCAAAGGAGCAGGATGTGCAAGCTTTGACGTGCGGCTGCCAGCCCACAGTTTGCCTGGATGGAATAAGAAACAGCATACAGACATGTGAAACTTGAATAGTGTAAAACTCGCACGACAGCTGACTTGCTTGGAATTAAATATTAAAGGTGTCGAGATTATTTTCGGTTCTTTTCGTAAATTGAATTTTTGGAACACTCGCAGTGAGAATGTTCGAAGCTACACCTGCTGCACTTGTCTGTCCGTCAGCATGGGTGTAGCAAGTGAAGCCGCTACACAGATGTACAGGCGCACTATAATCCTTAGACAATGGTGCAATGTTCCCTCTAAGCTGCGCGGCCGCGCAGTGACTGAAATGCTCCCGCGCACACTGAATTGTTGCCGCGCAGCTTGAATTTTTCTGTGTTCATTGTAAATATTCTGATTATGCATATTACAAAAAACTTTTAAAGCGTCGCGCAGTCGTCAGGTCGCGTAAAAATTTTCTGCTCAGAGCAGTAGCAGGGCCGCGCAGTTGTAAAAAAAATTAGAGGGAACGTTGCAATGGCGTCATATGCGCTGTATCACTGATGTGTATTTGGAATTTTCCATCGTCACTGATTGCACAAACACGACGTTTCAAAGACGTTTCGAAAGCAGTCTGCTCTCGAAACGTCGTGTTTGTGCAATCAGTGACGCTGGAAAATTCCAAATACACATCAGTGATATATCGCAGATGTTCAAATAATTTGATACCCAAAAATTTTACTGATACTTGTCTGCACGCCCACGGTGCGCACTTCGCTACGTCATAGCTCTTTGGCCTTGACATTCATTTATTGAGCACCTTTACGCAATAGGAACGTCTGGAACGTGAACTGCGGGTTTCCTAAATGCCGCCTTCCGAATTCGCCTAGGTCACTTATCCTGGTTTCATATGTTGCAGGCACAGATCAGTTTTGGGCATTGTTTCCTGGCTGAAGGAAAGAAAATACGCTTACGTGACCACCACTTTGCACCAGCGCTTTCACTTTTAAACTACTGAACCATTTGATGAATTTTAACGAAATGTGGCTACGAACGTTACGCCATTAGAGGCCACCTCAACCTGAACATGACGAACGTTACGCCATTAGAGGCCACCTCAACCTGAACATGACGAACGAGTTTGTGAACTGGAAACGACACTAGCGCCACTGAATATAGTCCCGCTTTATTTATTTATTTACTTATTTATTTATAGCGTATTTACGACTACATCATATAGCACTGAGTGATAGAAGTGGGTAGTGAACTGAAAAGGGCGCGAGAGGATGGGATCGTCGTCAAATGTACGGCAATATTTCGACACCTGTGCAGAGGACCTGAGAAACACCACGGAACGCTTCAGTCAGGACAGTGGATGTCTAGGCCGAAACTCGAAACGCGCATCTTCTGAATGCAACTGAGGTGCGTCACCGCTTGACGGCACTTGCTCATTACAAATTCCGCAGGGAATATGGTTTTAAAGTCAACAATTACAAACATGGTGACGGTGCGAAACTTTGATGCCATAAGAAATCAACGTAGACATGTTGAGGTAATATTTTCTGTCTCAAAAAATAAAAAGATACACAAGTTGTCACTGCTCACGCCTTGTAGGCATATTGGGGGGAGGTATGGCTCCACTCGTTCTTAACCTCGACATTAGATGGAGGTGAGTGGTCAATTTCACGCCCCGGTCGCAGGACCCACGGGAAAGTACCCCGGTACCCATTGAATAGCAGCTGGGTGGGCCCCAGAGATGGTCTAGACGTTGTGGGGAAGAGCAGAACCTCTTGCCCCTGCCAGCATTCGAACTCCTGGTTTTCGAGGCCGCAGCCTGGTCACTGTACCAGCTAAGCTATTCCCGCTGTTGTGTGTGAATTGGAGTCAAAGCAAATACCAGAGCGACATAAGCCTCCAGCTGCTGGTGTGTGGGAGGAGGCGGGGCGTAGCGCCCCGCACGTGCGGGAGGCAGCTTTCCTGCAGAAGGTACGGGTGGAGTCGCTATCACAGGAACAGCTGCATTCTATAAAGCGCACACTGCTCTTGCACAGAAAATACGCAAAATTACAATAAGACGCTCACGAAGAGGCTACTGGCACCCTTTCTGTATCCGTCTCTTAAAATCAAAAATTGCCTTTCAGCAGCCATTTTGTGCGAATTTGCCATAGTGAGGTATTTAATAAAATCTAAATCTCGCGTTATGCGCAAAACTTTAAACAATGCAAATCCAAAAAAACAAAAAATTAAAACAACTCAGTAGGGGCACAGCGCGTCCCAATTACAGGCCCATCGCTATCCTGTTCGTCCAGTGCCGTAGGAGCGTGTCGATATTTTCCACTTTTTTCAGACAGTGCAGTACTTCGATTAACAAAACTGTCATTAAATTAGCTCTTATTGTTTGTTTATATTTGCTTAAAAGTACTTTCTTTCTTTCTTAGTGCTTCCCTCTTCTACCTACTTGTTCACAGCAGGTGTAGAGGGTTTTTTGTAATTTTCACTTGATCACACTCACACACCACAGTCGGTAGGACTCCTCTGGACGAGGGATCGGCCCGTCGCAGAGACCTCTACCTGACAACACAAACACTGTACAAGACAAACATCCATGCCCCCGGTGGGATTCGAACCCATGACTCCAGCAAGCGCTCGGTCGCAGACCTACGCCTTAGACCGCGCGACTACTGGCAGCGGCTTAAAAGTACTTCTGAAAGCAAAAATACGCTACAGCGGCTGCAGAGTTATGCGCCCCGCTCGACTTTATATTTGTTCGTAAGGAAACATCAGTCTTGTAGCACGCAATGTCTTCACGAAAGCAACCTTCGCGTAAAATGCGACCGCACTGTACGTGAGGCTGCTGCTGCTGCTGCTGATGATGATGATGACAGTCACATACCAAGAATCGTAGGCAGCAAAGACGTGTCAGTCCACTACCACAACCCCGGCTACACAGTGACTTCGACGCTGTGGGCGCCGGACAGTCTGCATGACGTGATGAACAGAGTGTCACGCCCCGCGACGGGAAGAGTGCCGTCCGCAGCCCGTCACTAAACTGCATTTCAAACTGGGTAGCCCGGAACATAAACAACAGAAGGTCTGATGAAATCTGCGATGTTATGCAGCGTCGAGTGGTAATCCTTTATCGACGTTTCGGGACAACTAATCGGTCTCATCTTCAAGGGTCAAGAATATGACCCTTGAAGATGGGACCGATACGTGTCCCGAAACGTCGGTACAGAATTACCACTCGACGCTGCATAACATCGCAGAAGAGCGCAGATCGCATTACCATCTGAAATCACTAATGAGAAGATCTGCCAGCCGGCAGTGTGCATCAGTACACCAGGCTTTAAGATTTGTGTCCGGATGTCCCTGTCCGTCTTGCGGCGCGCCCTTGTGGCAGCAACGAGTGGCTGCCAAAGCTAATTATAAACACAGAACCGCGTGTCTCACCTCGTGCCTCGTTAATGTAGGCACATCGCGTATGAAAGAATCCATATACATATATATGCACGCACGCACGCACGCACGCAAGACAGCCATTTTGTCGTCACGTGTGTTAAGTGGGCCAAAGACAACAACAACAAGCGGCTGTGGAATATATGATAAGTCGGTACTACAGCGTCTACCTTCGCTGAAAGAAGCTAACAGCTTAACTCTACAGAGCAGCGTCGCTTAATGCGTACTGTCATTCAGTCAGTTCCAGTACCTTGGTGCACATGTGGCTGCATTTTCAGCACTTTTCAAATTCCCCGCCTGCACATCCAGCGGCGCCATGACGTCAGTGTCTTTTAACCCCCTCCCCTGGCAAAGCCGGGACACAAGGCGCAAGCAATTTTGAAACCGTATGAAATATTTGTTTGTGCAGATACATGCTGCAGGTCGTGTTCTGTACGTACCTGACTGGTGTTGTCTCCCTGAGTGTGTTTCTTAACATTAAAAAATTCTACGTGGTGCCCACATTGCGTTTATGTGTTTTGTACGGATCTCAGAACAAACAGCAACTTTTGCCTTATAAAACATTAAGAGACTGGTTTTTATAGCCAAAGTGGAGAGTGTTTACAGCGCGGTACGCACTGAGTCCTTATATTAAACAGATACGCTTCGCGTTTAAAGGGTTAAAGAATCGAAACACGCTGGAGTTGTAGCGTGTGAAGTGTGAAGTTACATGTCACAGTACTGTGCGTTTTGTTGTTTACTGTACTGTACACTGTATTGCAAATTACTAATTCGTTTCGTAAAAGTAGCAATGCCTTATCCTAGCTTGTAAATCACATCTTACACGTGTTTTCTTCTTGCCAGTACATTTGTATCGCACACGACGCGCAGACAAACACGCACCACACTTCCAACACGTGTAAACTGTCCACACATTCATTCACTCATCCTTCATTCTGCGTATTGAATTTTACGCTGCACGCACGCACACAAAAATTTGCCTAAGATGCTCACACGACACAGGAAGTTCAGCAGGCCTGTTCAAAGTTACATGAGATCTGGGATAGCTCAGTTAGTATAGTGACTTCCTGTAGGGACAGAAATTCTTCTTTTTACCATCGTGTAAGATATGGGGCCCACCAACCCCCTGTCCTGTGATTAACAAGAGTTACTTGTGGTGGAACTAAAGCGGGCACCTCAATCTAGTGAGGAAATTAAGAATTAGTGGAGATATGCTTTCACTCCCCCCCCCCCCGCCCCCAACTGTGTGATCTCACCAACTGACAGCGTCGTTAAATGAACCCTTGAAGCCCTACACGTTTTCACAGCACAGGGACAAATTTACATTGCTTTGCAGCTTGTATTTTTACAAGCGTATTTATAATTCAGGTACAGATCAGTTCAGAAGCCTCACAATACTCCAGTCGCTTATGCAATTAGCGTTACACAAATACATCGGTACAAACACTGCGTGGAGAGATCTGATTGTAAGGTCTGCGCCGTTTTGTACGAGAGGTGGATTCTTAGAAAAACCTGGGACGCAGTGCGTTGCTTGAACTCACTTCACAGGCATCAGACGCCGCTGTGCGGGCTACAGGTACCTAGCGGCGACTGAAAGGGTCACCGCAAGCAGTTACCCAAATAAATAAATAAATAAATAAATTCACAGCGAAAACCTTCCTTAAAACTGACAGCTACTCAGTGAAGATATTTTATCGTTTTAAACACCCACATGTTCATCACCGTCTTCACAAAAGCCTATAACTACTGGCTGCTATCATTGTCTAATACAACTAGAATTACATCTGAACTAATAGCAGATTTTTAATTATTCATTGCTTGTTTAACGACGCTGATAGTATCGCGGTCTGTACAGCTTCGAATGTTGGAATGACCAGCCAAAAACTGAATGGCAAAGAATGCAGAAAGGGCGCGGCTGTGCCCTCACGCACGGCAGTATCCAAGGCGCCGAACTGAGGAAGGCTGACTGAAGGCAATGGGGTACACCTGCTGGAACACTCTGTATTCGGGCCGAGATATGAAACCGGGACCACCGGACTCACACGTTAGGTGACCTCTAGTCAAATGATATTCGTACCAGGTGTCAGGAAGACCCGTAAATTTGTTTAAGACGTACTGTCTGTGGACACACATGGCCATTACTGCACCGCAAGTGTCAGCCCGTGTTTCCTGTTCAAATACGGCACGCACTGGAAGCACACCGGACTGCCGCACAAGTGGTGTTAACTTGACGGAGCGGCTGGCCGACTGCCGCCACTGACGCCAAAACGAGCCGGAAATATGACTTTATGAATTGAGTACCTTATGTCACGTTATTACTGTTACTGCTACTGCTAAAAGGTAAAGATGTCCCTGCCCAGGGCATAAAGGCATCTGGGGGGAGCAGAGGTACAGCTCCACTCAGTCTCCACCTTGGCGCTAGGTAGGGGTAACAGGTCAATTCTCCGCTACGGCTGCTTTACCCCCAGGGAAATAACTCCAATACTCACTGAAGCAGAGGCTGGGTGGGCGCCACAGCCGTCTGGAAGCGTCTGGAGATAAGAAAATCTCGTACACTGACCGGGATTCAAACTTCGGTTCGTCCAGCCCGTAGGCTAGTCGCTATACCGACTACACTAGCCCGCTTCCTACTGCTACTGCTGCTGCTAATCATAATCATAATAATACCGTAGATGTTTAGGATCATCGCGGTACGGCGTGTTTGTTGCGTTCGGCAGGGGCTAGTGACGGCTCCGCATTACACGCGACACATTTGTTCCTCTTCCCCTTAACAGGCCTGCCGCTCAGTCCCATGCAGACCGGCACAGCGGCAGTTCACACAACTACAGCAGTGACCATGATATTCATTGTTTCAGATCCTGCACAGAACACGAGTTTAGGTGCAGCGATGGAAGCTGCGTCACCCTCACATGGAAGTGTGACCTTGAACGTGACTGTGCCGACGGGTCTGATGAAATCGACTGTGGTGAGTCTGATAAACACTTCCGATTTTAATTTCACAACCATCCGATTTATCTGGCGCAGAACACTGCGAGGATACACGCAAATAAAGTGTCCAGCAGAACATTTCCATTGGAGTTTTGTAATACTTTAAAGTTACCCATTACAGGCCTGGACAGGCCCTGAGGGTTCCAGGAGGTTGAGGTTCCCAGAATTTCTAGACAATCGGCACGTGAAAGTGGTAAGGTTGTTAGCCCTACGCACCGGCCGCCTTTACTCCCAGGAAATATTTCTGGTGCTCATTTCTGTTAGAGGCTGAGTCGACCCCAGGGCCACAGTGCGGCCAGGAGGATTATGTCAATGAAAAATTCCATAAGTTAGCTATAAACAACACTCTAAGCTTCTAAAGCTGTCTGTGATGTTGACTGCAGATGTTGAACCACCTTCGTGCAGTGAAGGTGAATTCCAGTGTGCTTATCCTCGCTGCATTCGCCTCCAGTTTCGCTGTGATGGAGATGATGACTGTGGGGACGGGAGTGATGAAGATGACTGTCCGAAAATTGATGGAAACTGTGGCAAGGGACAATTCAAGTGAGCCAAATGTTATGACAAGGCTTTAAATATTTTATGCCATTCTAGCCACTTTTGATCAACTCTTTACACTCCATATCAACATTCTTTGGTCGCCCAACTGAATACTTAGTTGTGCCTTTATGCACATTTCTCTATTTACCAACCCACCTACTGTCCATCCTGTCAGTCCACCCTAATCCGTTCCCTCAGCTGGCAGGCTGATCATCGTGGACCCGTGTGTATTATTCCTGCTTCATATACGGGAAGTCTTAGATTAAAATGTTGGCCTAGACAGCAATTTTGCTGAGGTTTTCGTAGTCTATCTCATTCTGTTGGGGCAGTTTCTGGGATGGTACTTTAAACTAGGCTTCAACTGTAACATATCAATTACTTCTTGTGTTGTGTGTAGGTGTAACAATGGCAAATGCATCTCTGAGTGGTGGCGCTGTGATGAAGAAAAAGACTGTGAATCGGGTGAGGATGAAGAGGACTGTGTGGAGAAACGTCCACGCACGTGCGGACTGGACGAATTTTCATGTTCCAGTGGCAACTGCATACTGGTATGCTACTTATGACTGTACACACACATGATGTTTACATATTGCTATACTTAAGTTTGGTTAACCTTCAAGGGAAGACACACAATTTCTTTCACTAACGTGCATGTGATGGTGTTGCATTTCTATGAGAGAGACAAGGAAGTGATTTATTGCACTACACCACCAATTGCTAAGATTATACAAAAACACTAATCACCAACAAATGCACAAAGAGAGTTTTATCATCAATCATAATACACTCCTACATGTTTCGACCCTGCTGGGTCATCTTCAGGGAGAACTTTTTTGTTATCGTTACACTAAGGTTGCACTTTATAGTTGAGTGAGAATGTGCTGTGGACTGTGTACTGGAGGCATGAACTCTCTGCGGTCGGAGCATTCATGGAATGATACTGACACAGAGAGACTGAAGTACTCAGAGTAAAGCCTTTCCCACTGCCACATTACCCATTGTTCCTGCAAAAGGGCCTGAATGCAAATTAAGCCTGTTTACATATAGGCCACTATTGTTGAATATTAATTTGGTACAGAAAACATGGGTGTGTGATGGCATCAAGGACTGTTCCCGGGGTGAAGACGAGACCAAGTGTGAGCCTACGTGTGAAGACAATCAGTTCAGGTGTGGAAATGTTAGTGGCCACGAATCACTGTCAGTAACTTCAAGATCAACAATCACCTGTATTGGAAAGAAACATGTGTGTGATGGAAAGCGGGACTGTCCCAGAGGTGAAGGTGAGACACGTAACTACCACAGCAGTTTAAGTGCATCACACAGAGTAAGCACGTGTTGCTGGTTGTAGTTTCAAATTTCACGCTGTCCATTAAGATTTAATATAGGTGGCAATGCCATCGACATTCTTGTATTTCAGGCTGGATTTTGGGAGCCTTTCACTTTCCATGTGTGTTGAAACAAATTATTTCAGAAAAGTGGTTCTGAAAAATATACATTACATTTTGGATTATATGGTTTTTGGAATACAACACTTCACAAAATGGATCTGTTTCTGTCTTCAGATCCAGTTTCATAAACATTGTTCTCTTTGGAATACCAGACAATGGGTGAAATCCAGAAAACCAATACTCCTCAGTTAGTTCAGCTTTTTCTCTAAGGTTTCAGTGCAGAGTTCTGAAAACTTTGCTTCTTTTGTGGTAAAAAATAGGGTAAATGTAGGCAGTTAAAATCTATTAATCCATTTGGATGGGTTCACAGGACTGTTCTGGTCCAAGGGTTAACATGCGTAAGAGCTCTTAACTATGCTGAATAATTAATTTCACTTGACATGGTCAAATAATTGTGTTGCGTTGCTGGATATGTATTATTCATCATGAGAATCGATCATCCACTGATGTTTTCAGCAGCTTGGTTTTTCTTATGACAAAACTTTCTTCATCCTTCTCTTTCCTCCAGCAACCATTCCTTTGGTGTCACTGCTCTTTCTTTGCTTTTATTTATACATCTCTCATTTGGTAATATTTGGTCATTCATTCAACGTCTTCATTTTTCAAACTCAAATCATACTGTCATTCATGTACAGCACTTATCAATTACCATAAAATCTGTCATCCACATACAGCACATGTCAGTTACCACGAAATCCTATCGTCATAGCACATGCGCATTACCAAGAAGGCCACTATCATCCATGTAGAGCACATATCCGCTACCACAAACCCCACTGCCATCCATACACAGCACATGTCCATGGATTCTGTCTTCCTTAGACCCTTAAAGACTTCCTGTCTGCCCCTGCAGCTACACTTGAACTGCAGAATATTTACAGAAATATCCGAGTTTAGATATTCAGCATACATCAGTAAATAAACAGCATTCTTTAGTGAAAGAATAACCACAGCAATGCATACGTGTGCTGTATGTCACATGGCAAGACAATATACAAGTATGTATTAACACAATCTAAGCACGAACTTCAAGATGGTCTTAGCGACATTGTACATCTGTTTGGACAGTGGCACACCATGTTCTGGTGCAAATTCTAAATTTAATGGATTAGTGTAACAAATTTCTTTTTAGTCTCTGTAAATTTTGTTAGATATACCACGTACAATACTTAATATTATGTGATGCACAAAATTTGTGTCATCTAGGATGCTTATACCGTCTTGCCTCATTAAAATGCCATTTGAATATCATTTATAATATAAAACACTGTCAACTGTTATTGCCATTCATCTGTTTTGCTCTATGACAAAGATGAATGGAACTGTCCTCACAAGAAAGAATGTGGGCCTGGAAGCAAGTGCCACCAGCAGTGTGTGACGCTGGCAGACGGGACTGAAGCCTGTAGCTGCCACACTGGTTATACCTTGAACTCTGATGGCTACAGGTATGTGGTACCACAGAAGCTCAAATGTTTGTTGTTGATCAGCTTCATGAATGATATATCTGCTCCTGTTGTAAATGACTGTCGTGATGAGTGACATGTGGATTCACAGAAAGAGCAGATAAGACTGTGGTCTTCTGGGGCACAATGATGTGTAATGTGGTAGCTGGACAGCTGGAGACATATCAAGTGTCACAAAGAAAATGTCTGTCAAAGGTGTGCTCTCCAAATGGCCATGTAACAAATAACTGCTTGTAGTTCACAAGATTATGAAAGCATTACTTTGATTTGCAGCTGTCGAGATATGGATGAGTGTCTGTATGAGACAGACCCAGTGTGTAGCCAGACCTGTAACAATACAGTCGGCTCGTTTACTTGTGGTTGTATGACTGGTTACATCCTCCGCCCCGATGGGCAAACATGTAAGGCTCTTGGAGCTGCCCCAACTCTGCTCTTTGCCAATCGACTTGACATCAGACAAGTAAGTACATGTTTATATTCATATTATTACCATTCATAGCATTCATCCATTTGGCTGTTAACAAAGAAATATTTCATGTTCCCTGTTTGCTGATTTGCCTTAGACATTCATAAATTTCAGTAATGTGTTGTTAAGGTTGAGTGGGATGCTCTCAGGTTTGAACCCTGTAAAGAAGAAACCCGCCTTTGTTGATGTACTTGCAGTAGCGGTATGAGTGAACTCCTGTCAGCTACATTTTGAGATATTTCCTTCACATGGATCTTTCAAGAACAAGTATGCTAATTGTGCTTCAGTATGTTAACAAACAGGGATCGACCCTGCATAAAAACATGATATAATTTGCCACCTGGTGGTCAGTGGTAGTTCAGAACCATTCAGACAGACCAGGGTTTAAGCCCTCACATGACAGACTCCCAGAGACTTCAAAATACATTTTGGTACACAGTAAGACAGTGAAGTTTAAGGGGACAAACACAAAATTGGCATTCATCATAGATTATTAAAAGTGATAAAAAGAGACCTAAGAATTTTGATTCACATAAGGATGATGATAGCTCCAGATCAAAGAGAATTAATAAAGTATGGCTCAAAGAGCTTTACAAATACATGCCTGTTTTCTCAAATATCATTATCAGTATATTTCTACCATCTCAACAATATTTATCAATATATGTGCCTGTCATCTGAAATAGAATTATCAATATATCTGCATCATCTCAAAGAGCACAATCAGTATGTCTCCATCATCTACAAAATTTGTTGTGTTAAACACAGCACCAATACGGTCCATCATATCCATTCATGTCACTGTTTCTCAACTGGTGGTCTACAGACCCACACTGCACTAGGCATAGGTTTTGCTCTGCAGAATGCAAGTTCTTTCCTTTAGGTTTCCCCAAATTGCACTGTCATTGTCATTCCTGCTTGGAAAACTGTTCTTGAAATACAAATTTACATTCACTTAACAAGGGTCTTTACAGTTTAAGTATGTTCCTTATTTGTCTTATTCCAACTCCAAACGTTACCATGAGTTGTGCCGAGAGGTTCTGCAAATAGAGATAATTTTGGGAAGGGCTCTACAGAATTAGTGAGACTTGGTAAAGGACCCACATTGCCAGAAAGGCAGATTACTGGTCCCACTGATTCATGTGACACCATTACCCTGTCCAAAAACATCCGACACCCTTGACAGAGCGTTACTGAAGCAATACAGAAAAGCCATGTGTCACAACAATGTGAACAAGGAGAGTTCCCATTAAGTAGGTGACAGAAACTTCTTATTCACATTCTGACAGAACAAAATAATGTTCTCTTGAAGGATAACACCCTTTCATCCACCTAATGTGCCCCCTTCGTAGCAATGGTCATGAAAACAGCATCTCTGTCCTTTGTCTCCTACTTGTCCAGGCAGGTTCTAGCACCTTACTCCAGTTCATGTCTCTGTTTCCCTCAGCTTGATTCTTACACCCACCTGCACTAAAGCCCGAAGGTTAGGGCAGCACAGTCCTCCATCTACATGAGTACACACTGACACAACCCAGAAGATCAAAACCAAATTTTCACTGCCCTGGATGCCTCAAATTACAGTACACTGAAATTTAACTGTTGTGTGTGCAGATCAGCCTCAACAGTGCCAAATACACAGCTCTGCTGAAAGGTCTGCACAACGCAATTGCCCTGGATTATCATTACAAGAAAGGACTGATCTACTGGTCAGATATATCCATGGATGTCATCAGAAGGGCCACTCTCAATGGAACAGGAGCTATTGGTACGTATTACATGAAGTTGGAACTGGCCACATCATTTAAATAATGAAACTTGTGACAAAGGAGAGAAACCAGCACTTAATCCTTTGACAAAATATAAAACAAACATTTGCTTCAACTACTGGAAATTAGAAACTTACACTGCAGAAACAGTTTATAGTTATTTACACTTATTTTTTTCTGGAACCCTTACTAATATTTAATTTAATTTGCTGTAGGTGTAGTTTACAGCACCCAAGGATAAGATTGAAAATGCAGTACAGTACACACAAAATTCTGGCTACACAGTTGAAGGGTAGACCATCTAGGAGAACTGGCTATGGCTGAGAGGATAATACTAAGAGTGATCTTGTGTGGATATGGATTCTTCAGGGTCAGGACACACTCCAGAATTTGTCTCACATTAACACATGAATGAAATTTTAGGTTCCATAAATGCCAGGGAATTTCTTTAGTAGAGGGGCAGATATTACTGTCTCAAGCATGCAGATCTACAGATTTAGTCACATTTGCGTTTTGTGAAAGAAAGATGCCACTAGTGAGGAGCACTGCACAATGCCTGGCCATGTCACTTTTTATATAATTTGTACATTATATTACGGTAGGCCCCTATCTGTGTTTTGGTCTCTGAAGATAATAATGGAATGCTGAATGAAAATTGAGAAGCCTGCTGCCTACAGCACACACACACTGAACTTCTTGTGAAGGTATAGCTATGCTAGTCTTCTTAACCTCCAGCACTAAACACAGTGAGTGCTTAGTTTCACGTGCCGATCACTTTATTCTGTGGAGAGAGCCCCCAGTACCCACTGGGCAAGGGGCTGTGTGGGCTTCAAAGCTGGCCTGGACACAGTGAAGAAAGGAAAAACCTGTCACCCCCCCACCTCCCCTCCCAAATCAAACTCTGATCTGCTAGACTAAGATATAAGAGGTATCAATTACTGTGCTGGCAATAACGTCCCCGCACTTTAAATCAACAGATGTGATTCGCTGGGGTCTGGAAAGTCCGGGTGGAGTAGCAATTGACTGGATACATGATACCATCTTCTGGACAGACTCTGGGACACGTCGTGTGGAGGTGGCAACCTTGGATGGGAGAATGCGTGTCATTATTGCATCTAGTGATGTGGACAAGCCACGAGACATTGCCGCTCACCCAGGAGAAACTGTAGTCTTCTGGACTGACTGGGGTGTGTATAAAATTCAACTGTGTGGTGACTGAAGGTACAAAACCTCAGGTAGATAAGAAATTCGTTGAAATATAAGGTCCATATCTCATGTAGGTATGGAAGTTATGTTTTAAATAATTTCTGGGGACATTAACTGCCACCATGTGAGAAGAGGGGACTTAAAATCCCCCAGTATTATAGGGCTGGCGGCCAGATTTTAAGGTGGGTGTAGAAGTATTAATATTGGTAAATATGACATTCAGGTGGCTAGACTGCACACACGCATGTTACAGTGACGCGACACACAATCAATAAAGGTCAGTGTTTTAGAAAATAAAACATATGTTTCTATGTAATGTGATATCTGCCCTGCTGATTGGCAGCACTGTCAGAGCTTCTGTGTATGTAAAACTGCACTCCACAAATAAGAGAGCCTGAACATCATGGTTCAGTGCATGACACTCCTACTTTGTATTTAGGAGGTTGGGATTCAAGTCTCGGCCTGGGGACTAGCTACTGTGAGCAGTTCTTCATGGTGCCTGTTAAGTGTCACCAGGTTAATGCAGCGCACTACATTAAATTAGGCCAGAGCTTCTTCCTTCATATCCTTTCCAATTCATTATTCACTGATCACCCCAAGACTCAACACTATATGCTCTGAGGTACTAACAGTATAATTAAATATACCATACACAAATAAATAGAACTGATAAGGGATTCAAAATTCCAAAAAATGTTGTGGGAAGATACGAGATGATGAAACTGGCATGCATTTTTTTTTACTTATGACCTATACATTCATTTCTGACCTTGAGAGGGTGATGCTGGCTTTCTATGCTGGAGGTCTAAGGTTTTAGACTAACTGGACCTATAGTCCATTTTTCTGTGTGATTTTTCCATCTTTCATCTCTTACGAAGTTCCAGACTGCACAAACAAGAGGAGTACTCAGTGAAATTTTAGACTATAACAGCACTGAGTGTGAAGATTGCTATCTTGTGGAAGTGATGCTGTATAGTTTGATAAACAGGCACATATGTCTTGAGGAACCTGCTGCTTTCATCTTCAGGGTAGAAGACCTGAAGATGGAGGCAGCAGGTACCTATATACCCATCTACATGGCATTATGTTCCAGAATACCATAATCTTAGTGAGTACCAGTTCGCTGGTACTCTGGCCTAATTTAATGTAGTGCGCTGCATTAACCTAGTGACACTTAACAGGCACCATGAAGAACTGCTCACAATAGCTGGTCCCCAGGCCGAGACTTGAATCCCACACTGCAGTTCAAATTATGCACTCAACGTAGTTTTCTTTTGTCATCATTTTCTGTTGTCATATCATCATAGCATTTGTAGTCTTACGTATACATAATTTTATGCATCATCACTTATCACTCTGGTGATAACAGTGATATTTGCAAGGTGACATTAATCACATCACTATGCTTTGTCTCTTTCCTGAGATAACAGGTTGTTTCACACCACAACACTAGACACCCTCAGGTCAGTACTTGACAACAATCAACCACGACTGCATTCACCATCTGAAAGACACAAAATTCATCACGTTGGTGATATGTTTAGGTAAAGGCATCAGTAAAACTGGTAAAGGCAAAGTTGCCCCTGCCCATGCTATGAAGGCATATAGGGGTGAATGGAGATACAGTTGCAATTATTCTTAACCTCAGCACTAGGTGGAGGTGCAGTGGTTGACTTCATATGCCAGCCACTTACACCTATTGGAAAGAGCCCCTTGTAACCAGGAACTAGCAGGCTGGGTGGGCCCCAGAGCCAGTCTGGGTGTTTTGGAGAAGAAAAGAATCTCTTTCTGCTGTCTGGAATCAGACCTTGGATTGTCAAGCCTGTAGCCTAGTCACTAGGATGACTGAGCTTTCCCAGCTCATCGTATGTTCAGCACTTGGACAATCACAAACAGACTAATTACGTAATCAAACAAATCAACTTGGATATAGTAAAGTGTATGAATATACATAGTGTCAAACAAGGTGAGGAAATAGCTGTAAATGGTGAAGAGGGCGCAGTCTTGAGGAAGGTAGCAGCTGTCTGTTTCAAGGTACTAGCCCAAGATTTGGGTGGGAGAGACTGAACGAAATTAAGAACAACCCAAGTCAGAATAGCTGGTAGTCTGGCCAAGCATTGAACTGGAGATATTCCAGATACAAGTCAGAAGTGTTAGTGCTGAGTTAGTTGTGTTAGTGCTCAGTTGGTTGTTTTAGCACTCAGTTAGTTGTGTTAGTGCTCAGTTAGTTGTGTTAGCGCTCAGTTGGTTGTGTTAGCGCTCAGTTGGTTGTGTTAGTGCTCAGTTAGTTGTGTTAGTGCTCAGTTAATTGTGTTAGTGCCTATAATCTATAAATTCGCTGTGATTCTAGTTGAGCCTGTTCTTGTGGTCTGTTAATGTCAATATCTAGCCCAGCATCATTCACAACCTATTGCTCACAATATCAGCTGAGCTGAATAAATCTGTGTGCCAGTGTTTTAGACCAATATTGAACACATTTTGTGGTTTTTGTCAGGCCCTCCAGGCCAATGCTGGATTAGTACCAGAACACAGACCACAATTTCTGAAATCTTACCAGTTTATTACTCACAGTCATATTGCCTTTTAGTGCTTTATAAATTATATAGCTGAAGAGAATCAATAAATAATTGAAGAATTAATAAGGCATATCAGTTAACAGTAACATAATCATTGCTCTAAAATTATGTAATTTCAGGTCCCAATCCAAAGATCGAACGAGCAGAAATGGATGGCACTAATAGAAAGGCTATTGTGAGAGAGTCACTTATCTGGCCTAATGGTTTATGTATTGACTACACATTGAGTCGGATCTACTGGGCCGATGCCAAGCATCACGTAATTGAATCATCAAAGTTTGATGGAATGGACAGAAAGAAGGTAAGGAGGCACAGTGGAGATGTCAGTGGCAAGGTCAGAGAAAAAATGCACATGAGCAGCATGTTTGAAGTTGGCTGCCTGACTCTGCACTGCAACTATACTGCACACCGTCCCTTTGTCAACACCAATACAAAGGCAAGAACGTAAACAGAACCTGTGAAAAGGAGCAGAATGCAAGTGACAGCTGGTGGGAATGGGGCAGAATATGTGGACTGGAGGAAGCTGCTTAGCAAATGGGTGGCAGAAAATCTGTGTTTGTTCTTACCCTGACCCAACCGTCATGCATAACACAGCAAATGAAGCATAATTAAATGTTTCCTAAATGTTTTATTCTTCTTATATTCTTTTTTGTTTATTTAATGATGCTTTCAATTGCTCACTTAATGTAGCATCGAATAACAAGATTTTTGGTGAATAATGAGTTGGATGGGATGAGGAAGTGGTTGTGGCCTAATCTGAAGTATTATCACAACATTTGCCAGGAGGAAGTTACGAAAAACACAGGAAAAACTAAAAGAGGGAAGTTGGTTTCTGGACAAAGGTCTGAGCATGGAACATTACGCACACACACAAGCATGCTAAGAGATTATACTGCAACATCCAGTCCATTCTTGTATTTGACTGGAAAAAAATGCATACATGTTATGTGAAAAAAATTTGTAACTGCAATGGCAGAATTTTGTAGTTCCTTCATGGTACAGTGAAACCCTGTTAAAAAAATTTTGAAAATTCCAAGAAAATCCTACATCTTAAGCGGGAAATTTCTTAAAAGGGTAATTTTAATGAAATGGGAGAATTTTGGTGCTTTTTTATCCTGACGTCTTAAGTGGGAAATTTTCTTAACCGGGTTTTTCAGTGTACTTAATATCAGAGAGGGTAAATTTGTCCCTGTGCATGCCACAAAGGCATTATGGGGAAGTGGATGTAGCACTTCTTTCATTCTAATTCTCAGCATTAGATGGAGGCGAGTGGTCAGCTCCATGCCTTGGCTGCTTTACCTCCAAACAAAGAGCCCCAGGACCCACTGAATAGGAGACTGGACACTTCAGTGAAGAGAAAAACTTTGTGCCTCTGCAATTCCACAGTTGTAAGGTTAAGAGAGGGAGAACTATAATATTGCACATAACTTTAATATCAACATGTATTTCAGGTGATAGGTAAAGGTCTGCCACATCCATTTGCACTGACAGTTTTTGAGGATGCAATTTATTGGACAGATTGGCATACAAAAAGCATTTCAACTGCTCATAAAGTGACCGGAACAGGGTTCAAGACAATACATTCTGGACTTCACTTTCCCATGGATATTCACAGGTAAGCATACAGCAGGAACTACTTATATTGGGTTGAACACTCTACTCAAAACTGGAGCCAAATGTTCTCCCATATTTACATCCACTCCAGTATTTCTGGAGTCTTTTGAATCTTCATTTAAAGGGCACATTTCATAGCTTAACAGCCATATTTAAATTAACTTACAACTGAAATTACAAAATGTGGAGTTAGTTATGCTAATGCTAGGGACCACTGTCTTTATATTATGCCAATGGAAAGCCCTGTTGATATTCAGTGAAAATCATTTCCTCTGTACCTTCATCCTTCTCCTATTTCTACAGTTCCTTCATGACTTTTAGATCTTTATCTCCTTACCTTCTTTCTCTATTAAGGCATTGAATTAACCTTTTAAAGCCTAGCGGTAACTTTACGTACCACCAGGTTTAACATTAAAAAATTCTACGTGGTGCCCACATTGCGTTTATGTGTTTTGTACGGACCTCAGAAGAAACAGCAACTTTTGCCTTATAAAACATTAAGAGATTGGTTTTTATAACCAAAGTGGAGAGTGTTTACAGCGCAGTAGGCGCTGAGCCCTTATATAAAACAGATACGCTTCGTCTTTAAAGGGTTAATTTACATTATTATCATTCAGATGGTACAGTTTGGTACACAGAGCTGCCATCTGTGCACGTACTCCTTAAAATGTACATATTTACATGGTATGGTGTGATAACAACACAATCAATGCAAACCACCTGATATTGTACCCATAACTGCATACCTAAAATATTCGGAGGCCTGGACAAATCCTATGGCAGTCTATGTGGGGTTTATGGTGGATGGAGTGACATTATGTCATGTGTTTCAGCAAGTATTTCAGTTTCACCACACTAATTATAATTTTCTCCAGTACTCTACACCCACATTTGTAGGTTCAACTCCTGATGGTGCCATTGGAATTTTTCATTGGCTGAATCTTTCTGGCCACACCGTGGCCCTCGGGTCAACTCAGCCTCTAACAGAAATGAGTACCAGGAACACTTCCTGGGAGGTAAAGGTGGCCGGTGTGTAGGTCTGACAACCTTACCACTTTCACATACTGATTGTTTGGAAATCTGGGAACCTCAGCCACCTGGAACCCTCTGGACCTGTCCAGGCCTGTAAAGGGACAGCTTTACCTTTTACTGTACACCCACCTAACAACAGGTCTGTCTGAGGCTGCAGTTACAAGGGATTCAGTCTCAATAGATCTCCAAAAGAATAAAATAATACAGTATTTATCACACCAACAAAATCTAATACAATTATCTGACCTGCATGCTGGGTGGTATCAAGGCAATAAATATGTCAAATAGCTGTTGTGCTTTTCCTGTGCATATGTCAGGCTACACATTACATACATTAACCAACCAACCAACCAACCAACCAACCAACCAACCCAGCATGCAAACAAGGAAGTAACCAACTAAACAACTCATCAACACACACCACAGAGCACAGCCAATCTTGACAGTCACATATTTAACTCAGTTATTCAATAAATTCCCAGATTTTTATATAAGAGAGTCCTCCACGGGAATATATCCTCAGCCCAACGAATCCAGTCCACACCCTCTTTAAAATTCATTTTAGTATTATCCTCCCATCTCAACCTACATCTCTCAAGGTTCTTCCTAATTTCAGCTTCCCTACCAAAATTCTGTATGCATTTCTGATCTTCCTCAAGTGTGTTACATGTTCCACCCATTTCATTTTCCTTGATTTGATCAACCTAATAAGGCATGGTAGCTTAGTTGCTAGAATTCCCAATTCATTTTAATTCTTTAACTCATTTGGGTCTAACATGAATGAACTTTTCCTTCCTTCACTGACTTATCTCAACTGTCTCTCTGTCTGCAACATCTGAACCCTTTACTGATTACAGCTAGCACGTGCAATGTTTTTCTTTGTTGACCATATGTTGAATTATATCAAAGTCTTTCTATTCCTTTCCTAATCAAGTCTCCCTTTCCCACAGTTACCACCCTCAGAGACAGCCAGACTATCCAAACCACTGTGGGAATAACAGAGGCGGCTGCTCACACATGTGTCTTCCAAACAAGAGAGGTTACCAGTGCATGTGTCCCATTGGCCTTAAGCTTCATGCAGACAGGTAAGGTACAGCCCCAGATCACACTATTTTATTTGCCAAATTAAGAAACAAACTGCTGTCAGGCCACAAGGATAAGTCACATGAATGATGCATATGATGATGCTCAAGGCATCCTACTCTTTGTCTATGCTGTATCACCCTCCAGCCACCCAGCAATAGTGACTTGTGAAAGTTATAATGTGATTATCACTGTTAACAACCATTTGGACAGAAAGGCTACATGACTGGAGGGGACTAGAGGGAAGTATGCTGGAGGGGAAAGTGCAGCCACTTGTGGGAAATGTGGAGGGTGTCTAACAATGCCACTTCTTCTGTGGTTTTAATATGACTGACTGGATGGAGTGTAGTCTTTATTTTTCTATTTAAGGTTTATTTAATTATGTTACTAGTACCTCTGACTACACAGCTTTAAGTGGTGGGATGTTGAGTGCAAAATGAGTTGGAAACAGATGTCAAAAGAAGCAGATGTGACATAGTTCAGGTCCCAGCTCAGCATTTTTCAGGCAGGAAAATAACTGGTGTTCTGGCAAAGATTTGAATCATGCATCTCCCAAATGTGTGTGAGAAGCATTACCGCCCTCAGCCAACATAAGTCTTTCTTAAGTAGCTAAAAGGCACTCAGCTACTAAAAAAAGTCATTGGCTTTCATGGAACTTACGGTTTGTTACCGAGTTCACAGCAGCCTTTTCCTTGTTGGTTGCCTGTTTTAAATTTTACTGTAACTTCTCCCAAAACTCATGAAGAAACCAGTGTTTCACCATGGAGGCACACTCTGTTTCCAATGCACATGGTGCTGTTTATGGACCAAGTGGTACAGTGCCAAACCTTTTCTCTGAGTACTCGAGGGTCTCATGCCAGTCATTATTCCAGTGTGCGATAGGTCTGACCAGCTAGCAAATAATCACAATTTGGGCATTAATTCTGACCCAGCATTTTAGTGGAATCAAATTATGGGCATGGTTCTTCTTCTTTATAAAAAGATGGATGTAGTTGTTATAACTTATTTGCTTTTAATGTGGATTCTAAAAGGAAGAGTAGCTTTATAAGGCTTCACATTCTGTCTTCATGTCCATCTAATAAGTTTAGAATCACCTGGGAACATATCATGGTGCTCAAGAGAATGGTCATACCATCAGGGGCTCAACAATACTAACCATTCAACTGAGTTCATGAAGTATAGTCCTTAAGTAGCTGCTATTCATTCAGCTGGTCAGGACTTACCCTGCCGATGACACCGTGCTTTTCATTAATGTGTGTACAATGGCCCACCAAGTGCAAGGCCCTGTTACACATTAAGGTGTGTCACAAAAAGGTTTTGCATTTTAAATTCCTGTCTTCAAAATGCCAGCAGTGCCAACAGTAGAGCAAATAAGAATATGAGGTCAGAGCATTCACTAGTTATTTCCTGAAATTTATCATCAGAATTTTTTAAGAATACGCAAATTTTAGACCATTCTTTTTCAGGAAAATAATGACATATGATGATGTGAAGGTTATTCTTATTTTTGTGTCTGATTGTAATTCATAAAACACTAAAATCTGTACAAGAAATGGCGTCTACGTGAGGTTGGATTTAAGGGAACAGAAACTAGACTTCAACAGGTCATGTCCTGCTCATACGTTTGATTTCTTCATTTCAGGAGGAACTGCGACTCATCACCAGCAAAACTCCTCTTATTTGCTCGTAAGAAGGATCTACGCATGCACCAGCTGGAAAACAGTGATGTTGATATAGTGATACCTGTGGATGGCATCCGATCAGCTGTTGCTGTTGCATGGGACAGTGACTCGGACTCAATTTTCTGGACTGATGTTGAGTCTGACACAATTAATCGAGCACATCTAAATGGCAGTCAGCAAAGAGTCATTGTCAGTTCAAACCTTGGTAAAGACTTGTACATGTTTCCCCTTTCACAATTTTTAGCTGGCTTTCCCCATTTTGTAAGAAAGTACAGTCTACCACTTTGGCACCAACATGCCCATATGCCTGTGTCCTCAATAACTTTTGGACTAACTGATGAACTTTTTGGTGAAATCTGGGATGAACTCACATAACTTCAGGCCACCCTGCTATTCTATTTAATTCTGTTAACAAACTTATGAGGTGTGAGTGTCAGTATCACCACTCACTTGTTTCAAGTATGAAGTTTGTCTAAACGAAGTTCAAAAATTCATTTCCTACCCGACAGAGAACACTGTGCACCCATCAGTAAGACAAAGAGATTAATGCTCTTTAGGTACATAATTAGTGCCAATGATGATAATTATACCACGCACATAAACACACTCTATGCGCAAAATGCAGAGTTTATTAATGCTGAAGCAGGTACTACACATATAGCAACTACTGTAATTTAAAAGATTAACCTTTAGTGGCCAAACACTGCATTTATATAATACTAGTGGTGTTGACGTGGGGCCAAATCTGGCCACTAGTGTTGTAGTATCTGGAGATTCAAAATCTCTACCCCCAGATGATAAACATAGAGACACGCTCGTCATGTTGGCACATTAACTCAGTTCCACTGTATGCTGCACTGCTGTGCATTTACAGTACGTTTTAGCAATTTAAATTCCCTACAGATATGATATGGAATAGTAAAAATCTGGGCAGACAAGATCATCTCGTATGTTGGCGAGGTCCAAAAATGGATTAAACTGGTTCAGGACAGTGTGCAATGGGAGGCTTTGATATTAGCTATCTTGAACACAGGATTCTGCTAATAGAAAGCTGGTTAATTAGTAAAATAATTCACATGCATATAGGCTACAGGGATGGGAGGTGGATAGAACTGGCTCATACTTTGGTATTTCTTAGCAGTGTTTGACATTTGCATTCTGATAGTAGAGCTAGACAGGAATGCACAGCAATGCAGTGTTTCTTTTTGCAGCTGTTTTATGTGTCTCATTTTAGAATCACCTGCTGGTCTGGCTGTCGACTGGGTGACTAGCAAACTGTACTGGACAGATGCAGGCACTAATAGAATAGAAGTGTCTAACCTGGATGGCAGCATGAGAGGGTTACTTGTTTGGGAGGGACTGGACAAACCTCGGGACATTGTAGTAGACCCTATTGGTGAGTGTGACATTATGTGACAGTACTCCCATGTGATTTAGTACGGTAAGACCTGCTTATTATCCAATTTTTTTGTTGTGGACAGGCACCTGTTGCTAGATAAAGGTAATTCAGAACATACATCCCTTTTTGTCAGATATTCATGTTACATATGTATAGACAGTTTCAGAAGTTTCTTGTTGTAATGCATAAACCAATTTTCTTCTTCCATCATCTAGCTACACTTTCATCCCTCTGAGAGGTTGCATGTGTCACCAATTAGTCATACCACTCTTTGACATGATGAGGACAAATTAACTGCACACAATGCAGCAGGAGCAACAGTTCAACACCTTCTCTTGGTGGTGGTATGGCACACTGACAGCAGCAAACTGTGTGACTGGTGACAAGTGCAGATTTTGGTGTTGTCACATTAAGGAAGAAAGAAGGGACGCCAAGGTCTTTTCTGTTAATACATATGTTTATACCATGTGCTCATGCCAGTGGCTAAACCTAAAATGACTCGTGACACAGCAAAGCAGGCGGTGACAGCATACACACAGCCTAAAATTCATTCACTGGCTTATGATACTATGAACACAGCTGACCACCCTCTTCCCAAACCAGCTAACGCTCCAGCCTTTAGTACTGATCATGTTGGAAATGACTGAAATAGTTCCACAACACACTGTTATGGACTAGATCACATTTTCAGGCTTGTTTACATTTTTTCTCCTATTTTTTACCGTCCTTTCACTCCTCCCTCTCTGCTTCTTCCCCTCACTTTTTCCATGACTGCATTAAATTCCTATATTCAACAGTTTCAACACTGTTAATGGAACATATGGATTTTTCCAAATATTTTTGCAAAATATTCTTCACTTCTTGTATATGATGCTACTTGCAATTTTCTTTCACAGGTGGCTGTATGTACTGGAGTGACTGGGGGACTGTACCAAAGATAGAGCGAGCTGGTATGGATGGTTCACAGCGTGCACCCCTCATAGTTCACAACTTAACATGGCCTAATGGGCTTGCTATTGACCATGATCGTGCGCGACTGTACTGGGCAGATGGTGGTACCAAAGCAATCGAATTTGCCTCACTTGATGGAACTGGACGTACTGTACTTATAGGTATGAGGCTATAAACAACATAAACTGTAAAAGTTTGCTAATGAGTTTGAACACATCTCATAAAATCTGCAGGTAGTCTAAGCATGCCAGCACACAGCCTGGTAACTATGCAGCTCCGCCCCTAACGTGACCGTGAAATATTTCATACAAGGAGAAAACAGTTAGGGAAAGGCTTTGAGCTGTTCTAGCGCACAGGGGTATCTTCAGCACCAGAGGTAGATATTGACAGTCTCTCTACTTCAAGTCTTAAGCCCTTCCAGTACTTTTTATTTACAACCTCACTTCTAGCACTTATACTAAGCACACGTATCATAATAACATGGTAAATTCATTTGGTGCAGAAAACTTTCAAAAGGGGATAGGAAATTGTTAACAGACACAGGGAAGTTAGTTCACTGCAAGAAACACAAAAAATTATTCGTACTTAGCAAATTCAGGTTATAGAAACAAAGCTATGACATCACAGAGTTTCTATTACTTGCAATGGTGACTGCATGTAATAAGGTTTGTGTCTGTAAATACCAGACAGATTGCTTTTGCCATTGAACTGTTCAGGGTTGCCCGTCTGTTGGCAGTCGAGAAATATCTGCTTATGTATTACATGTTATGCTGTCTCATAGCATCTGCCAGGCAGACAAACCAAAACAGGAAGATTTCATAAGATTACTGTCTTCTGGGATGTAACATCATGTGATCTAGCACAAATATGGATGTTTCAGAAGAACAAGCTGCATCCATCTAATCACAACCCTTCTACCTTAATAATGGAGAGAGAATGTTCCTTCAGAACACCAGCAAATTTCTACCAGCCTAAAGGTCTCACATCCTTAAAGACAGCAATCTTCGCAGCCATTGCCATAAAAACACAAATTGCACAGCAGAATTTTATATGCAGAACTCACCATCAATCATACTGAATATTTTAATGCATAGGCCTATAACACAAGTAGTATAAATTTTGTGCTGCTTTAAAAATCATGCATTTTTGTTTAGGATCTGGGCTTCCACACCCGTTTGGACTTGCTGTGTTTCAAGATAAGGTATACTGGACCGACTGGGATACTTCCAGTATCCACATGGCAGATAAACTAACTGGAGAGAATAGAACCATATTGAGGTATGAATAATCATGTACATTTTAACTCTCTCAGCCCCACTTTTGCAAATTACATTGTCCCAAGCATCTATATTAAACAACAGTAAACTGTAATGCTGTCCCAGTTCCTTCTTATGATAACGCAATCTGGCTAGCACACACCATATGCACCGTGACTGACACTGGAATGGTTATGGGATTCTGCGTGTCCCACATCCTGGTTGTTATTTAGTGTTTTTCCCAGACAGCATAAGGAGTAAAGGCAGTCTCAGATTTTTACTGGGAACACACTCCTAGATGCAGCAGAAATTATCAAAATGACATAAATGTGAAATCTTTCAATTCCCAGATAAACAGTTTATTCCATACTACATTAATTGGGACTGAGGACACCCCACATCTTTAGAGTAAGAAGGCAAAGGAATCAACAGCTTGTGTTCGGTTCCTATCAGGATATTTCCAACGTTTCTAGGGTCTATCCATCCTTCTACGGGCGCTTTCCTACAGAACTAAGCAGCCAGTGTGTGAAGCTGAGCACTCACTTCAAACCAAGTGTGAAAGTCAAGAGTATATGGAGCTGAATCTTCACTCCCACGTGCATTTTCATGGCATATACATAATTAAGGCTGATATATGTCTTCATGGTGTTAAAATTCAAAGAATTACAACAAAACAACGTAAATTTGAACAACTATATCCAGCATGAAAAAGTCTGGGACAAAACATCTATTTTGGTCTCATTTGTTTCTGTCTGCCTCTAGAGGAAGCAGCTGGGATTTGTTAGTTTGCAACTGAACTCTGTGGCTCTGTTCTCATTCATGTCCACAACTTCTAGGGCCCCAAAGCTGAATCCCAAACTACACTTTTCCCCTCACTAAATCCCTCTTTTGTTTTGGTCTGCATGACCCACAAATTAACTCAACACTTTAATTAACAGCAGTCTAGAAAGAAGCCATCTAACTGATGCAAAGAAACATTAGTTTTCATATATCATAGAGAATACAAATCCAAATTTGAAATGAACTATTCACACATGAACTATAACTTGTGTGGTAACAGGTCTGGCATATCAAACCTGATGGATGTGAGGGTTTTCCATCGAGGACGTCAACCAGTGCCCACCATGTGCCAAGCAAAGAATGGTGGGTGCTCACACCTGTGCCTCCTCGCTCCCCTTCCCAAGGGACACACATGTGCCTGTCCAACAGGAATTAAGCTGTTGGTGAGTATTGATTCTATAGTAATTTCTGAATGAACTGTCTGATTTACATGAACATGATGTGAAGGTTCATTGCAGCAAAAACCTCAAACGTTATAGCATCCTTGGGAATCAGTGGATTTGAACACTAATCTGAGGAAAATGTAGGAAATGTAACGCTGTGGTTATTGACTTGGGATTGTTGAATCTGAACACTAAATGACGGTCCCCGTGCACATGTCAACGTTTTGTAATTTATCCAGAATTACTGATCTGCTTCTAGGGGGATGGTCAGACTTGTGCTATTGGACCAACTAACTCTCTAATATTTGCACATCGCGTAGACATTCGACAGATCTCATTAGATGTTCCCTACATTGTTGACGTAGTGTTACCTCTACCACCTCTCAAGAATGCCATTGCTGTGGATGTTGACAGGAAAACAGGTAAGTAGGAGCAACAGAGTACAGCATCACAACAAGTTGGTTCACAAATGGCACAGCTGGATGACTGGCACTTCTGCTTCATTACACACAGAAATGTATTAAAAAATTATATTTATTTGTAATTTATTTATTGATGGTGATTATAGCAGGCATGCAGGGTGTGCTAGGTGTGATCTGGCACACCCTGTCTTAGAAATAGTGGATTTGCATTTTAATTCAATTGCATGATGCACTCTTTTAGTTTTAAATTACGGATTGTTGTATTTGGTTATGTTTTGGTTTCTTTAGTTGGTTTGGTGGACAAAAATAATGCCCTTCATGTTAAGTATTCAATAAATGTTTGCCTTTTAAAGAACAAAAAGTAAAATTTCCTTGATGCACACCCAAATTAAATGTGCTGTGCACATTTATGATAATGATAATGAACTGATAATGATGAATAATGAACTGTGAAAGACATGGAAGAAATCACTGATATCCCGATTTAAGTTAATATCCTGGCATCTGCATGGAAGGACTGAGGCAAACCACAGGGGATTTCAGTAAAGGATAGCTGGTGTCTTGGCTGAGATTTAAACGGGCCCACTTGCCTGCTGTTACCAAACCACTTGATCATTAACCTCATCACATATGTTGACTGGCACATTCAGTATCTTACATTGTGCATTACACTTCAGGTGAGATTTACTGGACGGACACAGCGGAAGATGTTATTCAGAGAGCAACGCCTGATGGAAAGTGTATTGAGAGCATTATAGTGGATGGCCTAGAAACTGCAGATGGTATTGTTGTTGACTCGACAGGAAGAAAGGTATGTCAAGACCTGTACTTATATGTGTCAAAACACCTGGCCCAATCTATGCTCGAAACAAGAAAATACGTCATTTTATACTTTTTAAATACATATATATACATTACACACACAAATATACATACACATACACACACAGAGTCAAATCCTCACATAGCGCCACTCTTTGTTCACTGCAGTGGCAATAAAAATACTGTACAACAGGCAATTTCTGTTCAGAGACTTCCACAGGGGCTAAGCAGAGGTGGCACTATAATCGGGGGGAGCTACAGTATGTGTGCGCGCGTGCGTGCGTGTAATGTAACTATTCTATTTCGGACACTCAGTCTGCCTACTGCCAACTTAGTGCAGAACACTTAAAGATGTAATAAAATACACCCCATGCTCTATTTCATGACCACGATGGGTGTTAAGGTCACGTGAAAGTATATTTTCCTCTAGCATTATTCTATACACATTGTTGTTTTAAAGTCTATTTTAACTTCCAACAGCCTTTCCTGTCCCATTTTCTTGCCATTTTGTCTCTTGTTTAGGCCTTCCAGTATGTGACTATACCACGTTATGTATCATCTTATATATCTCTTTCCTTAAAATTTTAAGGCAATGTGCAAATATTCACAAAGCTTTTGTGTATGATTTTGATCCTCTATCTTCGCCTAATTTTTTGTATTACATAAGTACCAGTAATTTAACTTTTTAATTTGAATGTTATTTCTGTTTAAAGTTTGTGCTATTAACCCTGTGCCTTCCTTTAGTCTAAAATATGTAACGTGTGTCTCAGATATATTGGACTGATGCTGGGCGTAACAGCATAGAAGTGGCTGAATTAGATGGACGCAACCGTAAGGTTCTGGTGTGGACTGGCTTGGAATCACCACGTGCCATTGCTCTACATTACCACCATGGACTGATGTATTGGTCAGACTGGGGCCAGAACGCTCGAATTGAACAAGCTGATATGGATGGTGACAACAGGTTAGTATGTGAATGGAAGAAATGTAATACTTGCAGCAGAATGTCTGTCTGCTGTGTCACATCTCTAGTGCTGTAAAAACTAAAGAACTGCAGCAAACATGCAGTGGAGGCCACTCCATCTTTGTAGGTTGTAATTAAGTATTACAAGCAGTATTATGGGGATTTAATGAAGAAGACAGATTGCTTGGGACATGTAGAATACATGAGAACAGTGAGAACTGCACAAAAACTTTAGTTATAGTCTGTCCACAGAAGAGACCACTTGGGAGATGTATAAACAGGGAAAGGTAAGGTAAAGTTCACCCTACAACATGCTATCGTGGCCCAGAGGGGAGAAGAGGTAGCTCTACTCGTTCTTTAACCTGGGCACTAGATGGGGTGGGTGGTTAACATCATGCCTCAGCCACTTTACCCCCAGGAAAGAAACCCAGTACCCACCGTACAGGAGGCTGGGTGAAGCCCAGGGCCAGTCTGGACGGGTGCGGAAAATCTCATCCCCAGCAGGATTCAATCCCCAGACTGTCCAGCCTGTAGTGAGCTGCTGTACTGCCTGTGCTATCCCGGGACGTATAAATAGACAGCGTAATATTAACATACATCAGACAAAGCCAGTGTATGAGTATAGTGACAGAATCCAGTGGCAGGCCTTTATGAATATTATTTTGTAAAAGCGGGCAGTTTCTTGACCAGGTAAGATCCTGTCCAATTTTCAAGACTGACTGGGCACCATGGAGTTGTCATTAACAATAACAACATGGCAGCCAAGCTAGCGTATGAGGTTCAACGAACACTAGCTGTATCTGAACCATTACCTTCAAATTCTGTTTGGTGGTTTCTTTGGAAAACAGAAAATAGCAGCATGGTAACATACAGAATATTTTAATATCATGATATTCATTATACCCGGTATGGTTACACATTAAATGCATGTACTAGTAATGTATCCGGAACCAAACAAATAGTTATATGGCGAGAAACAAACTGTTAGTTTAACATGGAATGTTGTTATGTAGATTACATTCTGCTTATTAGACACAGACTGCACTGACCTCAGAAGCTTCATAAGCAGCAGCACAGGTCAGGTTATACAGGTGGTACTGCAATCCATACACAAGCAAGTTGGAGCAACAGTAACATGTGTACTCATATTTGGGCAGCGTCCAGTTCAAATGTTAGACATGGCATTACCTGTCTCCATCCAATATGTTACATACTTTCTTTCAATCATTCCATGCAAATGCCTGTGAGTACATTGACAAAGACCATGACTGATTCCTACCTCATCCTTTCTGATTCACTATACAAACTGTTTTCTCACTTCACTTGGAACTACACAGCTTTTAACTACTACAGTGATACTAAAACTGTAACTAACTTCACAGAGCAGTCCTTGAGAAACCTCACAGTTGATCAGATGGTCAGCAAATTCCCTGTATTCTATTTGACACAAAAATTCAATACTACTCAACTTGCAATTAGATGCCAGAATGATTTCAATGTGTAGAGAAAAAGAAAACAATGTCTGACTTGCTGACGCTTGTGCACATTAAATTATCCGTCTGTTTTGAACTTTTAGGCATTGCTTCAACTGAACCAGTGTAAACCAGCTCCAGTACAACCTGCCAATAACAATTTCTTGTTTCAGATTGACCTTAATATCAGACCGTCTGGGCTGGCCTAATGGGCTAGCTATTGACAGACCTGCTGGCCGCTTGTATTGGAATGACGGGCAACGGAAGACCATTGAAAGCTCTGATCTGTCAGGACAAGACCGGCGTGTTGTGGTGACGGACGTACCGCACCCATATGGACTGGTCATAGTTGGCACTCACATGTATTGGACAGACTGGCAGACATATGCTCTGCACAGGGCTGATAAGATCAATGGGACTGATAACACTATAATTAGGGGGAAGCTTGAGGGACTCATGGACGTAAGGTCTGTACAGGTAAGGCCAACCAAGACAGGCTCAAGAAATGTAACAAATATTGCATGCTTTTAATTCAATGCATACACAACTTTTAGGAAGTACATAATCTGTTCTGCAGGTGCACTCAGTAAAATAGTCCAAAAAATAAACACAACACAGCAAGGGAGGTTATATCTGTCCCTTCATGTGCATGTTAAACTCTGAAGTTAGTGGCTGGATTTCAAGTAAATTTTGTATTCGGCATCTATACAAAAATTTGCTAGGAAAATATTGTTAGGTGATTTGAGGTTTTCACAGCAGTGGAAATGTATACTGCAGTCTTCCGAGTTATGACTGTGTAGTCTAGTTAAGTGGCATCAAGCTTTCAGAACATCTTCAGGGTAGATAAGGAAGGCAGAAGGTTCTCCCAAAATATCTACCAGACCACAGTGTTGTTACAAAGAAGACCAAAATAACAATTTAATATTAGGTTATCCAGGTTCAGTATAACCCCTACTTTACATACAACTCAAACTGTATCAATTAAAAAAATCCTGCACCATTTAATATGTGGAACTCTGTAGCACTGACAGAACTAAATATGTCTACTTGTATGAAAATTTAGAATTAATACAACTGGTGAACGTTAGCGCATTGCTGGGTTTCTGGACTTAGACTGGCATTCTGAACAGAACACATTTCAGAAACTTGATCCATTTCCATGAAAAAGGCAGAAAAGGTGGGGCAAGCACCTACACTGGAGAACTGAAATTTGACATGATGAACTGCAGAAACCCAGCAATCATAAATGTAACATAACATCATCAGAATCCTCTATAATTGTGGAAATATGCTTAAGAAAACAATAACTTGTCCCTAGTTGAAGACTAGAAATTGAAACAGCACTGTGTCGAAGCATGAAAGCAGCTGTTTGTCTGTCCGACTCTGTGTTCCCCACCCACTGCAGGTGGACAATGTCGCAGAGAATGCCTGTGGGACGAATAATGGAGGATGTTCACACCTCTGCTTGCGAACACCATCTGGCTACACATGTGCGTGCCCTACAGGGACAGTACTTCGTTATGATGGACAGACATGTAACACATCTCCATCAACATACCTACTGTTTGCAACAAGGAACACACTGGCCAGGGTATCACTTGATACCCCTGAACTGTGGGATGTCACCCTGCCTATACCAGATGTGCATAATGCCATTGCGGTCGATTTCCACTGGAGAAATCAGAAAATATACTACACAGACACATTTCTTGATATCATCAGGTATGGTTATGGGTTATGAGTTTAAGCTTAACCCTTTCAGTTTATGTGCATGCAATGTCTCTCTTCCCCTCCCTCTCCCGCCCCAAGGTAACTTTTGAACCATTAGATGAATTTTCATAAAACGTGGTACAAGTACCTTGCCCTACAGACCACTGTATATTTCTAATTCTTTATTTCCAACCACCAATAACATCAATATGGTGGCCATGCAAAATTTTGAGGTGTCACACCATATCTTCTAAAAGGATTTGATATGGAAATGTTTGTAGAATTTAAAACAACAAGTAATACGGCTTTCACAGGCAGAATAAGATATGCATACAATGCTACATTCATAAGAAATGAAAGAATGAGACCACCTGGAAGTAGTAGTTGTAATGTAAGAATAATATAAAACTGGGTCCTTAAAATAGGATGCAAAAGTGTGGACTGGATTTGTTTGGCCAGAATCAGGACCAGTGATGGCATACAGTGAACATAAAATGCAAAGACTTGCTTGACAGGCTGAGATACTGTTAACCACTTCACAGATTTCATAAAACAACACCGTGACTGGGCAAAATTTATATTTAGCTTTGCATTATTGTAACTAATGAATTATTAGAGCTAAGTAAGTGAAAACACACACACAGCCGTATGCAGTGTCCAAGAATGATTACTACAATTATGATATGTTACATTTAACAATGTGTCAAAACAGTTGTGGTCATGAAAAAAATAGAGATGTGGAGAACATCTAAGTTTTGTCAAGGATCACATGTCTCCCCTTTCCTTGGGGGGGGGGGGGAGGTCTCACATATGATTGCTGCAGATGATCCAGCAACTGTACAGAGCCCAGGCAAGAACATAGTATCACAGAAACATGTGTTGCATGATTTGTAATGTGTGCACTGAACACACACAAAGTCGAAGTGTATGTGCATGTCCCAAGTCATTTTATTGATGAAATTGCTTCGGTTCATTAAATACAGCAACTCATGTCTTGATCACTCTTGGTCACTGCACATGTCACTCCTCAATGCCATGCTTCTAGACCTGCACAGCAGCAGAACACAAAGGTGCAACAGCATTAATATCAAAGTACTGACACAACTCTGAGGCACTTCCATCCACCTCCCATTCTTGCAACCTTCCTCCCTAAGATTTATCTTAATCTCAAACTATCTCTGTCTTCCAAATGCCTGTTTTGCAAGTTTTCCCACCAAAATTCTGTCAGCACTCCTGGACTCCATCCTAGTCATATGCCCTGCTAATCATAGTGTCCTACAATTCTGTATTGTAACACTAGTGGATGGCCTGCCTAATCATGTTTTTTCTCACTGCGTTGAAATCTAGTTTAGAATAAATAATTTCACCAACAATTATTAACTAATATGTCAACATGTTCCTACAGGAGTGTGGATATGCTTAATTTAACAAGCACTGAGACCATAATTTCAGCCAACCTAACAACACCAGATGGTCTAGCAGTAGACTGGATTGCAGACAATATTTACTGGACTGATGCTGGTCGCCAGGTGTTAGAAGTAGCTCGTTTAGATGGTTCATCACGTAAGGTCATCATTCAAGACGGTCTTGATGAACCACGAGCCCTAGCCATATTCCCCAGGAAAGGGTAAGAGGAGAGGAGTGTCTCTCAGGCTTCTTTTTGGTTCTGTAAATTACACCGTATCAACGGCACACTTCCCATACTGTCAAATGCTGGGACTACATATGATGATAAATGTCACTGCACATGAATACACAACAAGAATCTCTACCACCAAAAGTAAACTTATGTGGGCAACGTGCACATATATTGATCAGCGTGCGCATACAAGTCCTTGACTGCTCACGGCATGCATTGCCAACATTTGTCCAGCCATCCTCTTTGAATCTATCTATCAAACTGTAGACTTTCTTCCAGCTCCTACAGTTATTACCAACTGAACTGCCATTTGTCCATAAATTTCACCATGTTTCACACGGTTTTACAAAAACCAGATCACAGGTCACTGTAAAAAGCTGAGTATTTAGAGGAAAGCAGACACCACAAATCCTTTCTTAACTGATGAATGATTCTGCATTTCAGTTACCTGTACTGGACAGACTGGGGAGATAACCCAAAGATAGAAAGATCCTTCCTGGATGGATCGTCTCGTTATACTGTGATTGATACAGATCTTGGATTTCCAAATGGTTTGGCACTGGACTATGCTGCCCAACAAATCTACTGGGCTGATGCACTCAAAGATCGTATAGAAACATCTGATCTGCATGGGAGAAACAGAATCCAGCTTGTTCCAGAGGCAACGCACCCTTTCGGACTTACACAGGTTTGTTTGTAACGGGATGACAAATACTTATACACATGTTTAAAATTGTCAAATATATTACGAGAACCAAAACATACACAATGCCAATCACAATGCACCAAGCCTCACAGAACTCCCGACATGTTTTGTTGTGAATTCACACCATCTTCAGGGGAACACACAGAACAGTTACAACACTTACGATAACACTAGCCTGGTTGTATAAAAGTTCTGTTATATGTATATTTATCAGATCTTAAAGTATTCAAGTCAAAGAGGCTTTGTGATACACAGGGCTCAACAAACCTCTCTGTCTACTTGTTTCTGGCAAATAAAGTTACCGCAAAACCAATGAGAAGAAAAATCTTTCACTTCACTTTTTACTGAGGTGGGTATGAGGAGCTTTGTTCACATGACAGTGACATGTTTGACTATTAAGATGTAGGGAAATTAGAGTAAAGTACAATTATAACTAGAGCAAAGTACAACTATGGGAAACATGGTGGCACAGTTGGTTGAGGCCCTGTGCTACAAGCCGGAAGGTCATGCGCTTGATTCCCGATGAGGCCACTGGAATTTTTCAATGAACTAATCCTTCCAGCCACACTATGGCTCAGGGGTCAACTTGGCCTCTAACAGAAATGCATACTAGTGGTATATGCTGGGGGTAAAGGCAGCTGGTGCGTAAGGCTGACAATTTTGCCACCTTCATGTGCTGAATGTCTAGAAATTCTGGCAGCCTAAACCTCCTCTTGCTGTAAGAGTGCCCAGGCCTACAACTATAGCAGCATGGGTGGAAAAGCATCTGCTGGTAAATTGACCCAACACTGGTTGATGCCTGGGGATGAATATTCAGGAAATCACACAGTTAAACTCTTCCAGTATGGAGACCACATCTACTGGACAGACTGGTATAGAAAGTCAGTGGAACGAGCAGACAAAAGAACTGGAAAGGACAGAATAGTTATTCGGACAGATCTGGATGGTGTAATGGAGATCCGGGCAGTGGCGGCTGGAAGGCAGACCGGCTGGAGTCCATGCGCAGTTCATAATGGTGGCTGTACACATCTGTGCTTGTTCAGACAAACATCATACGTGTGCACATGCCCTGATATACCAGATGACAAACCGTGTTCTACAGGTATGACTATCAGTACACTTACCCCTCGAAGGCTTACTGAAATGGTAACATACCTGCCCTAGCAGTTATATTTAAATGGTAACATGCCTGCCCTTGCAGTTATATTTAAATGGCAGCAAGTCTCTACCATAACAGAAAGGTCACAGAAATCTTTTAATCTTGTATCTTTCATGTATATCGATAAACAAAATACATTCTTTAGTCAAAAGAATGATCACAGAAGAACATAAGGCTGCCATCTGTTAATGACAAAACATAACACTACCAAAGCCTATGCACAAATTTGAAAATGCCATGTAGGTAAGGCGCAGCTGTTTGGACTGTGTAGCAGAAACCATGTTAGTGTACAATCAGTTAATTTTTGTTATAAAGGTAAAGCTAATGTTCACCTTAGAAAAGGCCATAAAGGCCAAGAGGGGGAGTAGAGGTATAACTATACTCTTTCTTTCACCATGGTGCTGGATCAGGGTGGGTGGTCAATGCCACGCCCCAGGTGCTTTACTCCTGGCAGAAAGACCCAGTACCCATTGTACAGGAGGCTGGGTGGGCCCCAGGGCCAGTCTGGATGGGTGCAGAAAATCTCGCTCTCACCAGTATTTGATCACTGGACCACCCAGCCTGTAGGGAGTCGCTATACCAACTGAGCTATCACAGCCCACTAATTTTTGTTATAGGCTTGACAATAAGCTGTACTGCAAAAGTGACACAAGATGCTCACTCATAATAGTTAAAATACCAGTTGTTCAATGTAACAGTTTCTTTCCTCTAAAAGACATCTTTAAATAGCCATTTAGAAAAAAATTATAAAAAATATGTTTTAAGGTAAACCATGATAAAGAAAAGTCAACAGATGCAAGACAATCCACAACACATGCGCCAAATTTCATACCGATGGCTACTCAGACAAATGTCTCTAAATTTCACAAAAATAACATCGCAAAGAAATGGTTTATGTCATGTATTGCTTGTTTAACTTCAGCCATGCCTGATATATGGCAATAACACAAAATGTTTCTCTTTCTTCTGACAGAGCCCAGCATAGTTGTTCCTATTAAGAAGATTCCAGGACCAGACGATTCTGTTGAATATAATTATGGGGATGAACCAGACATCACAACACCACCGAACACTAGGACGGGCCAATCCAATGACAATGAGTATGAGAAAAACCCAGATGATGGGAACGCCACACACGAGATCTCATCACGTGTGTTTATGATAGCAGTGATGCTCTGCGTGCTTGCAGTACTAGTCATCATGATTCTCATCATATCGTACTTCTGTTGTGCACGTCAAAAGAAGTATCTTTACGCAACAGGACAAAGTGTACTCACATTCTCAAACCCAAACTACAATGCATCCAGTTCAGATGTCGGAACAAACGCCAGTCAAAGTGATAAGAGGCCATTTCTTTGGAAGAGGCTTAAGTATGACAAGTCACAGGTATGTAATCAACACTAACAGTGGATGAAAGGTTTTGTACAATCTGATGGCCATCAACATTTTCGAATTTTCGAGACTTTACTTGCTTGAAACATTTAATTCTATGGTGTAGGGTTGCTCCTCAAAAGTTGACACTTACTGAGTCAAGACATTCCCTGCATTTACAAATCCTTCATGTTCATTACTTTTTCACAAAATTCCATCATGTGGCTACATCCTAAGCCACTTCAAACCAGTCAACAGCCTGACACTCTATTTATGTAAGCCCCATTTGGTATTATCTTCTCATCTATGCCCATGTCTCCCAAATGTTCTCTTCTCTTGAGATTTTCAAATTAAAATTTTGTATTTACTTCTCATATTCTTTTGTGCTGTATGTCCAATCCATCTTACCCTTCTATGTTTAAGTAGCCTAACTATGTGTTGACGTATACAAGTCATGAAACTCCTCATTATGCAATTTTCTCCATCTTCCTACCACTTCGTCTCTTGTGTTCAGCTGTTGTCCTCAGCATCCAGTTCTCAGACACCCTAAATTATGTCCTTCCCTTAAAAGGTAAGAGACCAAATTACACACATACAAAACAGCAGATAATCTGGGTATATTATGACATTCCACTGTGCTTCCCATATTAAATCAAAAGAAAACTTTATACTGTCAAACACAACTTTATCAGTAAGCAACTTCACTTACACTAAATCCAGCAACATGTTTCCACTGTGCAAGCAAGCCACCATCAGGCAAACATCTACAAAAAATTTAAATATATAAACATGATTTTGCATCATGTTTTCTTTTGATTTATGACAGGTAACTTTAACTCTTTGTGAGCTGAGTTCTATTAGTATCAAATTAGAATCAAGTAACATTAAAATATGCATATGTACATCCAACCTAATGTGAAACATCAAGGGCAGGTTGCAGGGAAGTTTCGCTGGCTTCACAAATCCAAGACACTGAACAATCTATTTGCTCTTTCTGATACCCAGGAACGAGTGTTCAATGTCCATGAAGACACACAAACCACAAGTCAAGAAGTGGTTTCCCTCATCCATACTGTGGTAACTCCAAACAACTGTGCTGATGCAACCACTCCTGAGCGCATCGCAACTCCACCACCAACTCCACCTCAGAGACTCGATAGTATAAGCCTAAAGGCAGGATGAACACAAACCAGACACCAGCTATGGGCTTCGTATTCAGGTATTACAGCAAAGACCCATCCAATATAGGAGATACATATAGCTAGGCTGTAAATGTTTGTAACATTGTCAATACAACTGAACCTATGTGTTGCTGTTTTTATCAGATATTTAATTGACAGTAACGACATTAAGAAGTGGTAATGTAACCACATTGAACAGAGCCAGTCGATAAAAAATAATAGACTGAATCCATGTTACCAATGGAGAAGGAAGGAATATAGCCAATACGGATTGGCTCCAGTTTTTACATCGTCATATTTTTAAGTTTGGTATGAGCCACTGATTATTTATTAACAGATTTTTTGTTGTATTAATGTAAGTCCAATGGACTGATGCCACCTGAGATGATGAAACGTCTCGAAAACAACATGGGCCTCAAGCACTATTATCATTAGTTGAGAGGCAAAGCAATGACAAGTAGAGCATAAACTGCAAGTACAAAGGACCCTTCAATAACTGCCCTCATTACTGTTTCCTTTAGAAATATTGCCTTTGAATGTACAGTCAGTTTAGTCTTTTATGTATATAATGTAAATTTTCCATTTCCTGAAGTGGGCTTAATAAATAATGGCCAAAGACATTTCTAAAATTTACTCCATACTCTAGCCAATGTGTACAACAGCCACAGTTGTTAACGTTCAGCAATGCAGTAAAGTTTTGGATGCAGTGAAATTCTCACTCCCTATGGTTTTCTTAAATTACACGCATAAAATTTAATTTATTAATTTAAATGTTATCCCGTCTTTGACGTCTTAGGTGGGATACACTTTTATATGGAGAAGGGACGCAACCACATCCTAGCCAAAGAAGGCATACTTCTGCTTGTGATGTATAACCACTAGGCCCTGTATGATTATGATGGATGAGATGGGCAAACGTGTTTATGATGTGTGTGAATATCGACTTTCATTGCATAAAAAGAAATTGACATGAGATGACAGGAGTCCTTTGATTAGTATGACTGCAGAGTTACACAGAAATATAAGTGGAATAAATAATACGTGTAGATTCATATAACTTACCTGGGCTCACGTGCACTGTGTATATTCAGATGGTTCTAGAATGAAAACTAATTTCATATGGTATAATGTCTGTAATTTCTTGCTCTCTAATATGTGGTTATAAATACAAAAATTATTAATTTATTAAGCATAAGAATACAATGAAATTCATAACTGCCATTTGCCCATACATTTTGATGTCTTGTATCGTCTTTGTAAGCATGTTCTACTACTGTGGATGCTATCACGTGTTTATTGCAGACAGTTTACATGTTATGTCATTAGAACTTCACTGATTACGTAATGGTAGAACCACCCCTGAAGACAATCTGAGCAATCACAAAATGTGAGTTTTGACTTTTTCACAGTGGTGTAGCTGAGAATCCTGTGCTTCTGTGTTACGATGTCAAGTCAATGGATAATCAGATCCCAGTGTTTTGAGGCAATGCAGTCAAAATGTCCAAGACGGATTCTTCTTGGACATTTTGACCCTTGAAGATGAGGCCAATTAACACCAGGATCCGATTACCCATGGATGCAGCATCATACTGCAAAAGGACAAAATTCTCAGACCAAAACATGTTGGGCAAATGACAAACTTACGATTTTACTGTGATGTGATGGCTAACAAATAATTTGTCTTCTGAAAATACAACAGTATGGGCTGAAATGTGAGAATGAAACAAAATTGGCCAACAGCATTCACAGCACCTGTGACCGTGAACAGGAAATGTAGGAGTCTTACAGACTACTAAAACATTGATGAAATTCTTACTGATTTGTAACTGTCTGATACAGTGATTATGACACACTGGGTCACTGTTATGCACTAAATATTATTATGTCTACTAAAACTAACTCCACAGAGCAGAGTCCTTCTTCAGAAGCTAACAGTTACTCAGTTAGTTACGAAATTCTCTGTCTTTCATGGAACCAAAAAGTTCATTACCATGTTGACAGCAGCCCACAACTTGCCCTTATCCTCAGCCAGATGAATCCAGTTCACACCCACCCATCCTAAATTTTTAAGATCCATTTTAATACTCTCCCATCTACGCTTAGGTCTTCAAAGTGGTCCCTTGTTCCCACAAGAATTTTGCATGCATTTCTTGGGTCTCCCATGTACTGTTACATTTATTTAAAAAAAAACATGGAAAGCGTACTCTAATGTCTAGCAGATGGCAGGAAACTTCATCGCTTTAAAAATACAGTTCCTCATGTGCTTTCTGACTGCAAAAAAATCTTTGGCTAAAGCCATGTATTGTGCACATAACAGAAAAAGGTTCTCAACACAGACATTCTTACTTTGCAGAATTTTGTGTTAGGGCACTGTGCAGTCTAGGCGGTGGTTCCTACATTCTGAAGGAACATGTGTCCACCAATTTAAGCATGAAGATGGAGGTTGTATGTTCCTCCAAAACGTCAGTAACTATCTACCAGACTAACAGTCCTAAGCCACAATAAAACGGTTTAAACAGTCACTTCTGTGCAGACTTCAAATCTCGCAGGCACACCTAAACAGCATGAGTACTTCGTTACTAACATTATCAACTATTAGTTCTTAAAATATTAAGAATTACAGGGCTAAGTTTATGAATGTTCTACCCAGTTACATAAAAATATCAACTGAAAGACATATGACTAGAAAAACTGCTTTGCATATATCCAAAAAGTGGTTGTCAAATATTCACCAAAATAAATTCTTCTTCTTTCTGAGTTCACCACAGACTTACACAATAGTTGCATTCCCAAGAGTGATGGCACAACTCATAAAATCTGTCACTACTTTAATTTTCCTGCCTTTAATTTTTATTGAAAATATGTAATTTAGCTGGCTTCAATATCAGTCACTGTAGCTGTTGTATTAGACAAATAATTTAGTTACTTTTCAGTCTTCATTAAAGTAACCAATTTAAAAGTCACATGAAGTCCTGTTAATGAGAAATCTGCATGAGACAGAACTACACAAGTCAGGGGACAACTGTTCAAAAATCACACGCACAAATATTTTGTACACACGGCTAGGAACGGTTACAAAGTGACTTCAACAGACAACCGGCCCACACACCAAGCATGCCTGATGCCAGACCAATTAATTCAAATGTCCTTTCACAAAACAGTTTAGTATAAGAAGACTAATGAAGGCTATTTAATTTTCAGTGTTCTGCTGCTTAATGCAGCAAGACATTAGAATATGACAAAATGAAATATTGTTATTTATTTATTTATTTATTTATGGCTTATTTAATGACACTTTCAATAGTTTATATTATATATCACTCACTGTTGGGATTGTGCATTATGAATAAGGAATGTTATGGAAGGAAGCAATGATGGCCCAATTTAACTCTTGTTTTGAGGAACCAATGACAACCACACAAAATATTAGTCACTACAATCAATGACCCTCCTGAATACAATTCAGGACTTCAATGCTTCAAGACACTGAATCACTTAAAAGACAAGTGAGTAAACTGTCTGACTCTTTGTTGTTTTTATGCAATAACACATTCTAATGGCTGCAGTATGGCCTATTTTTTCACCAAAAAACACATTTCTCTTGTCATTGCATTGTCTTTGAATTGTAGCAAAATATTATAAGACTTTAAACAAATATCCAGAAGGTCATAATGAATCATACAAGTACAAAATCTCACATCATCATAAATAATTAACATGAAATGTACGATGCCGAAGCAGCAGCAGAATTCAAAGAAAACTCTTTGTGTTCCCGATGTGTTACAGTACTGTCATGCAGAAAAATAACGCTTCACTATTAAGGAAATAAAAAGTCTTCATAGCAGTTACAGTCTTTCTGGATGTGACACTATGTAGATTTGGTAGACATGTAGCAACATTTGGAGAAACCCATTCGCCAAACTATGTGGCATCACAGCCCAGCAGACCACAATCTTTATGACTGTGCAAGCCTCAGATCTGAGCAACAGTTAGTTTTGTCTGAGAGTGAGTATGAAACTTCCCTTGCAGTCCTACTTGGAGGCACAAAGAGATAAGGAAGATTGCAACATAATGTACTGTCCCCACTATATAGATACATTTTGAATTTGTATAATTCATTATGAAATTTTGTTTAAGGTAAGATGCAAATGTTACAGAAGGGAGGAATAAATGCTCAAGTTAAGTATACTGAAATATAAGATGGGTGTGTAACGATATGGTAAGTTTAGCAGTCGCCAGGCAGCTAAGATGGCATTTTCCATCATCATAAAATATAAATTCGTATGGCATATTGATGTATATATTATAATTATTTAAATGAGGTGTGAATATATTTTGCTCATTTTTTCCTAGTTGATATTTTTTTATAATTGCTGGATTGCAGATGCTGGTTTTAGAATTAGGACAGGTTCTATACTGAGAACAGGTACGTACGTGTGCCATAGTCAATACAAGCTCAAGAACATTTTGACAGTGTCAACTTGTAACTCAAGGGAAAATTATAAAGCAAGCCTGAATTAATATGACCGCAGTATCAGCTACTTCAGAGAAGGTCATGTTTTGTGTAAATATATAAAAGTCATGGCATTTTCATGTACCTCCTTCTCTGTGGTTATGACAACATATTTTGGATTGAAAGGATGTGTACAAGTTGCATAATTCTGAAAGCCATCTCTTGACATTATGTAATTGAATAAGTGTGTTTAATCAGTTCCAGCTTCTTAATATATTTTCTTTCTCTGAATCTTGACACTGATGTTATTCTTGGTATTACTTGATTCTGTCACTGATATTCATTCATACCTTGGATTGAGAATGCCTAAATATCTTCTTGTAATAAACAGCTACACAAATAATGCCTTTTTGTATGATGACGGTTGGTCATCACACTTTGTCACTTTTAGACCGCACTACACTGATGACTGACACTGTCAGATACAAACCATAGTCGCCAGCGTTTTTAAATCAACATAATGAAACAAATTTAATGTGCTCCATGTCCATGCACTATATTATACAAAAACACTAATCACCAACAAATGCACAAAGAGTTTTATCATCAATCGTAACACACTCCTACATGTTTCGACCCTGCTGGGTCATCTTCAGGGAGAACTTTTTTGTTATCGTTACACTAAGGTTGCACTTTATAGTTGAGTGAGAATGTGCTGTTGACTGTGTACTGGAGGTGTGAACTCTCTGTGGTCCCGGCTTGCACTGCAAAAGCTGGGACCACAGAGAGTTCATGCCTCCAAAAACAATGCAGTACACAGTCAACAGCACATTCTCACTCAACTATAAAGTGCAACCTTAGTGTAACGATAACAAAAAGTTCTCCCTGAAGATGACCCAGCAGGGTCGAAACATGTAGGAGTGTGTTACGATTGATGATAAAACTCTCTTTGTGCATTTGTTGGTGATCAGTGTTTTTGTATAATAAAACAAAATTACAAAGTTCACTAAATTGCATTAATTATTTTTAATAGGCTGGTTACACTTCACTGTATTCACTTGCATGTAAATACATGGCCTGTAATATAATGTTATGGAAACTTGAACATATGAAGAATATATTTTAATTGTGAATTTTTTAAATGTAGTAATATGATGTTAATCTAAGTGACCAATGCACATTTGACAGTAAAATAAGTTCATGTACAGCAATTTTATGCCTTTGTACAGATTTTGAAGTCATAATTTCAGTATTTCTTGGGTGTGTAGGTCAGTAAAGATGGTTTAAGTCAATGGAAGTGTATTATAGGGAAACAGGACTCTTATTTTGAAATATTATGTCAGTTCAGCATGTGAAAAAGTAACCAAAACATATTTCATACACATCCGCAATTATATTTCAAATGACAATCTGACAATTGTTAAAAAATGAACTTGCTGCTTCTCACACTTACAGTTTGTTGACTTCACTCTCTTTGTGAGACTTCAGGCTTCTGCCGCAGTGTAGATGATGTCTTCACTCTTCTCAGTTGTTACACAGTGTATGTTGGTAGTTGTTTACCGACATTTTGGTAAAGCCTATTGATCCCATCTTAAAGGTTCAGGCAGTCCAATTTCTCATCCCAAAATGTCGGTACACAACTACTAACATACCCTGTGTAATAACCTAGAAGAGTGAAGACTCTGCTCTCTTTACTTGTTCACCACCCAAGATTTTTTCTTTCTTACATAATGTGTGGTTATGGATGAAATTTTATATAACTATTAATATTAATAATTTTTCTCTCCATATTGTGATCTCAAACTTTACAAAAAAAAAAAAATTGCACAGTTTGTTGACAAAAATTCCAAAAAGGAAACAATGAAGTTATCATATTTTTACAATCACACTATTCACGGAAGAAATGTCAAGGCCATTTCAATTACTCCCAAGAAGAAAAAAATATTCAAAGGAAAAATTGTACTATATGATGATCAGTGTTTCAGCCTCTTTAGCATGTCAATATGGTACCACATACTGTCAAACTTATCACAGATCTGTACTTTATTTGTGCATATTATAGCCAATACAAAAATAACAATGCAGATTCCTACAGACAAGTGATGACAACAACAAAGGTTTCAAATCTTAATGGTATTTTGCAAAGATGCATAGGGAAATCTGCTGAGTAATAATAAATGAGTTTAAAAAAGATGGTAATATTTCCGAAACCTACCAAATTCCAGACAGGCACAGGAAACAGACAATGGGCATAATGTATATCCGACATGTGACTATTCAACACTAATCATGTATGTTTGATATACAACGAAGAACATCTGACACTGATGTTATCCACGTTGGATGCCTGCATGGCTGCCAACAGTCAGAGATATGAGGACCTGGAGTATGAAAACCCATAAGGTGTGTGCAGAAAGTGTACAGAAAAGGTGGGGAAAGAGCTGTGTGGTCTGAGTATGAAAATGTATAAATTTCAGTAACTGTCAGGCGACTGAAAAGAAATACATTATATGCCGAATCTACAAAAATAATGGAGATAAACTGTCATGTCAGAACTTGAGGCTACACACAGCCTCAAGCCTTGATATCCATGCTTACCAGCAAAGCATAGCCATGTGCAAAATACGTAGCTGGGTGACATTAATGTGGATTTAGATGAGAGGAACCTACTATGGACCAACTGTTTGCTATGAAATGGATCCCTGGGAAATGTTGGAAATTTGACATTGACATAATACATCCAAGTTTCATAGGGTTTAAACACACATGCATTAGCATTAAAGAGAGGAGTTATGAGATTGTGGTGTTCCCTGATGTGCCAAAGAACCATGATATGAAGACTGCTTGCCACATGTTCTGTCTACAAAGATTCTTCAATTCTACTGTCCTTTAAATGAATCAAGGAGTTCAGTAACCCATTTCTTGAGCATAAAACCAGAAAAAATGATAAAACTATAGATATGTGTTTGCTTTCACTGGCTGTGAATATTAATACAGCTCTTATGCACCTTCCATAATAAGTTTATAAAGCATAAATAATGCCCGCAACTGATAGTCACATAATCTCTCCCCAAGTAATACTGTATTAGTCCTTATCTCAAGCAGCTCAGATCAGGCATTATTTGATTTATTTGCGGTTTAACAGTGACACCAGCAGCTTAGGTTATGTACTGTTAAATGACAGGATGATCAGTGAATTGTTACGAATCTGGAAAGAAGTGGTGCCAGCAGAACTTGAGACATTAACACAGCATTCACCTCGAGGTGCCGAAACAACTACAAACACGGTCAGTGATGGCAGCCTACAGGCCATAATTTGAACCTGTGACCTCTCTAGTACAACGTATGACTGCTACCCACCTGACCTCACTGTTTGGTAAAATCAACTGGTAATGGCCTTGATAAAAAATCGAAACATAAAAAAGGATAACAATTTTAAAAAAGAAATAAAACATAAGCCACATGTAACATTAACCGTATTCTGTGCAACAGACTGCCTGGACAGTATTTAACCCAACCAACTGCACATGTGACAATAAATAACTATTTGCTATTTTGTGATGCTCCTCTTATGTTTTGGCCTCCACAGGCCACTTCAGGGAGGTCGTTTACAAAGGCATACATTTTTAATAAATGCTGTCAGAGACCTACATGTATGAAGTCAAAATACGTTATCAATTAAAATGTTGCTAAAAACATAAAAAATGTAAATTAATTACCGGTATTTGATATTTATTAACAATTTTATGTTTATCTGCAGACAAATATCTATGTCACTCCTGTCATCTTTGTTCTAATGAAGTTATATATCCCTGCATTGCTTGTTGTTGATTGTTGAGTCTACATGGGCTGAAATGTAGGAGCAGCAGCCAAAAATAACAAATTGACATTTGTGGTTACATGTGCAATGAGTTGGATTAAAAACTGTATGAGCTACACATTAATATTTGCACTGTCCATATACTGTATAATTAATTATAAATAAATAAATAATAAGCCACATATATTTGCTAATATGCAGCACTGCTGGTAACATTACGTAACTCATCCCTGCTGTCAGCCAGCAGTTCAAATTCAGCTTTTTAATTTAAATAAAAAATACTACCAGCACATGAACTTCTTACATGTCATTCACTGGTACACTAGCAAAAAAGTTTGAGCACCGGTGTTACTGGACAGATAAGCTGTATACAGTAACACATTCATATAAAAAGGCACACAGCAAATCTCTGCTACAGGCACGGCTTTACTGCCCCGCACTCATCCCTTTTGACAAATCCACTGGCCTTCTGTCTTCATGGTTCGGGGATCTCTTGAGCAGTCAGTAATTGTTATACTGTCAAGACATTTCCTGCTTGTGTAGTGTCAGAAAGTCTGCCACAGGAGCCTGGCCTAGACCAGTTCAGTCCAGTCTTTACATCCTATTCACATTATGTTCCATTTTATTATTAACCTCTATCCATGCACCATGGCTGCATCTCCCAAGTGTTTCCTTTTACCATTATTTTCTCATTTCCTTCCTTTGTGCTACCAAGTGTTGCAGTTATGTGGTCAGCAGTCGCACATATTCAGGAGGTCACAGGTTTAAATATCAGCCCAGGTACCATCCATTCAGTGGGGGGGGGGGGGGCCACTTTCCATGCTTTTACTCAGTCCCTCCAGGCAAATTCCAGGGCACTACCTCAAATTATACCATGGCCACTTCCTTCCATACACACTTTTCCAAATTCATTATTCATTAATCAATCTATCATTTGATGCTATGTACTCTGAGCTACTGACAGCATTGTTAAAGAAAAACAAATAAAGATATTCTTGTGTGTTGGCATACATGTCGCCTTGCAAGGTTTCAGGCTATTGCAGTAATGCACTTGAGGTCTCTGTTCTTCTGGGATGTGCCACAGTATCACTTGGTGATTGGTGCCCATTGTTCTGAGGTGGCATGATGGTCTCATCTTCTAGTGTCAAAAAGGTCACGAAGAAGGTGGAGAAGTCCATTCTTCGAGGACTTTTTGACCCCTGAAGATGAGACCATCACAGTGTCTCGAAATTCTGGGCACCAATCCACCCAGTCACATCCCACATCTATATCTCATACACCTACCCTTCTCTCATCAGTTCCATATCCCCACTCATGTTTTACTAAAATTCACTAGTTTTAGCACACTCTCCTTCCCAGAATGGAAAGCAGATTTGTGAGATCACCAAGCTATGTATATGTGTGTGTGTGTGTGTGTGTGCACGCGCGTGTGTGCCATACACATACACACACATTTGTGGGTCTGCCCACTTTTAAAATGTTGAACCAGTTGCCAATTGTTATCAGACAGTACAAACATTATGCCACTACACCACTGCCACACTTAATGTCCTACAGTCAGTAATACCAACATAGTAAACATGCAGAATTGGGACGTGGGAAATAGTGATCCAGTGTGACACTGGTTATCCCACCCAGCAAAAACTCGACACTCGATAAACTGTAACACTGTTGCTAAGATGCAGACAAATAACAAACTACTGCATGCTGACTTTTCTGTACATGCTATTGTTACATGTTAATATAACCACCAGTAGTTGGAACAAAGGGAATATACAAAAAGCCTTAATTAATGCTGATAAAATCAAAGACTAATCTCAACGGAAGTCTATACAGCAGAAGACTAAGCGTCACGAGTCCTCCATGAAACTCCTTGTTTCTCCACGAATCCAGTATCACCAGGTGTCCCACACACAATTATCCCATATTTTCACTTTTAACCCACTGTCCTGGTAAGGTCTCTTGGGACAAGAAAATTGCATTGCATTTTAGTGGTCCTGATATGTCCACTGAAAAACAATAAATAGTTCTCCCCCACACAATCACATTTTTTATTCCTATTTTTATACCAAAGCAGGATTAAGAAGGGAACAGGAATATTAAATAGAAAGGAACTTTGTGATTTACACAGCCCCTCTAGCACTGTCAGGATGGCAAAATCTTGGAGGGCAGACAAACATGTAGCCTGGACAGAAGAAACACAAAATTTACATACAATTCTGATGGGGCAGTTTTTTGTAAAGCAGCCATGGACGTTAATATTCACATAGACCTTTGGTAAATAAACTGTAAAGATGTTAATAGGATTGAAGAGACTTTGGCGAAGACTGTGTGTCTTCAGTTCTATTATGAGACGGACCCTCTCCAGAAAGTCTGTACTGACTTCAGAAATAAAAAATCTGATAATCTTAACAAAATGCATTTATTTCTTTGATTTGTCCTTATTCTCTACTTCGGTAGTAAATAATGCAATAACAGTGAAGCACAAGTCGGTTTTGAGAGGCATCTCTTGATTCAAAGAGCCAACTGAAAATTACGGTGTGGTACATGAATTTATATGAGTCAAACAAGCATACGACACCATAGCAATGTTGCTAGAGGTTATGCTTATCATATTGATCAATGGTCTTTGACTGCCTAAAGAATGGAACTGCAGACTGAAAACTACTGGGACACGAATGGCTGTTCACATTTCTGTGTGTTGTGATAAAAAAGAGGTGATGCAATAAGTACTCATCTAAAACCACCCCACCTTATAACAGTCATGTTACTAAGCTAAATAGGATTGAGGCACGCATGTATTAGTAGTAGACACCAAGCACTGGGCTCTAGCGCCACAGAAGGCATCAGATGTTGTCACAGTGCAGACTGACATAAGCCTTAACAAGTGTCGAACATAAATCCGGATCATTGCAGATACTGTTACAAGTCTTGCAAATAAGACACGGCATTTTGCATAAATAAGTCACATTAATATTGGTCTACTAAGGATATCCACAAAGACAATTATTAAAAGAGAGCATAGAAACAGCTTGCTAATTTGATTAGATGATTACTTCATTTCACTGTTCACTGCGTTCAATAAATACTCATTTATGGTACACAACATATTGCATTGTCTTAAAAATACATACGGGTTATGTACATGTATATGTATCACCGCCACCCTTTGTCATTTTCTGGTACTTTACTGATACGTACGTAGCTCTTGTATGTATAAAACACATGGAACTTCTCGTTAGTGTGCAAGGCATAAACAATCTTATATGTGAAATGTCAGAAAACGATGACATTGCACCAATTTGGTCCCATAACCCTAATTTGCAGGAACTCTTACCCCTTCCTGCTAATACCACACTTTAATGAACAAAGGAGGCACGAAGGAGCTGGAGAATTCAAATTGGGAAATGAAATGGCATTTTTGAAGCACCTGATGTACTGTATTTAAAAATAACTGATAATGACTCTATTTTTAGAATAATGCCATATCGAGAAAGAGCACAAGATGACGATTTCATGGCCAAGCTAGACCTTCTGACAGAGATTTCCATAACTTGCTTCTGTACCCAACAAATTTGGTCACGTGGTTGTAGATAGTGAACTACAATGGCTGGGGAATAAAGTAGTGGCATATTGAAAGACGCTGTCCTGGCATTTGAATGAACGAAGAAGCTCAATCAACATCCTCACCCCCAAAAAAATACAGAACATAGTTCCAGTTGCTTTTATTCCAGCTCTGAGCACTGTTTTTCTGAACTTCACGAATAACATGTTCAGTGGCTGAAACAACTTACGTATTTCTGAACATCCACAAAAAAGTTATTTAAAATTAAACCACAACAAACGTGCGCACGAGCAACACAATTTGTACCATTATACAAGTCATCACTTATTCTTTCAATGTTAAATGTCAGTAATTTCAACTTCAGTTTTGCTCCCTGTTTCATTCAATAAGAATTAGAATCCTAAGCCACAGTTCTTGGCAGAAGATCCTGTCACAAGATTGTGCCAGATTGAGCCAACAAAGACTTTTACCCCCACAAATTATGAACTAAACTTTCTGCACCGCGTACAGTCTTTGTAGTTTGGCATTTTTCACAGTCAAAATGAGTTTTGCTATCAACAATTACTACCAAAAACATGTTGGTTTGTGACATGAGCGTTTGAAATTATCGCTTTAAAATTTCTAAAATAAAGCAATTACAACAGTTTGTGGCAACATATCCATTATTAAACAACAACAAAAACAACAAATTTTTTGATGCAATAGATACTTTATATGAAATCTGCAATAAGCCCTATGTTGTTTGCAGTATGTGGATTTTACTTCAAAGCAGTAACAAACAATTTAAACAGATAAACACATGTCACAATTGGTTGTTCACACAACATCCACAACACTGATGTTGGCAGATATAAAGACTCTTTCAGGGAAACTTCGAGATTTTGTCTTTCTTTGTATATCAAACATATGAATATTGCTAGTTCAAATTTTGAACAATATAAAATTATTACATGATACATAAGCACAAAAAAGGTCACAAATATGAATTTTGTAATGTTTCTCCAAGTGACCAGTTCACATACAATAAACATAGTATTCCATACATAAAATTTCACTGTTGTCAAGTTTTGTGTGCATGTGATGTTTAACTCGACGGGTTTTTCTTATAAGGAATGAAGTTATTATGAGACTGACATAAAGCGAGAAAAAAATATTAAAAAATAAAAAGCAAAGATAGGCAAGTATTTTGGTATAGTGATTTTTAAAGAACATAAAGCATACAATGCATGTAATAAATCTGTTTTCATGTAAATATCATGATTTTAATGTTCCACTTGTGAATTGAGAGACACTGTGTGCCATGAACTGAATTTTTCAATTTGGAGAATTTGGATAAAAACACAACATCAGTTGTTCTGTGTCTCTTTTCATAAGATTTCCTAAACTGAACAGTCTTGCTACTTGCGACTGACTGTTTTATGTGTAATCTTCATATATAATGAACCTGAGTGCATGAAGAAACATGATAAATTGCTACAGCTCAAAATGTCTAAAAAGAAGTGTCATGTTAGCTCACAGGTTTAATAATGTTTATCCTCTATGATCTCAAAACCCAAAAAATAGGCTGTACGCACATATACACTGTTAACTGTAACCTGGTGTGAGACTGAGTAATGTGTGTGACATGTACATATATATATTGTGTTTAATATACTTCTGTAATTCAGGATCACTGTTACTTGTGTAGTTCTGTAAACTATAATGTGTTTACCATCAGGTCAGTGAGGGATCCATCAAAGTATGTCATCAGAATCACAAACTAATTATTAACAGTGTATTAGGCTTCCTTTAGTGATGGTTCACCAGGGATTCTTTTTGTTTTGGAGGATGACAATGTGCTGTTGGTGGATTGGTTTGCCAGCAGTTTAGACAAACCAGTGATATTCATGTTCACAACAAAGATGGGCACTGCATAGTGCTCTAAAACTGAAAACCAACAGACCACAAAACTGTCATTACAGACAAGTAAAAACAGCCAAGACTTAATTTGCTCATGTCTGTGAAAATTACATATTCTCTTCACAATTACAACATGTCCAGGTATACTAAAAAGTTCTCTCTAAAAAGCACTGTATTACATTCTGGTCATAGTCAGGTACAGTCCATGACAAAACTGAATAACGAATCCTTTCTTTTGCTACACATGGAAAGTCTGTTGGACAAAAACTGAGATGACGTGTTTTGAAGGATGAAACAATCTCCATGGTACAGAGCCATTTACGAACACCTGCATTATTATAACAAACATGCTACAGCCCCACATACTGCAAAAGGACCTGACTAATTACACACATTCACATCTGTACAGCAGTTCGTCAGCAGTGACAAACAGAAAGCCACATGAAAGACCTGAAAAACAATTTGGAATGTGCCTCTATCAAACAACCTTTGTTTGGTTATTGTAACTGTATTATATTTTGTTATACAGACATTTATAATCAATCACGTCTTTTTGAAACACCCCATACTACTGCATTATAAGCAATAATTTTAATTCTTGGGAATGAAGCTACAATATAAAAGAACAGAACAGATTAGATTACAGGTTTGGCACTAAATGCAGGGCTGTGGAGGTGGAGTCAGAGTCAGAACGAATTTTCGGTGGAGTTGGGTGTCGGTAAATATATACCAAATTTGACTCCGACCTCAATCTAAAATCTTAACTACATATTCCAACTCCAGCGCACTAACAGCTACAGTAACCATTAGACTTATACTTAAATATAGGTTGTAAGTCCAGAAAGTAGCCTGATGATATATGTGGTGGTGATGAAACGTCTTATAGCTTTACCACTATTAATACATATTGAGATTTCATGAAGGAGTCGGAGTTTTAAAAATTGAGGAGTCGGACTCGGAAGTTTTGTGTACCAACTCCACAGCCTCGACTAAATGGTTGTTACATTGTGGCTGTTTTTAATAATTTCTAATATTTAGCCTTATAGCCATTCCAGATCTGAAGTGCCGTGCAGCAGCTTGCTGAATGAGGCCTTGTCACATAACATGATGGCATTCTGTTGGCAAAGTGACTGGCTGTTGGTTTCACTACTGGCATGAACTATACTTTCACCACCACATCCCACACAAGCTCTGATGTCTACCAAAACTTCCCATCAAAATACTGGGGACTCTTCCCTGACAAATAAAGGATCCAGCTGACAACTTACATCCCACTAGTGCTGTTGTAACTAAGAATCCAGGGGACATAGCCTACACCCTCCTATATGTCTTTATGGTGCAATGTTACGCAAAGACAATTTTATCTTTATGTTTTTGGAAAATTTTACCGAGTACTTTAACGTAAGTTTTGTGCCTGACCTGTATTCAGAAGGTACCCATTTCAATCCTCAGACATGGTGCCACCTATTCTGGGGGTCTTAGCTTTCCTCAGCTCCTCCACAGAATGCTGGGACAGTAACTTTAAGTAGATAACACTTCCTTCGCAATCCCTTACAATTATTCAAATACAAATCACATTATTCATTAAAAAGCAATCACTGCTGACAGAGAAAAACAAAATACTCAGTGAGAAACAAAGCATTCCGATTATGAATAGGTCTGTTGTTTAACCCACCATGTGGGAATACTGGGTGTAATTCCTAAAGAGACCTGACACATGATGGCAGCGTGTCCTCGACAATACTGTGTCCTGCCTGTAACAGTTTTGTTATTTATGCCCGGCATTTTATTTCACTCGTTATTTACAAACTGCACAAAGGTATCCTCTCTTTATCACTCAGCTAGCTTCTGACAGCTGTTTACTGTTGAGGTACAGTTCCTCTGAGTATCTATACTGTGATTTCCATGTGCATGTGCTAATGGTCTATCAAAAGAGCTGATCATAGTAGCCACAGTGCAGACTTGTAGCCTTTGCTGTCATCATGCAGAATCTCCAACACAAATTGTCAGTTACCATGAAAATACAAGAACAGAAGTTCATTATATTTAATCCCTTCCACTGTACAATAAATGCCTCATCCACGTTCTGAACTAGGTACCTCCTGAATACTAGTCCAATGGATTTCACCAGGTCAACTGACTAAGCAAGTCTTTTTATAGCCTACCAAACTACTTGACTCAAATGGTTAGCACTTCTGTGTGTTGAGGAGAGCACAGCCTAGAAACTGGTTATCCTAAGGTTTTTAATACTTTTCCTCAGTCCCACCAGGCAAATGACACAACACTACCTTCAGATAGCTCAAAATTACCTTTTACAAGCTTCCCATTACAAAGGATGGAGTTGTGAAAGTGTCATTAAAAGCTGTATTTAAAAAAAAATGCAATCCCTGTACATGCCTGGACAGGCCCTTGGGGTTCCAGAGGTTGAGGCTCCCAGATTTCAAGACAGTCAGCACATGAAGGTGGTATGGTTGTCAGCCCTACGCACCGGCTGCCTTTATCCCCCCAGGTAATATTCTTGGTACTCATTTCTGTTAGAGGCTGAGCCGACCCCAGGGCCACAGTGCGGCCGGAAGGATTATGCCGATGAAAAATTCCAATGACATGATCGGAAATCGAACCCACAACCTTCCGGCTTGCAGCGAAGTGCCATTAAAAGAAGTACATCATACAGATATTCTTTTTCAATGAACACCTGACACACCTACTTCACAGCAAATAATTAACCTTTGCCAGCCACAAGTTGCACCACTGCAATGTGCATGATGTACACAGTCCTCAAGCACTGTATTTTGTTGCTAATCACACCTTGTACTGTTATCCCGGAGTTAAAATACTGCTGCCAGTCCTGCAGAATTGGGAGATTTAAAATTACTATTCCCAGATTATAAAATACAAAGCTTAAATTTATGAACATGTTTCAGCATGATTCCTGAACTTTCCACGTGATTCTAAATGGCATACTTGTCACTTTTGCAATACCCACTAAACAAGGCAAAAAATATGAAATGGTTTAACATCTGTAAATATCACTGTGCAACACAACTGTGTAACAGCTGAAGGTCTCATGCTTAGATGATGAGAACAATTACTAAAGAAATGAATGAGTGAATTCATCCTGAGACCCACTTTCATAATAAATAGATCAATTAATAAAAATTTTGTATTACAGTTCTTTAACAATGTGTCCCAACAATGTAATTCCTTTCTCACCATGCAAGCTAAGCTGCATGCACAACAGGCATTCTCCTAACTTCCAATTCCCAGTTACTCTGCCATCTTGCTCAACTCCCTCTTTGTTAGCAAATCACCCTGGCTTCAAGACCCAGCTCTACAACATGCCAACTATACCGTGTTTTGGCCTGCCTCTCTAAATGGCATGTTTCATTCAAACTGGGATGGGCCAGCATCCCTGCCTGGTGTGCAGCAAGGAGCCCTGATTCTTATTTCAGTGGTTACTTACGTGCAACATCACGCAGAGTTTCCTCTTTGTTTGTGTGTAACGTGACACAAGGGAAGTTGCTTCTATGCATAAGCACTGTACATGTTCCTTATTTTCTTGTCGTCTATTAAATTGTAATTAATGTTTTGTGACTATCATTACAGAGTCATATATGCACTTTTAACCCCAAATGCTTCCACGTGTCACCTTTGGTTTAAACTTCAGTGTACTAACAACATCAGAAGGGGAAAGAGATTGAATATAAATATACTCAGTAACTCTCGAGTGCATTCTGCCTCACATGCAATATAACGTACCAGTACACTTAATCTTATCATCAGCCATTTCAATTCAATCCACATCATTGCCCCCCTTAGTCCCCAAGATTCATTTTAATATTTCCCCATCTATCCTGGCAGTCTGAAGTGGCAGCTGTGAGATATTCTAACCATTTCTCACTTCCGATGTGTGCTACACACTTATCCCCTAACTGCACAAATTCCATGGGGGTTAGTTTGCACATTAATACTGTCATAAATGATGACAGCAAAGCTAAAGGGAGTAACAAATAACCTCAGGGACTGAATCTGTCTGTGCTTGGAATGGAATAACAAGACACGGAATGTTATATGCTGTATGAATCTGACATCCGGTGACTGAAACACCGACTTTTGAAGTCAGTTACTTTTGGTATTACCCAAGCCAACAATGGAGTAGGCAGATATGTTGTGCCAAAGTTTTACAATATTCATGGGGACTACAACTTGATAAATCATGGCTGGCAAGGCTGCAGTAATCAAACACATATCTTTTCCTCATGATAAGACAATTTGTAACAACAACAAAACATAAAGGTTATGGAAAATTCACTAAGCTATTCAAAAGTGAGGAGTTGTGAGAAGGTGGCAGTGTCCAGAAAGCAAAACTGCTCAGATCTGAGGTTCTTGTGGTGGCAAACACTGGGAGAGTGATCTTTCATGTTATGACACTATGCTGTGTGGCAGATGGTTACAACAGTTTTGGATGAACATACTAACTCCATCTTTTGGGTCTAGGTTTCGGTAAAGATGACAGCACAGTGTTCTTCCGAAATGCTGGTAACAACCTGCTAGAATATATGGTGTCATAATACACACAAAGACCACAGTCTAAAGCAGAAGCCCATTGTTATGTTCATCATTCCTGCTGGCGTTTAAGTACAAAGTTGGCTGTGACTGGTTACTTCTTGGAGAAGGAATAGATTTATATCTAGAAGACTATTTATTAGCCTGCATTTGCCATGATTTGCATTAGTACAATGAAACATGTGTACAGTTCAGATCACGAACTGTTAGCCCCAACAGAAAAAGGCCCCATAATACTAAAAAATTTAAAATTCCTTATTATTTCATTAAAGATTCAAAAGCGATGCTTGATGTTGCTGCTAGTATGAGGTCACATGACAAAAGTCTGACACTAGTAAAAAAGTTTAAACAGATTTTTAAATTTGCAGTTCTATAATAAAGTTTGTGAAATTACCGAGAATGCATATATATCACAACAGCATTCCTTCCGGAATGTCAGGAGTGAAATCCTACATCCATCAACACCAGGGAGACTATGGACAAATGGACAAGGTGGTAAGGCCACGTGAGCTGAGATACAAACTGTGCTCCATCTGAACGAAGTGAACACTGTTGCCATTACACCAGCCTGCTCAGTGACATGGCTTTGTTACAAGAAAATCCACTCTGCTGGAAACAGGAATGGAGACAGTTATAAACAATGGGTTTAAGGTGTAATGCAGCATGTGGTCAAAATGATGTTAATTATGCAAATCCACACTTGGCAAGAATCAACTACGCATTGTATTATTACTAGGGTGTATGACAAAATGCACAGAGTTGCAAGGCACTGCAGGTGGCAGAAATGCAATTAAGGGTGGTACGAAGTGAAATGGGTGTTCAGTGTTTCAATAATACAACAATAAAGGGAATGGAGATATTTATATTCTTTGGCAACATACAGAAAAACTTTGGGTATCAGAAAAATAGCAGCAATTTTGCAAATATTTTCTTTTTCCTATATACCCAATAATAATTCATCTTTCAGATAAATACATCTTACAATGTCCATCATACATATTTGTACATACAGGTGTATGTACATATGTACACACACACACACACACACACACATGCACACATACAGTCTCTCATTCTGGAATGTGCGTCATCACTCAGCTTTAAGTTCTGGACACAGCTCAAACAGCAACACTTGAAACAGGTCCTGCAACAGCATATGCTCTTCTGCGACACGTTTTCATTGACAGTAACTTCATATGTGTGTGAAACTTAGGCCCTTACATCGACGGGACAACACAGATTGACAGTGTTTGAGGAAAAGTGCAAAGCAAAGTACCTGAACACAAGATAAAGCAACAAGAGAACAGAGAAAATTACACAAGTAGCTTCATAATTTGTATTCTTCATCCAGTATTAGCACGGATCAACCAAGGAGAATGATATGAATGTGACAAGCAGCATATAAAGAATATAAATGCATACGAAATTGTACAGTAGTTGGAAAACCTCAAGACAAAGCCATCTGAAAGACACGTCTAGATCGGAGGAAGACATTCAAGTGTACTTTACAGAAACAAAATGTGAAGGTCAAGACTGGATTCACTGAGCTTCGGACTGGGTCCAGCGAACACATGCCAGATTCCACGAAACTAGGATACTACTTGACAGGTGAGGGAGTATTAACTGTTCAAAAGTTACCAAGCAATTTATAGTTAGTACAATCTAACGAATTACACACTGTCAAAAAAGCAGTGCAGAACTTACATAGAAGAGCTGCTTGTTCAGTTTAGGGTCCTGAAGCGTCTCAAAAACCTTCATGGCCCCTTTCCGTGCACTCTGCTGCCCCACTAGATTACTCAGCACCTCAGGTATGTTGTCGAGAAACAGCTCACGGGCTGCACACCTTCAACAGATTTCACAACCCTCAATGGTCGTGCAGTTCATCACAAAGCCACCAAACAGCAGCTATACTGCACACAGACAAAATTATTTTCTTTTTACATTTCATTACACACTTATCGTGCCAAAAAAAATGTTTCAAATAAAAGTACATCTTATTGAGATCAACACATATTTTATTTCAAGTACCAATTACTATATACACTGAATTATTAGAGAGGTACGGACAAATTACTTAAGGGTTACACATCAATAAAGATTCATATTATGCAGTGGTGTAGATAACTGGTGAAGGCCCCCCCCTAGAATTATTAGCAAAGTCACTCCAAGATCTCTCAGAATATTGCCTTCTGTCAGAACAACGGAATCCAGTCCGCAAGAATCCACAACAAACTTTAGTACCCTGTATGCATGGCCACCACCCCACCATGCCGCAGGGTCTTTGGGGGGCCTTATCTACACCACTGATATTGTGGTCTTTTGTGTTAGAGTCTTGTACATAGCTGTGAGGTAGTAGGGACTATGACTGCAACAAACTAAATGGTATAGCAATGCAAGAGATGACAAGTCAGATAAATTATGAAATCTTCTCTCTTCTGGTTTGTTGTGCTGTGTAGGTTGGTTTGTAACCAATGCATCAGGACAGCATCCTGGTCCCATCTTCAAGGATTACTATGTCACAGAAGGTGGCAAAAGCCTGAAATCTTGCAAGATAAAAGTCTGATTTCAGCTTTGCTCACATAATGCAGTAGTTATATCAAACTGGCACAAATTCAGCATATTCTTAAATCAAACCTGGGCCTCTGCTGTGAGAAGGCTGCAACTAACTGCCTGTGGTATGGCAGAGCCATGACAACGGTAATTCCACCATACCTTGTACTCAACTTCTCTTCTTCCGTCCTTGGTGAAGAAGCTGTCACAAGTTTTCCATTTGGCCACCACGATTTGATCAACAGCTTGATATAGTAATACATCATTGATTCAGAAAACAACCAGCTCACTGTCTCACACACTTGCCTGCAATAAAACTTGACATAAGTGCTGTTTGTTGAGAAACATACAGGAACCATATAAATGTTCACACTGCGGTTCTAATCTTATGGGTTTTCACAGTACGTAGTTTAGTAGATGGCTACTGATGTTTCACAAGGACAAGTTACTCCCACCTTCAGTGTTGAAAGATTACATCCAAGTCTAACACTTCACCTCTGAAATGTCAGTGCCCACCCACAAAAAAACAGTGTCAAAAGCAGGTGAGCACAATCTGAAACACGGACCAGTTGTTGGACAAAGACAGGCCTCCTTACAGGAAGGACAATGCCATTCCAATCGACATCTCTTAAAACTGTGAGAGGTGTCAGGACAAAGATCAAGCAACCTCGTATGTTCTGTATTCTTTTTGTATCTTACACTCGATGCAATTCCAAAACAGCACTCTGAAAATCGTCAAATTCTACTGCTGCACCCTGTACAATACTCTCAATTGGTCAAAATACAGAGCAGGTTGCAGCACATTTAAATCCACTGCTTTGTGTATAAAATCAGTATCTTTCCCCAATTACCAGCATAAGAAAAATATGAACAGAATATATCACCTGTTTATTGTTCTTCCATATGTGATTTGCACAAATGTGATGAGTGTTTTTCTGAGCCACTTGAAGACACCATGGAGGTCAAATACCTCCCCCAGCAGACTGTACAGGGGTTCTGCAATGCCATCCATGTCCAACTCTCCTGACACCAAGGTTCTTCCTTCGCTGTCATCCAACAGGAGAGTCACATCTTCGTCATCGCTGTCCCTGCCAGTGGAACCTGATGTGGACGCTTCCCGAGCGAGCTCTCCGCTGCTGCCATGTCAAACGCACCAACTATAAATGTCTGCAGATCTTGTGGAAAAAAGACTGTAATTTCACTGAAAGTGTAGAGATATGGTCTGATATCTGAATTACACTATTACAAAGAAGTTTCACTATGCATTCCAACTTCTGATGTATAAAATATTGAAGGACCTGTACATTACCTCTTGAAGAGTGTTGAAAGAGAAAACTTCGATTTCTTTGGTGAAGGTGAAACTTGTTTCAGATGTGCAGAACTTGGACTCAGGAAAGTATACAAGGCTTCACTTTGATTCAGACAGTCATCCTCCAGGACAAACTGTCACAGATTAAAGTTATTAGGGTCATATTTAATCTATGTATACAAGGGGAACACAAAAATTCCCGGAATTGCTAAAAAAATTATTTAAAATTCCGCGGAACAAAAAAAAACGCAAGGAGCGAGGTCGGCTGAGACGGGGGGGGGGGGGGCCACACAACCACCATTGTGTTTTTAGCCAAAAACTGCTGGACGCTGAAGGCCGTGTGGGCGGCGGCACTGTCATTGTGCAAGAACCAAACCCCACTCTGCCACTTTTCTGGACGTTTTCGTAGCATGCTCTCACGCAATCGTCTCAGCACATTCAAGTAAAACTGCCGATTTACTGTTTGTCCGTGAGGAACAAACTCCTTGTGCACTTGCCCATCAACATAAAAAAAAAAAGAAAAGAAATCAACATTGTCTTTGACACTTGAGCAAACTTGCCGCGCTTTTTTTGGTCTGGGCGAATTTGGTGACTTCCACTGGCTTGACCGCTGCTTTGACTCAGGGTCGTAGCCGTAGCACCAACTCTCATCACCTCTTGCAACTTCTGTACGAAACTCAGTCATTTTTGAGCTCTTCCTGCAAATCACGGCAAACATTCCTATGTGAGCATACTGCACACCAATTTTGCAGCAACCCGTTTCATCATTACACCTTCCATTAAAATGCGTTGGCATGAACTCCATGACACACCTGTTATTTCAGAAATTTCGTCAATGGTCCGACGACGATCTTCAAGGGCAGCCTGGCTAACTTTTCCAACACTTTCGTCACTTCTGCTCGTTGAAGGGCGGCCAGAACGCGGCTGGTCTTCAACAGCCATTTCACCTCTTTTGAAACGATTAAACCAGTCGCACACTTGCGTTTTACCCATGGCCTCATCTTTAAATGTTTCCTTCAGCATTGTGACAGTTTCAGCGGCAGGTTTTCAAAAAAGGAAACAAAATTTCACACACACTCGTCGTTCTTTACGACCGGCCATGTCGCCAAACACACTTGCAAACACGAAGTAGGAGCGCCAGAAAAAAACAACTATTGTGGGTTCGCGGCACCTAGTGGCACAACCCTGAACTACGTCTAGTTCGCGCGGGATATTCAAATTCCGGAAATATTTGCGTCCCCCTGCATATCAACTGCCAGCCATTTCACCCTTTGCCACAAAATAGTACAATTAAATGTCCTCTGTGCTGCTAAAGGTGCGAAAACATAGCATACAGATTACACTTAGCCCTCACATGCATTGTGTTCATCAAAACAACATACATAAAAATTTAGTTCCCACCTCACAGTAAACACCACACCATCTCCATTACAAAGCCAACTAGTAAGTGCACTGTGGAGATATATTTACTGCTAATGCAGAGTTATATAATGTCAAAGCAAGTGCTACAGCTTCAAAGGATTAAATTGCAGCAATCCCTCAGTCCACAAGCTACTGATCACAAGTTGTCACATCTGATTTGCAAATGAATACCTGGTTTTCACTTTCTTGGCCAATTTTCATTTACACAAGCGCCTTCATCTCACAAACCAATCATTGTTCCCACCATCCTTTCTTGGCTGTCATCAGTACCCTAAACTTCTCGAATGCACAGAATGTCACAGCATTCCTTAGCAGTCCAAACAGAAGCTGCAGCATCACAGTATCTCTCACTGCTCTTGTAGCTGTGTTACGAAGCGCACTCTTCTGACAGGTGATTACTTTGCATCAATTAAAACTTAAGGAAAATTTATGCATCAAATTTGTAATAAGGAGAGTAATTTTTATGCCTTTCCCATTGAACTTTAATAATTGACTACTGCTCATGCATAAGTTACTGGCTAAGAATGTTATTTAAATATAACAATTGACCAGTAGTTCCCCCCATGTGTAGTCACTGTTCTGCATTTTATTAATGTGAATTTTGTATGGAAGAAATTTTTGACCTCAGAAACCAATGAAAATTTATGTAGGAAGTAAACAGGAAATTAATTTTCATTTTACAAGATTTCATATTATGAGCAGTTTTTGAGAAACAAATTAAGCTCATAAACCGAGGGATTACTGCACTGTATTTGCCAGTATGTAACCCACATTCTCTGCCAACATCACCTTAGTTTTATGCTAAGTTTGAGATGTAAATACAATGACTACCTAATATGTTGTGAGAAACAAAAGATGAAACTTTTTTCCATATTCACATACAATGTGGTAAATTAAGACAGGCATATTAAGGAGGAACAAACAACAAAATGATTCTGAATCACCCTCCCCCACTCTTCACCAGAATATTCCATTAACCTTCATTTGACCAGACTGGTATTTAAATTTTAGCACATGGTTTATGAAAAACATAAGTAATATTTGAACAGAAAAAGATAAAATTATGAAATAAATTGAATTTTGTGGAAAATAAAACAGACATTATGCAGCATGTCTTAAAAATACAGTAAATTGGTTTGTTGCCTAAATATATAAAAGGAATTTTATGGGTGTTTTTCTGTGTGTGTTCGCATATGCAAATGCACGTCTTTTAAAGGTTAATATTCACTTCTAAAAGCAGGATGCATCTGGTAGTGTAACTTAGCTGAAAGTATCATGATATGGATTTAAATGCTGTAGCACAGCAGCAGAGACTGTTACTGACCTGACACTATCGTAACACAGATTTAAATGTCACAGCACAAGATGAAATGTCAGCTTAGATCTGTGGGCCTTAGGACATATCTTAATGGGTTAACGTCAAATGCAGAAACACATCACATACACGACAAACAAGCAGACATACATGCATGTCCTGACAGCAGGAACACAAGCAGGAACCAGATCTTACCTTCAAATACTTATCAATCTGCACTCTTGCCTTTTCAAGAGAACTCGTTCCTTTGCCAAATCGCAACTTCAGTGAAAGAGAAGGAAGCTCTAACCTCTTTACTCTTGAACTCATATGGCTGCAATTGAGTGATACCATCACAAGCAACAAAATCATCACTTTATAAAAATTATGTTCCTTTTTCACTTATTAAGGGAAATTGGGAGAAATGGACACAGATGGGAGGGTAATATCAGAATGAATTCTACAAAACAGGTATGGATGCATAGACAACATCAGGATTAATGCTAAGAAATGGAGCCAGGTGGAAGAATAAAAACAGAAGGAATCCAAAGACAGAGACATAGATGGGAGGACACTTATCAGAAGCAATCAAAAGAAATGGATGTAGATGGAAGGATGATATCAGAATGAATTGTGAGAAGCAGGACTAAAAGGAATCCCACAAAACAGAAGTAAAAGGAAGAATTACCTCAGAATAAATCCGAACAAACAGTGTGTGAAGATGGATCCATTTAGGTCCGCACAGGGCCCAATGAGAGACTGTTGTGAACATAGAACAGGAACTAACAGGTCCACACAATGAGAGACTGTTGTGAACATAGCACAGGAACTAACAGGTCCACAAAATGAGAGACTGTTGTGAACACAGCACAGGAACTAACAGATCCACACAATGAGAGACTGTTGTGAACACAGCACAGGAACTAACAGGTCCACACAATGAGAGACTGTTGTGAACATAGCACAGGAACTAACAGGTCCACACAATGAGAGACTGTTGTGAACATAGCACAGGAACTTACAGGTCCATACAATGAGAGACTGTTGTGAACATAGCACAGGAACTAACTAACAGGTCCAGACAATGAGAGACTGTTGTGAACATAGCACAGGAACTAACAGGTCCTTACAATGAGAGACTGTTGTGAACGTAGCACAGGAACTAACAGGTCCTTACAATGAGAGACTGTTGTGAACATAGCACAGGAACTAACAGGTCCACACAATGAGGGACTATCAAGCTCAGGTCAGTAAGTATCAGCCACTTGGCTCAATGTTGTTACTCAGTTTGTATTTCTAACTATGACAGACTGACAAACGGAATATTTAGTAATACACAAGTAAAAATGCCGTCACAAGCCACAGCACAACATTAGAGTGGCAAGGCTAAATATTATTTCCCCTTCCAGGAACCAAACTACAGTCATTCAGCCTACAGTGAGTTTACCGTCTGGCCTATGATTAAAGCGATGGGAAAACTTCTCAAATTTTAGTCTACATATATGGCAAAGTGGGTGGTCGCTACAGGCTGGACATTCTGGGGACTGAATCTGGGTGGTGAATGAGACTTTTTGCACCCATCCAGACCAACCCTAAGACCCAGCCAGCCTCCTACATAATGAGTACTGGGTCTTTTTCTCAGGGGTAAAGCAGCCGGGCTGCGGTGTTGACCACCAACCACCGCCCCCTCCCATCTAGTGCCGAGATTAAAGAAAGAGCACTCTACTCTCCCTCTGGGTCTTCATGGTCTGTTCTAAGGTCAACTTTACCTCCATATATGGAAAGTTGGAGTGCACAAGGGTTCAAATATTCAGGCACCTGAACTTCATAAAGCTTACAGTATGTCATAACAACCCAAAAGACAGGAAACAGGCTGTATCAGGTAACAATAAAAATGCCCTGAAGGGGAAAGCAATGCATGTGCCCCCGTGCAACAAATACAGATCAAAAGTTTAGTATGAAAATATTTTGATCACACCTTGTAAAATAAGATGGTTCGCTTTTACCTACCACAGTTTGCGGTGAAGCTCCTGGAAGTCAGAGAGTTTTCTCAGAACGACCCAACCAGTTGAAATTCCTTCATTATCCATCTCATCTTCCAGTATATGCACCACCAACACAAACTGCAGCATTTCCTTGTCTTCTGACAACTGGAATTAAAGGACAGTAAGCCACAGGAAGTTTCACATTCAAAACAAGACAGTGGTGATAGTAAGACTGTACAGTGGTTACACAGGGTGGACAAATTCATTTATTTTGGAAGTGAAATAAATTCAAAAGGAAAAATTAATGGACGTATCAACAGAAGATCAAACAAAATGGTTGTGAATTCTGTCAAATTATAAATGGAAGAAAATGGAACAAAGACACACCAGAACAATGTGTATAATCTATAAAGCATATTTTAAACCAATATTCATGATGGAAACAGAAACAAAATTTCAAGCAATGGGCCTGAAATATTTGAGAAGCTTTAAAGGAAGAATAAGAACAGATAAAATCATAAGCAAAATTTTTAGAATAGGAAGTTGTAATTCCTCACCCAGGTACTGGAAGACAACAGACGAAAGAAATGGAAATAAACTGAAAGCAATCATTGTGAGCAATGCAACAGACTGGAGGCTTTAAATCCAACGAGCAATATAAAATGCACATGAATGTGGTGACCTCTGGTAATAAGATGTTCATGCCAAATCTTGTACAGATCTGTCCATGATTTCAAAACCTGTTATGGCAAGGACAGACAAGTGAACACAAGAGCAGTACTACAAGCCTATCAATTCTGCACCTACATTATGACATTTCCAACAGTTCAGACTGCACAGTGTCGACTAATATGATGACTAGCAGATCAAACCAAAAGCATGTGGAAGGAAACAGTCACAGCCTACTTTCAGGTACTGGCCCAGCATGTGCCTCAAAAGACTATGGAGAAACAACAAAAACTCTCAGTTTGGGCAGTGGACCTCTGGGCCACAGTTTTAATCTGGCACCTTCCAGAAATGACAATGTAGGGTTTACCTTGTCTTACAAACACAAATGAGGAAGTTAGACCAAAAATCATATTATTACCTCTGCTGACTGCACAACAGCTCTCCATTTGCCCAAATGCTCACCCCAGGCTTCTGTCCGGGTAAGATGTGCTTCTAACTGCTGCTTCTCACCCTGTAGCTGCTCCACTTCCTTCTCCAACACAACAAGTACCCTGGATTCTGGCTTCAGTGATGTCTTCAATGCTTGCAGTGCCTGTTTCAAACAGAGTATGAATCACTGGTGTATGAAGCATGTTTGATAAGCAAGTACCAGTAGGACACAAAAATTAAATGAGAAGTCATTCATCCTAGAACAGACCATGAAAGCCCAGAGGGGGAGTAGAGGTATAGCTCTACTCTTTCTGTAACCTCGGCGCTAGAAGGAGGTGAGTGGTCAGTGCCATGCCTCAGTCACTTTACCCCTGGCGAAAAGACGCAATACCCATTGTACAGGAGGCTGTGTGGACCCCAGGGCCAGTCTGGATGGGTGCAAAAAATCTTGCCCCCACGGGGATTTAATCCCCCGACTGTCCAGCCTATAGCGAGTTGCTGTACCCACTACACTACCCGGCCCAAATGAGAAGTTATTACAATGTTAAACGCAGCTTATTTATTCCACAGAAGTGTCATTATTTTTCAACATTAGGTGCGAGCACACTAATGCGTATATCCTATCTTAGCACTAGTTCAAAAACTCCGTCATTGTATGAATCAGCCTGCTGCATTTGCAGCCATTCATGAAAAACCCTTACCACTTGCTTGTTTCTGTGGAATTGACAGCCTCCCAAGTGTTGCTTTAGTGCCAGAAATTATTGCAAACCCACACAGTGCATACTGGACCCCAGATTTGTTAGTCGTTTCACTGGAAACTTCTGGACCATCCACCATATTGTTCTGGCCACTGAAGCAGCACTTGGGAGGTCGCTAATTCCACAATAATGAATGAGTGGGAATGGCAGTTTGTAAATGGTTATAAATGCATCAGCATATTTGGGATAATGTTGAAAAATAATTATACTTTAGTGGAATATGTAAGCTACGGTCAACATTGTTAATGATTTCTCTTTAATTTTCACTATGTAGTGGAACCTTACTTGTTTAATAATCCTTGTAAAAGACTGTGATGATGGAGTGTTAACTGACACAGAAACTGCATTTCTTCCACCATCTCATTTTTAGTTAAAAACATGTTTCAAAAGCTGACTGCACTTCCAACAACGGTAAAAGAAGATGAAACCTACTGTGTTGGGTCAATCTGAGCGACGCAAACTATATCCCTGGGGACATAGGTTAGCTCAACTTAATGGGCCAAAAATAGCAACTCTGGTAACTTTTATTTTTTTCCTGATCACAGAAGCACAGACAACTGCTGAAGCTCTGTGCTTTTAACTACAACCACCATGGTAAGAGTCCATTACATGACAGTTTGACAACATGATACAAGTTACCAACGCAGCCTTGAGTTCACAAATTTCTGACATAACTTTTCACATCAAATACCTGCAGACACAAATTTCTAATGAGGCGTACAATATAGCATGTTCAAGTCTTTGCTGGTCATTTAACAACCCTTTCAAAAGTGGACTATCATATACTGTCACGTGACAAGCTGAATGTGACCAACAAATTCTGAATGATGATGAAAGAAGTGGTTGTGGCCCATTATAGAGAAATATCCCAGAATTTCCTGAACAGGCTGAAGAAAACCATAAAAATGCACAGTCTGAATGGCTGGTCTATGGTCCAAGATGTGAACCTGGGACTTGCCAAATGAAGCACAACTGCTACCCCCTTAACGATAATGTTTATGAGCCTGCTCCCTACTCACACCACAGTCAGTAAACAGTTTCCAAAACAAGGCAGTCGGGGCAGCATGAAAAGAAAATCACTGAAGCGTCAGTGTATAAAGGTAGGACAGGAAAAGTAGTGGCACTGTAACCACTATGAGCCTTCTGTGGAGGTAGGGCTCCATAATTTCTTATCTCTGATACCAGATGGAGGTGAGTGGTTGGTAACATGCACCAGCTGCTTTTGCCACACTGAAAAAGCCCTGAGAACCCATCAGACAAATGCGTGGTTTGACACCCATGTCAGTCTGGACAGTAGCACAGAGAAAAATCTCTGCCTCCATCAGAAACTAAACATTTATTCTTTGACTGTCCAGCCCATAGCAGTCATTATACTAGCTCACATCATGGGCTAAAAGTCATGAATTTCTGGTGTAGTCTGAATGTGTGAAGAGCGGTAATTTTGTACCTCTTAAATTACTGTACTGCAAAGGACAACATACAGCATTGTTATTGTTTTGTATTTAGAATACACTCTCTGATTTACAGGACACTCTAGTGACATCCTATAATAGAGGGCAGTATTCACTCAACAAACCTGCATCTTATTGTTCAGTTTCTCTTGCAACTGATCAAGTTTCCGCCTGGCATAATTAGACTGGTCCCCAACGTGCAGTTTTGCGTTTTCCACCTCTGATTCTGGGCTGTCCAACATCGGATGTGGTTCAGCTACACACAAGGTCACATCTACTGCTACATCAAAGTGAACTGGTCACTTGGGAAAAGAATGTATGCTTCCTTTTCCAAGTATAAGATTTTATTGTTACAACTGCACTGCAGATACAAATACATACACATGTCATTTAACATGTTCCTTAAGTTAGTTTATAGAAATGCATATACATCCTTTAAGGCTCCTTTGTTGTAAATAAACCAAGACAAATCAACATAAAATAAAGGGGCCTGAAGCTGCAGGTACACATTACATGCACACTTAAACAGTGTGTTTTGTAAGCACACAAATTATACACATATGATCTCACATTGGACACCAGCCAGATCCAATCATCCCAGTACCATATCTTTCTATCGGCTATGATAAAGGTAAAACACTGTGCATATACGGAACACCAGATCACCATTGTGGTCAAGAACTTCTGCAAAGATTTAGAATCCTCTCTCCTGGCCTCCACCACCATACTACCATAATCACATCATCATCATCATCATCATCATCATCATCATAGTCATCGTCGTCATCATCATCATAGTCGTCGTCATCATCATCATCATCATCAACCTAACAGGGGCGGAAAGGCGATACTGAAAGAATCCTGCACAATAGGGGGCCCCAGGGCGATTCCAACACTCCAAAGTACATGCTAAAATTGTGTGCACTGATGTGTGGCACTATTCCTGCTACCTCATTTGCTGCAAGCGTCAAAATTTGGTTGACCATGACATTTTGCATGTAAACACTCACTAGTCACCCACCATGCATAACTTTTTGAAAGGCAAAGATGAGAATTAACAAAATAATACTGTACTTATCATAGAAGTGATTCAAATTGGGCGGCTGCAATATCTCCTTCACAGCACTCATCAGCTGTACAGAAGTGGAGGTTGGATGCACATATTTAGTTTGTGATAACACAGTTTCAAAGTTAGATATCGGTATCCAATAAAACATCTGCTTTGAAACAGTTCTGTGATTTCTATTATGAATTAAAACATTTGATTGGCATAAAAGTGTTCATGTGAACAACATGTTTAAAAAACACAAATAAGGGACAACAAAGCATAAATGCAAACTAAAATAATGAAAGAAGGGAGGGGGAGGGCAGATGACAGCAATTTACTTTAAATGGTGGAGTAAAGGGACTGAATATTTTGCTCGACAGCCCTGACTAAGGCTAGCCAATTCAGAGGCAATGAGAAGGTGCATAATTTGATAACTATAGAGGCAGTGAACATAAAATCATATAGAAATTTAATTAAATTAAATAAGTTACCAAGAGCAGGCTGAAGCTATGGCCCCAAGCCATGGTAATCACAACCTATCTATGGGAATATAGTGTGCAAAAATCTGGCGTTGAACATTGGAGGCTGTGTGGGAGAGTGGTACATTCTAACAAAAAATTAAATTATTCAGCAGTTTCAAAGATGTAAAGTAAAGGTCTGCAACCAGGTTGCGTCAATTCAACACAAGATAGATAGAATACGACTGCTAGTGCTAAAGGAACCTAACACTTTGTGCAGGTGATCACCAATAAAACCTCTGAGGTCATCATTGTGACTATGAATCCTATATGCCTAATCATCAAATATTAATAGACTTTGACAGAAACTTACCTGCATCATCCTTCTCTGCGCTGCTGGCCTCTTCCATGGCTGCCTGCATCTTCTGATAAAGTTCAGACACAAGAAATGAAGGATAAAATTTCTCCTCAAGTGTCTTTACTACTTCTTCCTGAACTTCAAAGAAAACTTCATGATCTTTGTCTCCAAGAAGAAAACCCTCCATTCTCTTCAAGGCAGGCTAAAACATTTCAAAATATCAGGAAAACTTACAACCCACTGTTCAAAGTATAGCAATGCCATTTCACCACAATTCACATTATGGCATTGAAAACAAATGTTAAATGTGACTACTAATTATCACCAGGGGGCTGACATGTATGGGGCACATGACACGCACAAGGAAAATAAAAGCACCCAAATCTTTGGTAAGAAAACCTGAATGATAGCGACTTCTTGGGAGGGTTAGGAGTAGATAAAAGGACAACATTCAGATGAAACTCAAATAAATAAGACATGACAGTGTGGACTAGTCAATTGACTCAGAACAGGGATCAGTGGCAACTTTTGTAAGAACATCCATGAATTCATCTGTTCCTTGAAAGATAGGAAATTTATTATGTATCACTTCACAAAAGACCATGATCTTACTGACAACATGATAACCTGAAATTACACAGTTATTACCTTGCCTACTCTGATGTCTGGAGACGGTGTATTTATGTATGTATAAAATATCTCTGCTCCTAGCTGGTGCCAGCTACAGCGGCTGGTCTGGCGTAGTTCCTCCACTGCACTCCAGTAGCCCATCAGAGATGCACTGCCAACCTGTTCCAGGAACTGTGTCAGATATCTGCGACCCACCACACTGTCCAGCACTTCAGGTAGTGTTAATACCTAGAAAACCAATATGCATGTTTCTTTGCAAAAGGCAAAGCCTATAGGCCTTCACATTACATGGTCATTAAAACTGTCCAATCTAGATGAAAAATGAAATGGCTGTACAACTTTGCTGTAAAGTCCACCAATGCCAAGTATCACAAAAATCCATTCAGCAGCTCTCAGGTTGCTATATTTGTACAAACAGACAGACACAGTGACTTTAAAATCAACACATTCTACTTGTGTAAGAAACAGCGTTACTAAATACTGAAGTTGATGGCCATTCCTTCTAAGCACAGTTATCTGCAGTAAATATATAAAGACAGGTACCCAAACTTACCCAGTTCTAACACACTTCATTATCACATATTTGTATTAATTTTTTCCATGAAAATAGTAATATGTAATTAAGTTACTTGTACAGGAAGAAAACCTTCAGGATCTTGCAAATGGCTAATTTTAGTGGCATTAAATTTAACTCAATTACATATTCTGCAGTGAAACTGAAGCCAATACACACAAAGGGATAACAAATATTTTGAATTTCATAACCATAAATGTTATTCCTTGCACAGCTTGTTGATTACCTTCTTAGTGATCATTGTACTAGCTTCAACAGCTTCCTCTACAGGGTAACCCATCCAGCCCAGCAGATGTAACCGCTTCTCACACAGGCTTTTCGCATAGGTTAACTGGTTGAGATAGCGCTTCATTGGTCTTGCCTGAAATCACCATGCAAGCGTGCATAACAACTTGAAGCAAATCACACAATCTCCTGATACAGATAAGATGCTAATACTGTAATATTCATTAACTGTTTTTCTTAACAGTGGCCACAGAGACCGTGACACTTACAGGAACATGGTATGAATTATTCTGTCCCCTGTCCGTACAAGTCAGTGTTCTGTCCAAGGTTTCACCGTCATTCTCATACCATTTGCACCATCTGCCCCCAGCATATTGTGTCAGTAACAGAAAGAGACGAAGCTTAGAGACCACACATACACAGCATTTGGAGAACAGTGACATCCATAGACAGGGTAAAAAACTCATGCCACAAAATGATGTCTGTCGTCATTGTCACTGTCATCATCATCATCATCATCATCTTCTTCTTCTTCTTCTTCTTCTTCTTCTTCTTCACATCATCATCATCATCATCACATCATCGTCGTCATCGTTGTCGTCGTCGTCATCATCATCATCATGAGATGTGAAGTGTTAGGCATAGTGCCCGTTCTTTAACACCCAGGGTGAAGCTGGGGCTTCTATCTTCTCCTCGAGTGGCCCGTGCTTCTCTCCCCTGTGGCTTATACTTTACTGCTTGTTTGAGGTCCCTGGTTAACTCTTTAACTACGAATGGCGACTGTCGTAGTCGCGCAGGGGGCATTTAAATGGTCGCTCTGGGACGAATGACGACCTCAGTTGTCGTCAATATTGTGTCAAATTTGGAAGCATTTTTTTCACCCCTATCCCACCTACCTCTCAGAATTTCTGTGTGGTATGTTCCCTGAAGGTGAGAGCTGGTGTGTGCAGTTATAAATGTTCCCTGTCCACCCCTGTAACGCCTCCAACAGTCGCGATATGTATGTCAACACACTGGTGAACTGCGCATTTCTCGGCTGAGTAATACTGTTCTGGAGAAGGAGTGTTTTGTTTATCAGTCGCACTGGAGTTGCGTGTGGGTTGAATATCAACAGTGTGCTATGAAGCCAGTTACTAATTGATGGCTGAATGGTTTTCAGTGGCGTACTGTAACACGTATTTTCAGACTGAACTAATACAAAAATACTGGAGATATCCATGAAAATCTATGTGTACAGCTACAGGACGGCTCACAGGCCTGTCTGTTGTAGTTCTGGGGCATTCTGTAGGAGTTGTGTGGCAGAAACGTGTAACACAGCCGTCTAATGTAGTAAAAATGTCGTGTTCACCCTTGAAATACGTAGAATTTTTCACAGCATTTACGTTGTAGGCTTAGATCTGTTTTGCTCTCATCATGTAAGTCAGTTGTTAGTTAGGGTATTAGATTTATGAGGGCACAGGAATACAAAACCGTCTTTGTAACAGATCTGGGTAGTGTTCAGCAAGCAGTAGCAATAACAAAAATGAGGGACCGGGTGAGGAGGAGGAGGAGGAGGAGGAGGAGGAGGAGGAGGAGGAAATACTCGCGTCCACTGTTTTTCACAGTGAAGCCACGAGGTAGTAACCCAGCCCAACAAATGACCTTCAAAAGATGAACTCGTACAATGTTTCACACATAGGGCTTACGTTGCCCCAGCTGTGTTTAGATACACAAACATTCTGACATTCTGCCATGGTCACGAAGGCTTGATAACCCAAGCCATTAGAGACTGAAAGAGACCCAACAAAGGCGAGGTATATGACCGACCATGGAAAATAAAGGCAGTCTTTTGAAACATTCAACCAGGCTTATGCTAAATTCTATAACCCCTCGGAACATTTGGCAGTGGACAAAGTAATTGTAAAATACAAAGGTGGGGTTATATTCAGACAGTACATTTCCATAAAAAGGGAACGTTTCGACATCAAAATTTATAAACTGTGTGCTGAATCAGGTTATACACGACATGAGAGTGTACATACGTAGACTCGTGCTGCGACTCTGACGACATGAGTGCAACACACGCGTGGCACCTTATTTCGCGGATTTTCACACGAAAACTAATTTGTGTAAATAGTGCGGGCGAATGTGTATGTGTGTGATGATAGAAGAGTGATCATAGGTGCCATGGATCTTGTGCAGCAACCAGAATTATGTGAGTAATAAAATATTTACCCCACATTTATATAATGCATGTAATTTGCAGGACTAAATTTATTGCAAAAATCCGTCAATATTTTTTCCCGAATTTGCCAATTCATAAACACACTGCGAAATTTTTTTTCATTAAATTTGAACGCAAAGTCTATGAGATATGCTTTTTTATCTAAGAGCAAGCATTAGAAATTAAATGCCCAGAGAAAAACCTTGGCTGGGGGACCCGCGCTGGGGGATTTAATCGCGGAGTGAAAGGGTTAATGATGTCAGTCATCAGAATTAAATAATCAGTTAACTCAATGGAGTAGAATCCTTGAGAAACTAACAACTGCTAAGCTACTCAAGAAATAACCCATCTTTTGCGGAACGCAAAGTTTCACCGTGTGTTCACCACAGCCCAGTACTGGACCCTATGCTCTGTCACATAAATCCGGTCCACATGCTCACATCCTATTTTAACATTCAACTTAATATTATTTTCCCTAACACAGTTTAATTTTGCAGACAATTTCTGTCCATCAGGTATTTCAACTACAACGTGTAACGATTTCTCATGCATCCCGCATGTGCATCTGATTCTCCTTGATTTGATCACCCAAACGCAGTGAAACCCCCATTTAAGGTTTCTGCAGAGTGCCACAAATGTGATCACCAAACTGAGCGGAATCATCAGTGTGGACAGTTTAATGATGGAATTACTGAAACTGAACGCTGCTAACAATAAACGGAGGTTCCACAGAACATAAGATTATACAAGCTGTCACTATGCAATTTTCATTAATAACATCAGCAGTAGCATTACTACTACTACTACTACTACTACTACATTATCACCTTTATGCAGGGTATTCACACTTACATACCTGAAACAAACCATGTTGCTAGGGTATACAGTGTTGCAGCTATTCTGCACTTACTGTTCATGGTGCATATAACACTGTCTTCACTATTAAACTATTATTATTATCATCATCATTAGTAGTAGTAGTAGTAGTAGTAGGAGGAGGAGGAGGAGGAGGAGGAGGAGGAGGAGGAGGAGGAGGAGGAGGAGGAGGAGGAGGAGGAAGAGGAGGAAGAGGAGAAAAGGGATGGGATAACCAATGGTGGCAGCAGCAGCAGTGGTAGTGGCACTGGTGGTGGTGGTGGTGGTGGCAGCGGCAGTGGCAGCAGCAGTGGTGGTAATGGCGCTGGCTGTGGCAGCAGTGGTGGTTGTGGTGGTGGTGGTGGTGGTGGTGGTGGCGGCAGCAGCCACAGGTGGTGGAGGTGATGGCAGCAACATGACAAGGCTGCTAATGATAGAGGCATAATGCGGGTGGAGGAGGATAAAAAAAGAGGAAAAAATAAGAAAAAGGAGCAGCAGCAGCAGCAGCAGCAGTAGTAGCAGCAGCAGCAGCAGCAGCAGCAGCAGTAGTAGTGAAATTACTACTTATTTTGTACCAAATCTGATGTTCATATATAGTTTATATCCCTACAACTAAAATCCAAGGCAAGCACATAATGTTGTTATTTTGCATGCTAAAATGTAAAAATGTAACTGAAAGAGTGTGAACATTTCACAAAGCTGTGTGACCCACGCACCCAAGCAATACTGATCAATCTCATGTAACAATCACAATTAATAACAAATTACCTGAAGCATGTCTCCCTTTCCTCTACCAAAGGTGAACACTTCTTTGTCAGGGTCCAGCCCTACTGACTTCTTCAAATTGTGGACTGTTGTTGCCTGCATTATTTCAGTAACAATGTTATATCTGTATTTGGAAACAAAATAGAGAAAAGTGTATAAGACTTTAAATTTTCAAGGCAGGAAATATTCAGGTTGCGGTCTCCTACATTGTGACAGCATATAATCTCGTACGAGGAAACCCATGCTTCATGGGTGCAAAATGCCTCTGGCTTTAGGACTGAAGTTCAGAGTGTGCCAATCCTTCAATCCTACATTAGGAGGGCAGCCTGTAGCTACAAAACTACACAACAACCTGAATAGAGAAACAATTAAATATGGCTTTTTGCAGTATTTCACAGTAAATAACTGAGTACCAAATGAATCAGGTACAAACGAAAACAAAAAGTCATTACACAAACCATCTGGTAAAAGAGGATAGATGTATGTGCTCAGCATGCATCTGTAAGTGGCACAAGGTGTCTTGTTATAGTTACTGCTCAACTTGAGTTTTATCTTGACAAAGCATTGATAAGTGACAGAAGTGAAAATGATAGGCAAAGGGAAATGTATTAAGGTACTGGAATTATCCGACACTTATGAAATATAACAAAAGTGAACAGGAACAACACCCCCCCCCCCCACAAAAAAAATTGTGACTTCTTCATATTAGTTTCTGCATACAAATAATTCTGACACCTTACCATTAATATCTACACACAAATAATTCTACAGTCTGTATATTAGTATCTGAAAATGAACAATTCCATCCATGTGCCAGAATTAAGAATGTGCCTTACCTGATATGTTTAAGTGACTCAGTATCACTGCAATTTTTGATCATTTGCACAAAATCTTCAAAACTTGCAGTGTATGCATAGGCTTTCTTCTGGAGAACCTGCGACTGTGGTTGTTGCTGGATGTAGGTCAGAATTTTCTGATTAATAGAGTCTGGGTCAGTCAGCATTTCAATGACTGGATATAACACTGTAACCATATCACAACTCATATTTTAAAACACATCAAACTAACACAAGAAGTAAAAATACCCACTTTATGGATTAATGTTGGAGGGTGTGAACAAGCAAGAACATGCAGTCTTGTGGTAGGTGTTACATGACCAGCAAACTAGCGGTCATGAAGCGGAAGTCCTGGCACTAGCGGCAAGCTGTACTAGCAGAAACGACCAGTGAGGGAAAGGTTACGCCACAAAGCAGTACTGACACTTTGAAAGAACCAAAAGGAACAAGAAAAAAGCATTGTTCACACCCACAGTTTTTCTGGAGATACATATGGGTCCTTGCAAGTAGTACTGACGTTTCAGAAGAACCTGCTGCCCCCAAGTTCACGGCAGTTGTACTGTAAAGATGAGGGCAGCAGACTTGTCCAAAGCATTGGTACCCACCTACCACATTACATTCTGTCACACTGTGAAGACTCTGATCTTAACATTCATGGCTAGAATTCTGCTTGTGGACGCACGCGTCTGCACTGAGGATGCCATGAACCTGACTCATCCTCGCAATGGCCAAATCTAGCCACAACATAATATTATGCCCAACATATGGCCACTGTAAATACCCTATTTACCTCCATTTAAACTAATCCCCCTTCAGCAGCCCCAATTATATATATATATATATATTCCATATATAATTGTATTATAAAATAAAGAGGTTATTATCCATTTCATCAAATTGTTACTGTACTTCCACATAATGACATGGGCAAGTTTTATAGTTTAGTTGCACGAGTAGCATGACACTGTCCCTTGTTCCTGCATCAGCCCATGGTGACAGTGGGCATGAACCATTTGTGGAAGGACAACTGGAACAGTTGAACCTGCCCCAGTGCCACTTTGTTCACCACAAATTCTACAAGGACTACCCTAGAACTGAACCTGGGTTTGTACAGGCAGAAGCTGCCAGTTAATAGTCTGACATATGACACGGCAATTTTGTAAAGGAAACACCTTAACAGGTGATAAACTTTGATAAGAGAAACTGAATGAACATTATCTTATCTGTCCTGCTATACATGTCTCACACTATGTAAGAGAACCACTCATGCAGCATGCATTCCACACATACACAAAAGGTCACATTATCATGTCCCTGGGCATAAGAGAATACAAACTCAGTGTCCAGGGGTTTGTTTATCAACATTGTGTCTGTGTTGTTGCTGCTGATAACTGAGTGGTTTGAACAGGTACTTCCTTGTTAGCCATCTCTTATTACAAATGGACTTCAGCTGCCCTCGATGTGCTTGTGAAATCATTCAGTGAACAAGTATTCAGTTGCAACACTTTTGCTAAGTACGTTTAATTGAAAAAAATGTAGTCAAACATTTTGTACAAAAAAACCCAATCAACAGTGTCATATAAAAGAACAATATACAAGGGACTAGAAAAGGGAGAGAAGGTGGGGGACGGGGGGAATTAAAGGTTCAGTGCTGGACAAAATAAAGTATGAAAACTTGTATTTTCCTCAGATGAGGCGTGGTTTATATTAAGCAGGGATATAAACAGTCAAAACAACAGATGCTGGTGTTACATGTATCCTCAAGCAGTTCACAAGTTTCTTTACGTTATCGTGCAGTGCAGTCAGCGTGCGTAAAATCATAGGGCACACGTCTGCCAAAGAAACAAAATCCAGCCACTGTATTAAATTAATCCCAGCGTACTTAATTAGGGACTTATCTGACAAAGAGAAAATGCAGGGCACTCCACTTTAATTGCAAGAATGGAGGGACAGTTTTTGAAGAGAAACTGTAAATAATTTCAAGACAGTAGTTTTCTCATGTGCCAAAAAAATATTTTCAGAAGATGCAATACCTGCTTAGAAGCTGGAGATCAGCACTTTTGAGACTCTGCTATAAGGCAAGGAAAGTTGATCTGCCAGGGAGAAAAGGATTCTCAGGTTCCCAGCAGATGCAAGTTTTGTACACAACACAGCTGCCATGCTCAGGGACACGACACACAGACCTCGTTATGCAATTCATACCTTTACATGCTAGAATTTCTCGCAGTAAATGCCTGAATGGATTATCTTGTACACAGTTTGGTGGAAAAAGTAGAGTAATACATCGTTCTGACACCCTACGCAAGTAATCTCGTTCCCTGTCTGATGATGTCAGATGTGGAGAGAGGTCAAATTCCACCAGTTTCCCACCTGTCCTGATGTAAAAAACAAATGAGTTACTGGTAATGTTCATGACACTGCAAAGGTGAAATTTTGTCTAGTGCCTTCTGTCCTCTGCCCACCTAGCGACGTTGCAGGCATCTACAGTATAGTATGAATTGTTCCGGTTCCTAAAACGTTATTTTCAGCAGACGAGAAAGTTACACCCATAGGGAAATTCTGTTACTTACAGGGCAATTACAGGACTGGTAGTCAGGGTAGGGAACCTACCGTTGGGCCTGTATTCTTCACACTCCCAAAATGTTACTTTTGGTAGAGGAGGAAGTTCAAATCTGTGAGCATATCTGCCCAGGCATTGAACTCAGAACCTTTTGAATGGTGGCCCAGTTGTCTTAACCAGAGACCATCATGTCCCTTACAAGATTTAAGTGTATTACCAGAATCACAATGTTCAGAATATACTGTATCTGGTACATGCTTTTTACCATGCTCTGCTTAGATACTGTGGCAGTCTCCCTTGAGTGTGTAATTAAAATATGTGTTAAAGGTTAGAACCAATAACAGACTTGTAATTTTTTACCAGTGACTAAAATACCCTGGAAAAAATATTTTCATTATATTTTAATTTAGTTCAGTTACATGTAGTTATGTGCATTTAAGCATTTGAATAGACACATGCTCTCTCTCTCTCTCTCTCTCCCTCTCTCTCTCTGAGTTAAAGTTTTGACCCCAAAACATCAGACAAGGCACTAAAATATCCAGACAACCTGAGAACATTTATCAGGAAAACAGACACTGAGCAAAATCTGTGGTTGTCTCGCCTGTCTACACTCTGAACTCCAGGAAGCAGCTCAATTGGCTGCAACACTACCCAATAATGACTTCATGCTTTCCTAATCTTCTCTTTCTTAAATTGTTGTTTTTCCTTACCTGTGACAATCACCCTGAAGATGTTACATCAAATGTCTGCCACAGCAGTGGAAGAACATCAAAATACAATGCCGAACAAAACCAAAAGCTGGTCTTAATCCTTCCTCAGACAGAGGCAGAAAGTTTCACTTCCATATAAAACAATGGGTAAAAGGACAGTTAAGCAAATTTTACCTTTATGTTCCTACCTGGGACATGAAAAGATAAATAATTTTAAACCGAACAACAACAAGTGATCCCCAGATTCATTCATCTCTTAATTTCCTACAGCATATCATTGTGACTAGTTACTATTGGTCACAAGCAACTGAACTCGACTGCCAAAACGTGAAGACAAATCAAAAAACAGAGGACATCAACATTATCTTACACTGGCATAAAATAAATAAAAATATGTCACTTAAATTATACTGTCAAGCACCTTGAAGCAGTCAGTGTCATACCTGCATATGCGCAGCACATACAAGGTTAAAATCCCAGCCACTCATGGCCAACAGACCACTTGCCACTAAGTTAAAATCCCGTTCATTTGTGGCGAATGGACCACTTACCACACAGTTAAAAGCCTGTGACTGCATACTTACGCTGATGGCTGAGCTAGTCTTATTCGCTCAAAATGTCGTGTTACTACGTTCACCATATCAACTGCAACCAGTCGTACTTGATCTATCTTCGAGAGTCTTTCCTGAAGATTCGTGATTACTCGCCACAGATCAATCCTACACACAAAGAATATCAAGAGAATAACAAAAAGCCATAACTCAGCTGCTACACAACAATCTGTCAAGCACAGACATGACGCTTGACAGCAATGATGACAATCAGGATGGTGCTGGGAATGCACCAAAATGTGTATGTCTATAGTCTACAACACACACACGGGGTGTTCTGGAAGGAATTTGCCATACTTGACGAGAACGTTCCTTAGGTTAAACTACATTGACATAACCAAAAATACCTATACAAAAAGCTGAACAGTTACGGAGATAATAACGAGAGAAGTTTTAAAGAATGAGAATTTTTATACATTTGTTTACCAAATACATATCAAAACTAGGGTGAATTTGCAGTTCCTGTAATGTTAACACCTGTAATTAATATCTAATTAACATCTGAGTGACATAAATACATTAACTAAGCAAGACAAAATTGTGCTAGTTGCACAGGATCACCCTTGGGGTTTCAAGTATTCTACATAGCACACTTGCCTCCTTATGGCTTGGCAGCTCAAAGACGGACCTGCACAGTGTATAGATAACACATCATGTTAAACAGGTACAGTATGTGGAACCGCAAGAAGACCACATTTTTATTGCATCATTATCCCTGTAACCATTGAACTTCGGCTACATGAATGTTTGGTTATATCAATGTACACTAACCTAAGAAATGCTTTCCTGACATATGTCACATTCCTCCTGAAACACCCTGTATATATGTAACAAACAGCAGTTGAAGCTTCTAATTGACAGCATTAGTTACAATATAAAAAGGTACACCAAATTTTACTAATACCCATTACCTCACAGTCAACAAGCATATGGCCACCATCAAAATAAAAGCACAAACTACAAAAACAGGTAAGGTGATATAACAGTTGATGTAATAGTGAGGAAGAACTACACAACACAGCACACTATACTATACAGAAAGTATAATAAAGAACACCAACAATAAATACACCAACACATAATACAAAATGGGAGAATGATAATATAACATCAACAACAAATGTACATGAGTAAAATCAGGAGGCATAAACCCCTCACTACTAAGAGTGATGCCGACTTGTGACTACTACTGCAAGTGGTCAGTGATATGATCAGTAGGGCATGAATACAAAAATACCACAATTGTACAACCAACAGCACTGCACATCCATGTAGGAACTGGTACAAAATATTTTAAAGATATTAAAATCATTTCAACTGATTTATATTTATGTTTTCTTATATTTAAATGCTGTACATACATATCAGACAGGACTATACAAACACTAACACGGAACTGATACAAACACTGGTACATGACAGTGAGGAGGACACTGTGAGAGTCAAAACACACACATCTCCTTGTACGAAAAAGTGCAATAAAAGCCAGTTGGGGCATTACTGAAACATGCTGCACACCTCACAGTGCCAGTGCTTAATGCAACTTGTATCAGATGGTAAAGGAAGCCACTGAAATACAACAGAACAAAAATAATGTTAATACAGAAGGTGGCTTCATACTGAGCCAGGCCTGGGCACCTGTAACCACTATGCTAATGAATGTGAAAGGAAGACCCAGCACAGCAGGTACCTGACTCCACCCATCAAATCTCCCACCTGTCTTGCCGCCAGCTATAGTGGACAGGCATGTCTAGATGCAGACAGATTTTGCAGGTAGTCAGTTCCCTAATGACGAGAGCAGAGATGGCTCTCAAAACACTGGCTTATTCACCGTTACGCTGTTTAACACGGCTGATGGCCCGGGAACATTTTACCCAGATTGTTTCATATTTATATTTGGATATTATGGTACAGTGGTAAGGACTAAACGTTTCAACTCTTCCCTGCACATGCTATTACAGCAGACGTATGCAGAAAATGTCCATATTGCCAAGCATAGGCATAACTTGGCTAATAACAGTAGAGGGGGCAAAGTTGATCAAGGGTATTAGGAACTTTAATTTATGAAGGAGTGAAGTTAGAAAGATGGGAAACATTTGTCTGAACCAGTCCTTAATACACAATAACCTTAGGCAAAGAGAGCCAAGAATTTACAGTGCCTCTCTTCCTTTGCCAACGGATTATTCAGATGCCTCTATGTCCTATCCGAAAGCAATGTATCGCTTCCCAGTCAATTCATGGTAGTCCAGTGGTGAGGTATGTGAACATGGCCTAGCACTGTCAGGGCCCACAAAACACCACAAGTATCTGATCAGCTCAGCAGTTTCAAAATTCATGCATTTTGATCATTCAAATTATGATGTGTAGGCCTAGTTGGTATGTGGGTACCAACAGTTTGGAGGAACACACGGCCTCTGTATTTTCATGGAACACCCTGCACCAAAGAGTTTCCACATGCACAGACTTACTTCAGGTCTCGAATGAGTTCATCAGACTTGAAGCCTGCTTCACTACACCAAACACCCACATAATCTCGAAGAATCAGATCCAACAATTGCTGCAATATACCATCAATCATTCGTCCAAATATAACTGGTAATCGGGGTGGCCTTTCAAGCTTGGGCTCTGATTCCTGTAATAGCAAAGGCAATATTTAAACAAAGCAGCCCACCAGCAACTGCGTCCATCTGCTTTGAAGTCTGCAAATGAAAAGACAAAACAATTTTGATAACTTTCAAATCTAACTAACTACAATTTTTCCTCTCCCATGTAAAAATATAAGCACATCTTTTCCTTCCTTCTCTACAGGTAAAGAGAAATACTGTATATCTCTAATATATAGGGTCCATTAGACACAGCTTGTTGTTAACTATTAACTGCTGCTCCAATCATACTTAAACTAATGTTTTATTTAACATAAATAAGAAGAAGGATTCACACTTTAATGCACAATTAGCCTTGGCCTTCTTGCATAAGTAAGGCCCCAGCATTCTGTAACCTTCGGGAAAAATGGAAGTGTGTGGTTAATGTCACGTCCTCGCTGCTCTAAGCCTAGGGAAAGAGCACACAGGAGACTCAGTGGGGCATACCCTTGGCCTGAATACTCAGGATAAGACAAAAATCAACGTGCTGCTACACACTAAACTGCAGTTCCTCAGATGTCCATCATGTGGGCCAGGCACTACACAAAATGAATGCACGTAAAAGATGATCATGCTATCTGTCGATACAGTTCATCTCCAAAACTACTAACTGGATTTCTAAGGTAAAAAGGGTCTATACGGAAAGTTGTCCCACAAATTTAATATTGATTTGTACTGGTTCAATAAAGCACCTGTTTTATATGGTGCTCAAATTGAACTTTATCAATTTTCTGAAAAACTGATTCTCATTCAAAACACCAGTTAATAATTTAAAATACAGCTCTCATTAAGAATTATAAGTTTCATTTGGAACATTTTTCATTGTGCAGAACATTTGACACAAAAACATATGCATGCACACAGGCACATGCAGGGGTACAAAAAATTTTCCAAAAATCTAAGAGACAAATGAAAATACTAGGTGCTAGAAGGATGACATAAAGTGTGTTCCACACAGAGGACCTACAAATATTAGGCATCATGGTACAACATTCACTTGTCCAGGTGACTGGGATTTGTGCTGCCCTGCACATGCAGGCATGTGCACAACCTCAAACATAAGTAATGTTTGTGGTGTGTTACCTGTGTGCAATCAGCTTTGTAACAACAACAGACCTGAATTTGCAACAATCAATCAACTGGTGGCAGACTGAGTCACACACCTGCTCAATCTCTGAGATGTTCCCAGGTTCAAATCTTAGCCTGCAGGTCAGCTATTCTGCCTGAGGCTTTTCATGGTTTCTCTTAGTTCTTCCAAGAAAACACCAAGACATACCCCAAATTAGTACACAACGATTTTCTTCCACATACTTCTATAATCATTCTACCATTTGCTGTCACATGTTCTAAGATACTCATATTATCATTCAATAAACCGAACACGAATGAATAACACACCAGCACTAGGAAGTTGTGTGACACAACAAACAACACAGTTGCCTACTCTTACTGCAGTGTATCCCTCCATTCACTACAATAAAAATGAGTGCTCACCGCAAGATACTTGTGCAAGGCTTGGAGTTCAGGTGTTGGCTTTGTGTATACAGTGGAAGAATTTGATCTTGTTACAAGAGACACAACAGCAGTAACCACAACTGCCAACCCTACAGAAAATGCCAATATTCCACCAATAATAAAGAAAGTTGATAACCATTCCGCTCTGTAAACCAGAGCCAGCAGTAGCACCCCCAGTGTGGAGACAACAAAAATTGGTTTCATCCTCTGATCTCTGTAACAGAATGTATTGCAATTTTTAGATTATACATTTGAACTTAATCCATCATCCAAATTTAAAACAGTACACTATGTTTCAGAGACTAGTATTACTTCGGAGGATCCAGGTCTGCTGGGGATGATGCTGTGTTGTTGGGTGAGTGGTTCCCGAAGTTTTGGAGGAAAGTTAATGCCTCTGAAGCACCCAAAACAACTCACCCACTGACAGAACATCATATCCACAAATACCTGAATTCTGTGAAATGACACTCTCAGAATCTCCAGGATAACATGGTTCTATTTCTTTCACTTGGACATGATCAGAAGGGAAGTACTCCCCTTGATCCACAGGTAAAGCTGTTCTTAAACCCCATATCATGCTTATCCTGTTCACCACATGAATTAACACAGCCAATTTCAAAATGTATTAATTTTTTAATGAAATGCTGGTCGAAGTCCAAAAGAACAGTTTCACTACCATAAACCAATTCTTAAACTTAGCTTAAGTGTAAAACAACCCAGTAAAAATTATGGTACCTGTGTGCAATATAGAGTGGATTCCCCCTGTGCTAATTCAGTGCAACATAACCTAACAAAACGTAAACCAAACAATATCAATTACAGTCAGGAATGCCACAGGATCAGAAAGTACCTTGGGCACGCAGAATGGGTGACCCAAGCGTATTTGATGCTGGAATTTAAAATAAATAAAAAACAGAAAAAAAATAAAAAATTGACACCAGCATTTATTTACTAGTTGACATTTTCAGTGTTTGAATGTGACCTACGGGGTGGGGGGAACAGAGTAAGTTACAAGACCTATAAACAACCATACTTCTCCCAGTATTCATGTTTTATTTAATCTTAGTAAAATCAGCACAAATATAACTTAAACTAGAAACTGGCATAACTTAACCTATAGACTACTAAAAACTTGAAGACTCAAGTCTTCTGGGAACAAGAATTCTTCTGCGCTGCTTGATCCTGAAGATTAAGGCACTGCAATCCTTCCAAATGTTGGGAACTACTCACCCAGTGACACCGCACCATATCTCAGAAGACTTGGGAGTCTTCAGCAACATTACTGCGAGAACCTCAAATCTTGCATAATTCAGACTTGTTGGTTGGAAGAACATAAAAATACTGACAAACACAAGAATAAAAATTTGTTTAAACTTTCCTAGTACAATTACATACACCTTTCCAAAACAGCTTAACTAACTCCAAAAATCATGTGAGAATAAAAGGCATAAATACATGGCAACCATAATGTACAGAAACGGATTTTTATACCATGACTGTGGCCTTCTGGGTAATGACACCACATGTTCTTGGAGTTGGATGCCAAAATTTTGAACAAACACATTGCCATGTTCAGCTGCAACTTTGGGAGATAGGTGATTCAACTTCATGTGCACAGTTTCCATACGTTATGTGAGAAACTTATGGCTTTTAGTAAAAGTGCAGAATGTGGTATGAGTCACCTCAGTTAAACTACATGAGATGAACTACAGTAAACTTATCTTACCTATGTTCATAAAGCCAAATCAGAAATATCATGGAACTCAAAACTGATCCAATGTGAATTAGTCACAGGCCCAAGCCACAGCCTGCATACGAAACAAATCTTATAGCTGGGCCATTGTATCTGTTTATGTGGTTATGTGATTCACTTCACTCAAACTACAAATGACTTTAGTTTAAGGGAAAGTCCATGATATAAAAGCAACTAGCTTCATGCAGGAGAGTGCTTCTTAAGAAATTATGATGAAGTTTTATCACTGTGTTCACATCACCTCGCTATCTGTCCCCGTCCTGAGCAAGATAAATTCTGTCCACGCCCCTCCCATCCTTTTTCTTTCAGATCCATTCACGTTCGAACACTTAAAGTCAAAGGGCGAACGTAATAACTGCATGGCAGCAAAATTATAGCTTGACTATTTCACAGCTCCCTGAAAAGCCTACTTAAATGTTTGACATCCCAATAAACAGTAACATACCTGAACAAAAATACCGGTGTCATCTCTCAGTTACGTTTCCGACACATACAGTTGTTGTAACTGAGCTATTTTTTCCATTAACAGTCTCATTTTCCCAAAATATGTCAACAACTCACAGCACGTGCATATGCACAATAAAATCATACAGGATCACATGCCCGTTACACATCGGTACGGCCCTTCACATAAATACACATGTATTGACTTTAATCAAAGTAAACTTACACAGCGTTACAATTAGATCACACCTTCACAACAGCTGGCTTTATAAGACTGAAGGGAAATATAAATTAAATCCATTTTGACAGCAGCCAATTGAACGCACCTCATCGCACACACTTTACGTACTAGAAGATTCATTGACCTAGTATAGCCAACTGGAAATGAATATGATCACGCATAGAATTCTGAAATTTTCGGTACAGAAACACCTTTCCATAGGGTTCCGGGTACACAAATCACTCAGTTAATACAGGATCGATTATATAAGACGTAGCACTCACTTTACACCTAATTATTGATTTCTTCTTTGTGCAACGCGATCAGTTGGTTACCATGTATCCATTCGCATTTCACAGAACAGCTGTTTATGAAAAGCGTTTCATCCATAGCAACTTGTATTAAGTTTGGCTTTCTAAGCATGGGGATGAAAAGCGAGGTATTTCCGACGACTAAAATTCACGGCGGGTTATTTGTAACCTAGCTGACATTTGTGTACAGCGGTCACTTTCATTGATTACTATATTCAGAACATTTTTACAGTTTCTAAATTACAAATTCTCATACAATCGGTAATGGTCTGATTGGTAACACACTGTAAAAATCGAGCTTTTATTTGCTGATAGATGCTCAGCCCCCTTCCTCAAGCGTTAATGAAGGGACAACTTTTCACGCGTATCGTTTATTCGCCCGACCCTCAAAACAGACGACGAGCGCTTGTGGAAGCGGTTCCCAACAGTGGGTGTTGCACCTGTAGTATGTGGAATCAGTTCTGTAGGTTCCATATTTATGTATTCGATAAACACTTCTGTATTTAACACGTTATTTATCGACGCTGACGGTCGCTCCGACGTGCTTGATATTACGTTCGGAGAAGGGCAGATTTATTTCCGTCCACAAACCCTCCGCAGGTGTAGCGGAAGATTTCAAAACCCTCGACTAAAACAAACACCGTGGAATGTCCCTCTTTGAGGAGTCAATAGTCACCCCCTTGATTACGAAATTTCTCTCCTTTCATTGAACCAAAATGCTCACTGGACCATTGAAATCTGTCCTGAGCCACATGAAACTAGTCTCCATCCTCGCACCAGATCTGTTCATTAAGACCCCTATTCATACTATGCTCCATTGACACCTAATAGTGTCAACAGACTCTTCTTATGTTTTCTACAGATATTTTGTAAGAATTTCTCATTCCTACATTCCCCAACCATCTGATCCATGTTCTTTGAATTACCCTGTTTTGTTAAGAGTACAAATTGTGAAGGTGATTACACAATATCCTCCATCTTACATTCTCTCAGGGGTCTGGATATTCTCTTTGCACTGCATTTACAGAAACCCATAACCTGAACTTACCATTTTCCTTGTATTCATCAAGCAACACCACATGAATGTATATGCACAGGGACTACGTGAATACGCATAGCCGAGTAGCTGTATAGTGCTATATATTCTTAACTTTGGCACTGTCATAGATGGTGGAGAAGTCTGTATCTTCTACTTGGACAACTTTTTGATGCAGTATATATATGCAACAACACATTTGTATTCTGTGCATTGTTAACACCTCTTGGAAAAATGTCAAAGAAATTCACATGTACACACTTTAAGCATACAACACAAACATGACCTCCATAAGCCAAATCCCCAAGCTCACTAAATATAAAGAAGATGGGCAATGTACATATAAACATCAAGTTGAGGCACGTTCTCCTAACCACTGCTGTCATGGAAAAGCCATAAATATCACATATTCTGCATGTGTATCTGTAGCCTTACTTATCCAGCATGCAAAGCACATTCACCATATCGTAAGTCATTTGTGGCCTGGGAAGCTGTACCATATTTTTCTACATTATCTCACAAACTGCATGATTTTCAGAAAGAACTTATTGAATATAAAATGCATGTTTTAATTTTCTCTACAGTCTTTTCTGAAACATTTATTCTAAGAAGAATTCAGCAAGTATTATCATAAATGTATATAAATCTTCATACAAAGTACCCGTTATTCTTGTCAGGTTTTAATCAAACTTCATTTTTTTCACAGATTTTCGAAAAATAGTCAAATATGAAATTTCATGAGAGTCTGTCCATTGGAAGTCGAGTTTTTCCATGAAGACGGATGGATGTATGTACAGACATGGCAAAGCTAGTACTTACTTTTCACAATTTAGTGAATGTGCCTGAAAAGGAGTACACTATACACCTGTCAATGTATTCACTATCCTTCTAAAAGTTGAAATCATGACATATGTTATACCTCACTTACACTCTGTTGATGAATTTACCTCAACTGATAGTCTTGAGCTTTGTAAGGATAAATCTAAAATATATGTTGTACTGGTATGTATGTTGACTTACATCATACTGTAGGTCTGCTTTTAAAGGTGTTTGTAAATACTTTTTAGTTGTGAGACATGTACAACCAAAACCAATTTGTGGCTCTGCTGTGGCAGTGTACTCTGTAAATGCACTGGCAGACATTTGTGTAGAACAAAACAGTTGACTGGGCGAGTACTAGTAAAGAAGAAATTACAGTGCAGCTTAAAGATTGTATACCAGATGGTGAACCTGTCCAAAGAGAACCAGAGGATGGTGATTCAGTTTCTCAGAGCAGAAGGATGCCAACCTATTAAAATTCGTAAGTTTATGCTGTCTGTAGTGCTGCATGTTATGTCTAAGACAACAGTGGTGGATTGCTTCCATATGTTTCAAATGGGCAGGCAGTGAAGGATGGATATCCCAAGTCCAGGACAGACTCACATTCTCACTAATCCAGAGAACATCGCACAAATAACAAAGGCTATGCAAGAGGACAGACACCAGACTCTTCATTGCCCATCAGTGGTTTGAATATTAGCACTGACACTGTGTGCACGGTCAAACAGGATTTTTAGGCACAATGTTTTACATCATCAAAACATTATGGAGGCAGTTTCCTGCCCATCTGTCACACCCTCCAGCTAGGCATCACAGTGATAGAAATTAACAAAAATATAAACTTACTGAAAAGCAGAAATTACTTTGTCTGGATTAAAATTAGTTCAGCAAGAAGCAGGAAACACAGTGACAGCAGAAACTGTAAGATCTGATTGTAGGTAATGATTAAGTGTTAGAAATGCTAGTGTTTCTTCAACATGAACCGTACAACCTGGTGAACCTTTGTACAGTGTGGAACACTGCTGTGAGGCACATAATATTGATTTCGTCCAGTGACAGGGCCACATGTCACAAAGCAATCCTGCTTTGTATTTGGAGGTCCTGGGTTTGATTCCTGGCCCTGAGACTGTTTCCCATTAGTTTCTGGGAAAATGCTGGCATAAACTTAAAGTAAGTCACACCCTTTTCTGTCAACACCTTTTCAAATGAATTACTTGCTGCTAGCGCTACTGATCATCAGCTTCTCAGTGTGGCGGTCCAGGCCCAAACCTAAGCCAGTCTATGTGGGAATTCTGATGGCTCAAATAGCAATGGAACAGGTTTATGTCACCGCACTTCAGTTTTCCGCCATCACTGTCATTCCTTCAATGCTCAATACTTACATACATTCATCTGCTGTCAACACTATTCTCTTAGCAACTAACAGCACTGCTAACTTAAACACTAAACAAAGAAGACAAGTACGTTCCTACATGTTATGTAATATTTGTGGCATATTTTATGTTTATGTATTTATGGTACAGTTAGTGATGCTGTCAAGAACTCAGATTTTATAGCATAAAGTGGGAGGGCAATCAGTGAGTAACGAATCTGAATGGATATGGAAGGAAGTGAACATCGTCCAGTGTAAGATACTAACACCGTATTTATCTGTTGTGACTGACTGTTATTTATTCACTAACATTGTCAGTAACCCATTCTCTGTCACCACAGATGGTTGAATGATGAGTTGTAAAGGACTTGAAATGAAGTGATCGTGGTAAAATTTAAGGTACTGTTACAGCATTCGCCCACAGAGAGTACGGAAAACCACAAGTACCATTAGTCAGTGTTCCAAGTGAGATTCGAACCAGGTACCTCCCAAATCCAAATAAGAACCATTGCCACTTCGGCCACATTGCTTATTAGAGGAAAAATTGATGAAAATCAGGAAAAATCTCAGTCAGAATAGCCAGTCTTTGAAGGCTTATATCTTAACCCATGATTTCCTTCTATGAAGCAGGGGCGCTAACCATTCTGTCATACAATTCAGTGTGTATGTAGTAGAAAAGGCATATTTAAATAACGCGGCAATAACTTACCTTAAAATTTTGGCATCATAACTGTGAGCTCCGCATTGCAGCATGTATCTGTTTGGCTCCTGCAAATAGCTAGTTATTCAGCCACTCTTACAGACTGCATGCATAAGAAATATTCCATAATCTTACATTAAAACACAAAGGCATTTGTACATAAACATACATATATATACACAGAAACATACTGAAGGACAAATATAAAATGAGTAAAACAAGAAAGAAAATGATTTTGACTAGTTACAATCATGTACATAGTGCTAATGTCTTCTTTACAAGAATGTTTGTCTACTGATGATGTGAGGCGCAACTGTATCCTTAATTTGATCAACTTATTCCAAAGTGTTCGTCCTTCTTTGGTCTTAGGAATGTTCTTGTTTCAGATTTTGTCCATTTTCCTCACATTTGCTGACTGTAGTCATTGTAAGTGTCCAGACGGAAATATTCTTGGGAAATTCCTTACTTGACTAAGTTATTTTCTAGAATTGTACAGTAGCATAAGCAAAATTACCTGCATAAGTAACAATATTGCTCTTGTGATTGCACTTTAAGTCACTCTTCAATTATCATGCAACTGCTTTCCATTTTACCAGACTATGACAGTGGATACAGCATCCCTATGTGACCATACCGGGTTTCTGCTTAACCTATTCACTGAATAAATTGATTGTTACTTTCCTATATTTTCTTTGGCCCTAAGTTATTTTAATCAGCAGCACTAGCAACATTATTTAAAGGCACTGTGTGTGTGTGTGTGTGTGTGTGTGTGTGTTTGAAATACAGTAGAATTCCTTCTTCCAGATGCTTATACTCTGGAAATTCTCCTGCTTTGGCAAATGAAGAAAATACTCCAAAAGGCCAGGGGTTCCAGCACTGATAAGTTCCAGTACATGTAGCGATTCCGTGATTTTATCTTGTGTTATCTAGACCTTATTGAAACCATCCAGCTATTACAATGACTTCCAAAGGTCACAAGATGAGTAAACAAGGTTCTACTTGCAAGAGGAATCACTAACATAGATGGGGACCTGATGCTGATGTATTGGTGGCTGGAGGGTATATCCTGTGATTAGTCGTGAAGCCGAAATATAGTAGCAGTAACGAGAAGTTACGTCTAAGATCTTAGATCAATATAGGTACTGTTTAATAATCCGGAATACTTGAGGATCCAGTGCCTGTTGAGTCTGATGCATGCCAAATACAAGGAAATCTACTGCAATGCCAAACGTTACCAAAAGACGTCTGGCAGTTACAGAGTAACTGATTAAAAATATAGTGCTCTTAGTTTATTTTTCATACACGTAATCATCAGTGAATGGGTTAAAGAAAGCAACCACGTGGAATTGTCCAGGAGGGCTTGAAAGACTTGAGTGAAAACCAAGTCGTTACTAGGAACAATACTTTTCTCAGTGACATAATGACATACTATGTTCAGTACACTGCTGCTTAAAACTCTGAAATCTCCATCTTCTTGAAAATGATGTTTAGTGACATAACCTTCTTTTAAGTAACACGTAAATATACCATGATAAGCTGTATATATTTTTAAGTGCTACGAAAAGTTCTGTTACTTTTGTTGAGGAAGCTGTATTATAAGGAGATGCATACACCTTTTCCCATTCATATTTGGTATAGCCCTTCTTTTGAAATTTTTTAAAATCTTCATTTTATAACAAAAATCTAGGAAGGGCACCTCCCCTCACTTCCACATGCCAGCACCTATGGTAGTAATGTTATAGAGTTCATCATACAAATGACACTTAGACCAGGGGTGCACATATCCCAGGTGCCAGGTTGCCAGCACAAATAAATTTTGTATGGTGGCACCTAGTATTTATGGATCTTCAGTATGTTTGGCACCTAGAATTTTGAGGTGGCTCTTAGATTTCTGGAAAGTGGACCGCTGACTTAGACTGCATGCAGGCACACCAAAAAATTAAATCAAGTCTGATTCCCTAAATGCTGCAAAGGAAGACCCACTTGTACACAGCGTTCCTGTACACATCTATTGTATTCTATCTCACTGACTCAGGCTCAGGTCAACTTGGCTGGATTTGATTAGGTTAGGGTGCCAGCTGCCTGATGGTCATGCAGCTCAGCTCACTGCACTACTCCTTTCTGATTACCACTCATGTCTACATCCTTAGCTTTAATGAAAAACTTAGAGAAAAAGGAACTTTTCTTTGTTGTGCCATTGACTGACAGCTTCACAGCGACAGCAAAAATGGACAGCGCTATAATCAAAGAGATGGCTGTCATGAAGGACGTTGTTACTGGATTTGCTGGTGAAGGTAACACTGTCATGCTCTCACCAGGAGCTGCACTGTCATCCTTCCAGTTCACCCACGTATCATTCCAGTAAGTAGGGTTTGACATGGGATCTCCTGGGAGGTTCAGAGGCTTCATCATTGTCTTCTTGTATCTCTCAAGAGACTCCTCAAGGCTCTGCAAAACAAGTGGTCGAGCGTGTGCCAGGTTTATGGTCTCACAGGGATCATCACGTATGTTAAAGAGGCACGGTGCTTCCCGGGGCCGACAGGCTGTCTCTGAACTTGTGTTACTTAAAGACAGACCTTTCTTTTGGTTACAGTGAACTTCTGCCTGGTGTCGCAATGAAGTTACTGCTATTTCTGATAGCAGCTTCATTTGTTTAAATCTTCCATCACCTGTAAATACATGAGAATTTTTCCTTCATCCAGATTCTTTCAACTAACCAACCTAATGCTCTGGTTGTACGACCCAGGAGGTCAGCACCACTAATAACAAATGAACTACTGGATATGATAGTGCATGGTCCAGCTTTCTGTTTTGTTACATACATGGAGACCATATAAAGTAATGTAGCATATACATTTCTACTTACCTTTGTCTAAACTCCCATTTTCTAGCATTCTTGCCAGAGTCTTTGCCTGAAGTTGCTGCTTAGTGATGAATCCTGTTATGGCAATTCCAACCTTAGAATTCAGTACTTCTTGCATGTTGTACTTTTGTGACTTATTCTCATTGCCTCGACCAGATTCACCGTACCATTCATCTATTTTTCCCTCCTGAGCAGTACCTTCATGTATAACAAACACAAAGAATCATAAGGTTAGAATTTTCTTATTTGTGACAGACGAAAGTATCAATGGACGATGAATAAAATACACCAAATACCCTTCCCTGACCCTGCAACTTGTTGCATTCAGACAGAATCCCCATACCTGTAACATACTTCCAGTCTCCTCTTCGTAATGCTGCATAATCTTCAATAGGATCTATGTTATGTAGAACTTCCATTCTTGGTGATGGTTGGTTTTCTGACAGAGCCTTCCACATGTCGATTCCATCTATGTTCCCCAGTTCATGCACATCCAGACCTAGGAAAATGTTTACTTATTCATTCATTTGTAGTTTATTTAATGACACTCAGTAACTCCTCTAAAACATCGCTATGTATTTAACAAGCGTAGTATCAGATCCCACAGGACTGATTTTAAGAATGATGTGAGCTTGTCATGCACAGTGGGTGAAGCACAATAATGATGTGTACCTGCAGCAGCATAGAATGTGGGTAGCCAATCTGTGATGTGCATCAGTTGATTTGAGACCCGCTGGGTGGAGTGCAGGAGGGGGCTCCAAACAGCAGCCACACCACGCACGCCCCCTTCCCAAGGGCTCTCCTTCATCTATGAAACACAACCTTCTTTAGGCGCTTTACAGAGGGTAACTTAACAAATGTGAATGCCAATTAAAATTGTACTGGGAAGGCAACCAAACTGGATGGGAGATTATACAGCTCACAATAGCAGCATCCAGTGAAGATTACAGTAAGTTTTATGCAGATGCGGGGCTAACAGTGAAGATGATAAGCTATGAGGATGAGGACTGATTCTTTGGTTCAGAGCAGGGTCTATTATTTGGCTCTTAAGGACACGATCATGAACCTTTGGGTTCCATGAAAGGTGGAGAATTCCTTGATATGCTGAATGACTGTCAGCTTCTGCTGCATGAATAAACAAAGAATATAATGAAAGAATGAACTTATAACGTATATTCCTTACTTGTAGTTTATTGTCAAAATGTACCCACCCCTCACACACATGTACCATCTGACCGAAGGTAAAACAATAATGAGGAAAATTTCTTTTCTTTTAATTAAGCACCACAATCTGGAGTGTTATACGGTTACGAATGTATACCTCCATACACTTATAATCCTTGCATTAGAAGGCGATGAGTGGTCAGCTTTTTGTCCTGGCTGCTGTCCTCCTGGAGAAGGGTAGAAGGCTGGGTGGGCCCCAGAGGCAGTGTTGATGCTATGGAGAATAAAGAAGGTTTTTTCTCCTGCCAGGAACTGAGTCCCGATTCCTATGCCATCCAGCTAACGGCCTAGTCACTATTCCAGCTCAGCTATCCTGGCCCATGTACCATCTGGGTACCACATAAAAACTGTGACATTTATGATGAAATTATTGATAGAAGTATGAGGTACTGGACTTAGTTTTTGTGGGGTCAATCACTGACATGCCTTGCCATTGCAAGAACATTTTCAAAGAAGGATTAAGAACTTTAAAGATTATAACAAGGAAAACAACACAGCTAAACTTTTATAATGCAGTGGCTCTATCAGCTTTGCTAAGCAGAAGTAAATCTTGGCCAAATAAAGCACAATATATAAACTGAATGTAGTCAGTAGAGATGCGATATTTAGAAGAGTTGAAGACTGCAGCAGATTAAGCAGTATTAAGGGTGCAGACATAATGAAAGGACTGAAATACAATTACTACAAAACAAAACAGGTGAACACAGACAAAAATGGAGGGCTGATGGAAGAATACCAAAACAAAAGCGATTCTACAGGAAAACCAAAATGACACCGAGATTAAGGGAAACCTTGGCAAGGATAAAATGAGCACCTGAATTCATAGCCAACACCACGAGGAGGGAGAGGACAAAGAGGAAGGTGTGCAGGAGGAACCTAAAGACTTTACAGTCTTGTACAACATGTGAAACATTTTCTGCACAAAGTTAAATCAGCTTACCCCCCTGAGCGGAAAATTGGAACCTCTGTTGGAGTGCACACCAAAAGTTGGTGCCCCGTTATCAGACATGAAGAGCACAATAGAGTTGTGAAGCATTCCCTTCATTCTCAAGGCTGTCACTACATCACCCACTGATTGGTCCAACTTTGACACCATTGCTGCCAGCAAGAAATAAAGAATTATTAGTATCAATAGTGAAACATGAGTATGTTCTTACTGTGGAACATTATTTGGATTTTATCAGTTCTCTTATTTAAAGCCTGAAACTTTAAAATTCAGCAATCCATCATTGCATCGTTTAAAAAAAATTAATGAAACTATAACGTCAAATTCTTATAAATTACATTCCATTTACATTTCACATTATATGTTCTGAAATTTCTCAATTGAGAAACTACCAACTAATCAGACAATTTTAACATTCACGTCAAATATTTACAGTCTGTGTAGTAGCAATTATGACTCTGTCATAAATAAAATTTACATGTCCATCCTCCTATTCTTTCTAGGAATTAATCAAATATATGCAGAATTAAAATTATATTGTATTTTTAAAAGTAACACTTAAAGTTATTTTTCTCATACTGTTATCTTAGGAAAATTTAATTCATTCATTAATTCATTTAATAGTAGGCACTCCTGCAGAGAGCTTTTCAAGATATTAAAAATTTTACCACTACAGTCTCAACATACACTCACTCTTGTACTTTTTGTGGTTAATAATAAAAATCGATTTAAGGTTAATTCCAAAATATGTAGCATCAATACTCGGAATAACTCTAACCTCTTTCAGCCATTATCTAATTTAACAATTTATCAAAAGGGTATGTACTGTCTAGGGATCAAGGTACTTAATAGTCTCCCTTCTCAAATAAAGAATTTATCTTATAATGTAAGGCAATTCAAATTAGCTTTTAAAAATTTTCTTCATTTACATTCATTTTACACACTAGATGAACATTTTAATTGTAATAAAATTTAAAAGTCCTGGTTTATCTAGTCAGTTTTATTCATAGTTCACTTGATTGTTTTACAGTTCCTTACAAACCTTTTATGACAACTCCTGTCTGCTAATATATTACGCATATAATTTATGTACTGACTGCGATTTGTCTTGTATATTATATATTCATATATTGTGTTATGTATTTATTGTGACAGTATTTATATGTGAATTATATACATTAAATATTTATATATAGTTTTTGTGATTTGTTCTGTTGTTCTTGACTATTTCCATATGCGTAAGTTTTTGTAGCCATTGTAGGATCCACGGAATGTAAATAAAATAAATAAATAAATATCATTGTCATTAATTATTCCGTGGGACTTCGCATGTTTGGCATCACACATCCGTAGATATTTTTAATAATGTGTGGTTATTAATCACATTTATTGTATGAATGGAGATTCAAATATTCCTGTCACACATTCTATTTGGATATGATGCATTCCCTGATTTGAGATATGAAATTTTAAACGTTAATATGTTTCAGAGAGTTTCTCTGACTCCACAATCAGACAACACACCAACATAGGAGCCTTATTATGTAATAATGCTATTCTACAATGCCAAATAATTCACCTGCATACACCCTCCTTTCTGGATCTTCAATGTGTGCAAACTTTGCTACTTCCTCATCTGGAGCTTGGAATGGATCCTCGGGATTGCCCGTGTGTGGTGCGAGATGTGCCAGATACAGGAACAATGGCCCCTTCTCGCTGTCATGTGTCTGTATGATACGCACGGCCTCATTCGTGAACAAATCAGTGGAGTACTGCCCACGAGCATGCCAGTCCACAGTCATATTACGTCGCATATCATAGCCCTTGTATGGCACAAGCTGAAAATATTAGGTGACACAGTAACTACCTGCATGGTACAACATTAGCCTTCAGTTGTTAACATTTGCTCAGCCATGCAACATAATTTGTAACTTATTTTTTTAGAACTTGATGGTTTTCAGAAAATCACGTTACTGGAGCTTTTCTGGGCCAGTTTAATCTAGTCTACACCCTCAAAACACAAGACAAAGTTTTAATATCACATTACCACCTTACATGTTGGCAAGTTCTCATATGCCTTTGGTTCAAACGTGTAATACAATTTTTAATTCTCCAATATGTGCTACCTCACCTGTCCATCTTTTTCTCCTTAATTTCATAACTCTAATAGTTTTAGGTGAAGGGTATAAATTAGGAAGTTTATAGTAATGTAGTTTTCTCAAATCCTCTGTTGCTTCATCTACCTTGGGTTCAGATATTCAAACACAATCATCACATTTTATTCCCCACAGTGTAACAGTCCAAGTTTCACAGCCACACAAAGCAACAGGTAAAGTTAAATTTCCTTATACTCTCTTATAATCTTTAGGTATTCAGATAGGAATCTGAAAAATATGAATATTCTGAAGAGAATGGCAGCATATATTTTAACATGACTGTCATTTGTTACCATCATTTCCAGTTATTTTCAGAACATGACTGTCATTTATTACCATCGTTGCCAGTTATTTTCAGACCCACATTTAGAAAATTAATGCTGTTCTGCAGTATCACACGAAGAAGACACAAGCATTGGTGGTGGCACAGTTACACACCTTCTTAACCTTGACACTACATCAATGTTCCCTCTACGCCATGCGACTGCGCAGCCACACGGTAACTGCAATGCTCCCACACACGCTGAATTATTGCTGCATGGCTTGGATTTTTCTATTTTCATTGTAAATATTCTTATTATGCATGTTACCAAAAATGTTTAAAGTGCTGCACAGTCATCAGGTTGTGTAAAAATCTTCTACTCAGAGCAGTAGCAGTTCCACGCAGCCGTAAAGAAATTAGAGGGAACGTTCCACCACATGGAGGTAAATAAAGATCTTCGTGCCCAACCTATTTCGCTTGCAGATAAACAGCTGCTGTAAGACACTGCGCAAGGGCACGCTGGTGGGTGACATAACTCACTGCTGGCAAACAAACCTGGTCATCTTGCCCATACAAACCCAAATTATTGACTAAACTATCCTGCCTACTCATAAGCTGCATTCTCATGACTGGTGTATTCGTAACATATTCGTCACTTGTGTATACTTGTCACATTATGGGAATGACGCACTTGTACACATATTAGCACTGTCTCTTTCCCACCATCTGTCAGTAAAGGTGACACATGTTGAAGTACAGTAATTACCACTGTCATGCGAAAACAACAGCAGTTACTGCGTGTTTCAGTCTGTCAGCCACGTTAGCAGCATACCCACAGACAAACGTTTGCCACATGAACCAGTCATGAAACAGTATGACATTTATCCACTTGGGTGTTTGAACAATATACAGTCATCTGTACATTTGTCAAATACACCAGTCTTGGTAATACAGTTTTACACACCAGTCTATTTTTAATTTGGAATATTTTAACCCTTTAAAGACGAAGCGTATCTGTTTTATATAAGGACTCAGCGCGTACCGCGCTGTAAAAACTCTCCACTTCGGTTATAAAAACCAATCTCTTAATGTTTTGTAAGGCAAAAGTTGCTGTTTGTTCTGAGATCCGTACAAAACACATAAACGCAATGTGGGCACCACGTAGAATTTTTTAATGTTAAACCTGGTGGTATGTAAAGTTACCGCTAGGCTTTAAAAGGTTAATCTATTGTTAGGTTATAGCTAAGTCAGTACAATGACAATAGTGTTTATAAACTGGATAAAAACCTAAGTACTTGAGGTAGAGCTGTCCCTGTCCACGCCATGAAGGCATATAAGGGGAGCAGAGGTATAACTCCACTCAGTCTTAACCTTGCCGCTAGATGCAGGTGAGTGGCTAAATTCACTCCCTGAATGCTTTTCCTCCTGCGGAAGACTCAACAGTCCCCACTGAGCAGGCGGCTGAGTGGGACCCAGAGTGGGTCTAGACGTTTAGAAGACAAAACCCCCCACCTCTGCCGGGAATCAAACCACAGATCGCCCAGCCCGTAGCCTAGTCATTATACCGACCATGCCGTTACAGCGTGGATACTGAGACGTCACATAAAGAGCGGTTACCGTTGCCCTCATAGTATGGTCGTAGTAATCCTGGTATCCGTTCCAGTATCCATAGTGGGAGTCAAACCCACGATATGTTGGTGTGTACTCTTTGCGGTGGAAGCCGAGATGCCACTTTCCCACCGCGTGTGTCGCGTAGCCTGCAGCCTTCAGGTGCTCGGGCATCAGGGTCTCCGACAGGGGCAAGCCCCATGGCTCGGGGGCAAGGATCACCAAGTGCTGCATACCTGAAGGAGACAATTTGTACAGTGAACATGGACTAGCAGAGTCACGCTGGCCACTCAGTTCATCAGCGATTATTGCCGTCTAAAGAATTACTGCTTCCTGCAGCGATCTGTGCTTTGTTTAAAGACGCTATGACTATCTAAGGCTATGTACCATAAACGGCAGGATGACAGGCAAGTAATGAACTGGACAGGATGTGGAAGGAGGCGGTTGTGGCATAATCGAGTTATAATCCCCACATATACTTGGACAGACAGAGAAAAATCACAAAAATCATGGATTAGGATAGCCAGGGTCTCGGCCGAGGTGCGAAATCAGTATCTCCTGAATGCAAGCGCAGGAGTGTCACCGCTGGACCAAGCTGCTGGGTTTCTGGTTACGTCAAAAATATAGTAAATGCAATTGTGGAGACGAGTTGGGGAAAACCGGGGCCAAATAGTACTCTCTTAAAATAACGGGCCATATATGGTGCAGTTGGCTGCCCTGCTTACAGTGGCAGCTGTCCGTCACAAACATCTTACGTTTTGTCAGATGTATTAAGAGACGTGCGTGTCATGCTAAATGTTTTTCTGATAACGCCACTCCAACTGGAATAGTTACGCCTTCTTTTCAGTGACTTGCGTGCTACATTATCTGAAATGACGAATCACCTTCCATTTGACATTCACACCAGAACTGCTCCATATTCGTTTCTGTGACACCTGAAATAGGCCACAACCACCTCCTTCTACGTCTCTCTCAATTCGTCTGAAATTCTCCACTTGGTGCCATACCTCAATCCTTGGATACACAGCGGTAGCTGTACGTACCACGTATAAACAGGAACTCTGCATTCTGTTTTACGCGATATTTTAGTTTCTCACGGCAGTGAACGCTAAGATTACTGTCTTCTGGGATATGACGCCGTGTAGTTTCGTTAATGCACCGAACTTCTGAAGCAGCGTTTTTGTAACATTTAATTCTGCTTAAAATACACGTTTGCATACTCATCGCGGGAGACTTACCGGTATGTGTGGGGTACTTGCCGGTCATGAGAGACGATCTAGACGGAGTGCACAGAGCCGGCACGTAATGACTGTTTAGAATGATGCCGTTGTAAGCCAGCGCGTCGATATTTGGCGTTGGAATCTGTGCAGAGCCGTGGAAGCCTACGTCGTTCCATCCCTGAACAGACGACAAAACATTGAACTACCCTCTCCCTTCTGGAGACAGTCACGGAAGCGGACCGTGACATACAGTGAGGGTTGCTAACCATCTCTACACACCAACATACGCACACGACATGATTACAAGTTATCAACAAACGTGAAACCACCCACGTGTTCCAGGGATAAATCGGTGTCCTCAGCCAGATGTCAGTGCAACGGACTGTATGACATCTACAGTATATATGTGACATGGACGTGTTAATATTACCACCCACGTGTTCCAGGGATAAATCGGTGTCCTCAGCCAGATGTCAGTGCAACGGACTGTATGACATCTACAGTATATATGTGACATGGACGTGTTAATATTACCACCCACGTGTTCCAGAGATAAATCGGTGTCCTCAGCCAGATGTCAGTGCAACGGACTGTACGACATCTACAGTATATATGTGACATGGACGTGTTAATATTACGTATTCCTTTGTATTGACGTCGCCCTGAGGATGGCAATATGTCGCCAAAACATGTAGGTAGGTGCAAGTTTCTGGATGATGTGTAACTTTGTTGTGTGCACATGTTGGTGTATATAAATCGTTAGAAGCACAGCGCACGGTGGGGATCATGCGAAGTGTAAGGCCGTAAAATTATGCACGTTTGTTGCTGTAATTATACTGTAGGGCGTAAAACAACATGCAGGCTGTGTTCAAAGACATTTAGCTTACAGTGTAAGTCAGGTTAGATTTCAGTCCACGTGAAATTTCTGGTGGATACAGTGAAACTGGGACAGGTTTTTACCAGAGTACTTCGGCTTGTGGTACAGGGTGGTACTACAGGGTGGTACTACAGGGTGGTACTACAGGGTGGTAATGTTCAGGCACCAGCAGCTTTAAATCCTGGGAAAAAATCCTCCGATATTTTTTGAATAAGAGGCTGAGTGGGCCCAAGGGCCGGTCTGCACGCTTCGGAGAAGCGCAACAAAACCTTCCGCCCCTGTCGGGGATCTAACCCTGACTGCTCTGCAGTCCAGCCCGCAGTCCAGTCACTGCACCGCCTGAAGTGACACGCTTCCTAACTTATGTTACTGCTGCTGTTAATTCATTGGTATTTATTTACTTATTTATTTAAGGACTCCAATGGCGTCGCATATCAAAGTGATTAGTGACAGAAGCGCTTGTGTTCTAATGCAGTACGAGCATTTGCCTTGGGAGACTAAGGAAAACCACGGAAAATATCATTACTGTCGCTGTCCAGGCAGAGGTTCGAACCAGGCACCTCCCGAATAGGATCAGAGACGCTACTGGTTGAGCCCACTTGCTGTGTTGCATGCAGGCACAGTACAGCACTTTGTACGCAGGCGTCAGGGCGCAGCCGTCTGTTCTTGCGTGACAACCGGCGCCGGCCTTAGCAAACGCGGGGGCAGACTGCGATCCTTGTGGTGGGCCCCTAGAGTTACTGTGCAGAGCAAAGAAAGGGACTAAAGTTTTGGTATCATACTGCGTATTTTTAAAAATGACTAATGCGCGAAACCCCATGACGGCGGGGCCCGATTGCGTCAGATCGATCCAATCGGTCTAAGGTCGGCCCTGGTGACAAATACGACTATAAAATTTTGGGAACGTGTGCTGTTCCAGGTGATATCGTCAGCAGGAACGGGCCATGGATTTACATCCCAATTTGCACGTGCGCAGTTTGTGCTGCCTGCTACACGTGTGGCCGAGACAGCTCAGCACGCACAGTGACTGTCCTACGGGCGCCACGATCGCGGAATCGTATTTCGGGTACCCGGCGCGCCAACAGGTATTTCTCTTTTCTAAGCCACCACAGCTCCTCTGGGATCCGCCCCGCCTCCCAGCCAATGGATACTGCAGACTTTTTCTCCAGGGTAAAGCGGCCGGGTCATGAACCTGACCACTCATTTCCGCCTAGTGCTCAAGTTAAGAAGGCGTGGTGCTGTACCTCCACTCCGACATACGCCTTCATGGCGTGGTGCTTGGTTGCAGTAAGCACCAACTTCACCTGTACCCCGTTTGCCCTTCAGACCTACGTACAGAGGGCCGATGTGAACGCGAGGCACACTGTTTATTTCTTATCAGACCACCCTCAGCAGCGTGTGCGGTAACAGCCTCACCAGGTCGTCAGCCAGGATGATGACGATGTTCGGTTTCTCCGCAGCCTGTGCTGACACAGCCAGTCCCAGAAACAGAGCGAAACTCCCGATTAGCCGCCATATCGCCATTGTTGTCGGACTGCAAGCCTGAAAATACACGCGGAAATAAATGTTGGTGTAATGGTTACCTGATGTTTGTTGATTTAACTAGAGACTGTAAAGTGAGTTTGTATCTTTGGTGTTCTGTAACACGTCCCTCGGCAAAGCATCATACCGGGCAGTGAAGTTGAATAAACCCGTTCAAGCAGAACAAGACTGTGTGGCGACAGAAGTTTGAACACGATACTCCGGTATGCCGATAGACTGCCGCCAAACAGTTTGTTCTTATCTGCAAGTGACTTCTAATGAAGCCGCTCCCAGTGGCCACGCGGTCTAAGGGCGTAGGTCTGCGGCCGAGCGCTTGCTGGGATCGTGGGTTCGAATCCCACCGGGGGCATGGATGTTTGTCCTGTACAGTGTTTGTGTTGTCAGGTAGAGGTCTCTGCGACGGGCCGATCCCTCGTCCAGAGGAGTCCTACCGACTGTGATGTGTGTCTGAGTGTGATCAAGTGAAAATAAAACAACCTCGACACCTGCTGTGAGTGGGCAGAAGAGGGAAGGACTGCGAGTTCTAAAGGGCGCTGGTGGCGGTGGCGTATTACACTCTGCATTACTTGTTTCTCGATTTTGCCCGTCTCCCTTTATTCCAGCAGAATCTGACGTTTCACAAACTGGATCTTCCCGTGAAATAACGCTTTAGCATTTCGGTCCGTGAGCAGTGGGGCAGTGAGCCCCTCGTATACAGGACACAGGTAAGTGGAACAGCACACTGCACTAAACGCATTTCTCTGGACAGTCCCATCCACTGCTTTCTGAATGACTCCAGTACGAACACCACACACCTGCACTATATAATCTTCCATCTCGTCCAAATTCTGCAACAACTGAACACTGTGTCGGTACGAACGGCACGAGCAACACCCAGCCCGATACCATCACAAACTGCCTTCTCATCACTTACTCCAGATTCCGCAGACTCGCTGTCTTAAAATTCTATTTTCCTACTGCCAGTCCCCTTTTCTTCTTTCCTATTATGGCGCGGTCTATCACGTCTAGCCGATCCCAGTGGCCGCGCGGTCTAAGGCGTAGGTCTGCGGCCGAGCGCTTGCTGGGATCGTGGGTTCGAATCCCACCGGGGGCATGGATGTCTGTCTCTTGTGAGTGTTTGTGTTGTCAGGTAGAGGTCTCTGCGACCGACTGTGGTGTGTGTCTGAGTGTGATCAAGTGAAAATAAACAACCTCGACACCTGCTGTGAGCAGGTAGAAGAGGGACGGACTGCGACTATGACGTCTGTCGCCAGGTATCTGCATGTGTCACACATCTACGTCACCTGCCGGTTTGCAGACCGCTCTCCTCTCGCCTGCGTCAGCGCAGTAATTCAGATGCGTCTCCAATGACAACTTTCGATGTAAAGCCTATGGAAACTAACCTCAGGCCTGTACTTCCCCGACCGGTTGTTGCCCACGCAGTTCCTCTGTCTACCTGTTGTATGACGTCTGTGACTTTCGCATCCGGGGGGATTTCTGCGCGGGAACGGCACGGGCAGCTTTCCTACATACTTGGCGCAGGCCGCGCACTCACTCCGTAGCACCAATGTCAGCTCCAGAAAGACCGGGAGGTGTACTTCATAAGGCAGAGCACAAACGTCCTGCAGCGGTGGTGGGGTGTGTAATGTTATGCAGTGCGCTGCACGCTCAACCAGTAACACTGGGCGGTTCGTACAGTTGGCTCTAACCATGCTTGCCATGCAGAACACACCACTTGTGATTTTAAACACATGCATGCTGTCTGGGCCGAAACATGTGGCTGTAAATTTCATTTATTAAAGGCCGATACATACAAACTGTATTGTATGCATATCCGTAAATAAATAAATAAATAAATAAACACAGAATGTACGGCGCAAGGTGTGCCATACGTCAGTATGTTATTACGCGAGTCGCTTTGCGTGAAACATTCTACATAAACATGTGCCCAGCTTTGAACCATTATATCGCTACAAGTATTTGCAACGTACTGTACAGCGTCGGTTGTTACGACCCGTCTGCATCCAGCACACATCCCACGATCATGTTTCCACATATATGCTATACACTGTTCCTACTTTACTTTCTTCCAAGCGCCTTCTTTCAAATAAGATTCTTCTTTTTCAACATGTTTAACCTTTTAAAGCCTAGCGGTAACTTTACGTACCACCAGGTTTAACATTAAAAAATTCTACGTGGTGCCCACATTGCGTTTATGTGTTTTGTACAGATCTCAGAACAAACAGCAACTTTTGCCTTATAAAACATTAAGAGACTGGTTTTTATAACCGAAGTGGAGAGTGTTTACAGCGCGGTACGCACTGAGTCCTTATATAAAACAGATACGCTTCGTCTTAATCAGGGTTAATCAGAAACGCTTCACTCCCAAACAATATTTAGAGACTTGGCAAGCAGTAAATCTAACGGTGGCAGCAGAAATTAGTATAGGGCTAAATAAGTAAATAAATTACCAACTAACAACAAACTCCATGAAGCTGAGTCCTTCCTGCAAAGCTACAAGTTCTTCTGTTAGTCACAAAATTCCCCGCATTTTATGGAACCCGAAGATTCATCACCGTGTTCACAACAGCCCACTACTTGCCCCTACCCTGAGCCAGCTCAGTCCGGTCCATGCCCTCAAATACGCACCACTGCACTAATATCTGTTTAAAACACTCGTGCAGACGCCACGCATAAAGTTACCGTCCTCTGTTTACTGTTTCTAACCGAAACGGGCAAGTGTCCACGGGGTCTGCTGGCACTGTACAGCAATCCGCCGCTCTCTGATTGTTGCCCGTGCACAGACGTACAGGTATAAGAATGTTAATAAGCGAATTTATGCGGCATTTGTAGCCACGGCGCCGAAAATATTACTGTGTAGGGCTACGAGACGCACCATGCGTAATTGTGAATGTAACAGACACTGGCCTGTTACTGACTTCAGGCTTCCGCCGCGATGCTGAGGAGAACGGCGCTCTACTGGGGTGTGACGCAGGATGACCCCTCGACGCTGCGTCACACCCCAGCAGAGCGCAGTTCTCATTGGCCTGTTAGCCGAGCGACCTTGACACTATCCATTGTATGTCACAATCTAAGGAAAATTAGGGTTTAACCTTTTAAAGCCTAGCGGTAACTTTACGTACCACCAGGTTTAACATTAAAAAATTCTACGTGGCGCCCACATTGCGTTTATGTGTTTTGTACGGATCTCAGAACAAACAGCAACTTTTGCCTTATAAAACATTAAGAGACTGGTTTTTATAACCGAAGTGGAGAGTGTTTACAGCGCGGTACGCACTGGGTCCTTATATAAAACAGATACGCTTCGTCTTTAAAGGGTTAATATTAAAAAATTCTACGTGGTGCCCACATTGCGTTTATGTGTTTTGTACGGATCTCAGAAGAAACAGCAGCTTTTGCCTTATAAAACATTAAGAGATTGGTTTTTATAACCGAAGTGGAGAGTGTTTACAGCGCGGTACGCACTCAGTCCTTATATAAAACAGATACGCCTCGTCTTTAAAAGGTTAATTTCCACGAGCGTTAGCAATAGCTGTTACGACGCAAGGCAACTGAGCGACTGCACGTGGGTGCGTGGCGGCGTGAACAACACGTCAGGCGACTCTAATGTCCAGCACACACTCGGAGTCACGTTGTGATTCATGTTGCGGGGATGAATCTCGGCTGCTCCGAGTCATTGTTGCGGCACAGCCCGGACGCTGCCCCCGATACAATGAATCGTGTCCACACCTAGCAGGTCTGTCGGCGGTCATTTCGCGCCGTCATGTCACAGGAGTTAGCTCTTGCCGCAACGTCCGCGTCCCTTTCATTACTCCGCGAGCACAATAAAAATAAAACGCCCACACGTTGGTGGATGCGTCAGTTATTCGCGGGGGGGGGGGGGGGGGCGGGGGGCACAGACATGGACTTGACCTTTTGGATACCCTGAAGTCAGAAGACGGATCTGGATTCAGGGATTTTATCGGAATGACTCCCACAGACTCCGAATGTCTTTTGAAAATGATCGGTGTCAAAATATCGAAAGAGAATACAAGATTTTCCGTCGTCCACATAGTGAAAACTCGAAGCGTACTGACGCACTGGCTGTTGCGACGCCCCCGAGCACGTCCACACCTGCAGTGCTGCGCAACATTGTGTCAGTGAATCCCACTGCGGGTGGGACCCAAGGAACGTGTATCTGAGCTGGGTCTGGGCAGCTCCGATTCTTTGTTGCAGTGTTGTGGGGCTGTTCGGACTGAGCCGAGATTCAGCCCCATTTCAGCCCCGCAACAGTGAATCGCAACACAGTCCGAGTGTGTAAGGCACCGGCAGGCCAGTCGACAGTAACAACACGTACTGACACTGGTCATCCGGGCCCGGGCGCGAGGCCCACACAGTGCAGCGACTGCACTGCGTGGGCCTGCATGGTTGAGAAATCCAAGTCGGATTCCCAGCCGAAGGAAGATAACTTCATTGTCTTCCGAAGCGTTGAGACCTGCTATGGACCACACCCAACCTGCTACACTAATTCCAGGGGTTTTCCCGGGGGCAAACGGGCGCCAGCTGAAGTTCACTACATTCCTACGTGCGCCATCCACTTCTTATGAAGGTACATGGAACAGAGACAGTAGCGCTCACACACAGTTCTTTGTATGTTGTAAAGTTTTACTGCAACACGTTTCGGCTAATGTATAAAGAGGCATCACCAGGCTGACACGGCAACAAAGAAGATTTGTTACGCACAGCACCTTCATTGCTTTACATTCTCCTTGTATTTATGCTTTCGGCTTATCATCCGTTTGTACGGTACTGCAACTTGAGATCTGGCCCCGCCGCACACACTGCCAACTGCCAACTGCCAATACGAAGTAAAGACCGCGCTGCAGGCAACAAAGTCTCCTTGGTACCTTGCCAGCCTGATACCGGCTCTTTATACGTCAGCCGAAACACGTGGCAGTAAACCTTTACAACATATAAGGAACTGCTGTGATTGACGGCTCCTGCCCTTATTTCTAGGGCTGACTGCCAACCTCTCCCTACTGCCGAGTCTAAGACTGCGTGGAGCTATGCCTCCAGTTCCTCGAAAGTTTTCGTGGTCTGGTGCTTAATTAAACAGGGACAACGTACCCGCACAGTACCGGGACCTTGCCTTCCAGCTGTGCAATACTAACATTATATTGAAGAAAAGGAAAGAATACGGGACCTAGACGTGGATGGCAGGATAATATTAAAAGTGCCCTTAAAGATACAGGTTATGAGGTGCGGGTGGAATTTGTCTGGCTTCAGTCACGGATCGGCAGCGAGCTGTTGTCAACACGTCGAAGTGCTGCCGGGGCCCGTGAAATCCCGCGATTTAAGCACTGTGCCCCGTGGAGCGGTGCAGTTGGATATGCATGTAGGCTACTTGCAGACTGTCACACACAAACCTTATAGATAACATTAAAAATCATGACAACTCAACTTTCAGTATTTTGGTGGAACAGTTTTTTCACTTTTACATGCTTCGTCTTGAATGATTTCATCATCAGGAGAATATTCACTGTCAGCAATGAAGGTACATTCAATTTATTACAAAATTACACAAATTCCACTCATGTATCAGCCTACTGACATCAGGACCACTACAGTTTGAACCAGCTTACTGACATCAGGGCCACTGTATGAACCAGCTTACAGACATCAGGGCCACTGTTTGAACCAGCCTATTGACATCAGGACCACTACTGTTTGATCCAGCCTACTGACATTGGGACTACTACTGTTTGAGCCAGCCTACTGACATCAGGCCCACTACTGTTTGAGCCAGCCTACTGACATCAGGACCACTACTGTTTGAGCCAGCCTACTGACATCAGGACCACTACTGTTTGAGCCAGCCTACTGACAACAGGACCACTACTGTTTGAGCCAGTCTACTGACATCAGGGCCACTACTGTTTGAGCCAGTCTACTGACATCAGGGCCACTACTGTTTGAGCCAGCCTACTGACATCAGGACCACTAGTGTCTGAACCAGATTAAATGGTTGCTACTTGTATGTTGCTACGTCTCTTTCATCAAAACCTCTCTTTGTGCAGAAACTTCAGGGTTCTGGAGCTTACCGCATTCCGTTGTGCAAACCAGTCGCTTGTACAGCTGCCTCCAATCAAGACGCCAGATGCTGCTGTACCGTGTGACTACACGTGTGAAGGCGGACAGCCTATACACTGTCTGAACGCGTTAACAAAAAGTGTTTGCATACAGCACTACCTTGGATGACTTCATGATAAATAAATCGCACGTTTCCACTTGCCAGAGTTCAACTGCCTCAGACACAGCGAAAAGCAAATCGTACGTTCGTACGGCAGCCATATTACTGTAGTAAGTTCCACGCAAAATATGTATGATCATAGATAAGTATTTGCAAAGAAGTACTGAGGAAGAACAAGAAGATCCTCTGCAGTGTAGCCGGTCTCCCTGATGTCAAAAAAACACGGTGTATCTGAAGGAGACCCTAAGCTTCATAATGACTGAAACACCGTCTGCCGTGGTGCCGTCTACGGCAGAGGTACGGGGAAATTTATCCTTGCGCTTAATTAAGCAGCGCGCTGTAAGAGCATCAGGGGCGTGGATATATGGCTCCACGAATTCTTAACCCCGTTATTGTCTAGAAGTAAGTGGTCGGCTTCACGTCCCGGCCTCACTAACCCTAGGGAGACAGTACCTAGTATTTGACAGAACGCTGCGTGCGACCGAGGGACCCAGGGCCGGTCTGAAAGCTTTAGACGACAAGAAATTGCTGGTCTCTCCGGGAAATCGAACCCCGATTCCTCTGTAGTCCAGCCTGTAACCTAGTCACTACACCGACAGAACTGTCCCGGCGTGGACAAGGAAACGGGATGGGCTGCGTGGATACACAAGGCTGTCTGTCAGTAGCAGCACAGTAGCAACAAAAGGCCGCTGACACCCAAGGAGTCCTTCCACTTGCAACAAGAACTCGGCAGACCGCCTAGAACAGATATACAGCGAAGTGTCCGTGTCCGTGTCCGTGTCCATCTTCAATTGTTCGCAGTCATTAGTCTTACCTGCACTTAGGGTTTATAAATAAAGAAGACGTGAAACTGTTTTCTACCTCGAGAAGCACAACAACGAGTTGTCTGTCAGGCTGTACGTAAATGGCGTGGGTAGGAAAGCACTTCCACTTCCCAGACAACACGATTTCAGAGACTCTAAAAGTCTGGCTACCCTTGGTGTCCTTCAGAGTAACGTTAATGAGACTCAAGGACATAGGCTTTATTTTCGTGCGCCGTTTTAAAAAGCGTCATATATGCCCTAATTCACACATTTCTCTGTCTGATACGAAGTGTTACAAGTTCAAGGTGTGCGATCGTCTACAGATATCCTTAAGTTCTGTTTCCTCACTTCTGGCAACAAAACAGCCCCGATTTTGTTTGAGAAATTCTGTAAAAAAAATCCGATACAGTTTCTGGAACATAGACCCACTTTCATAAGAAAAGTGCAACTGTTGGCAGCAATGTTTGTCTAACTTTCACTAAAATCTCCGCTCTCTCCTCCTTACATTTGCCAAGGTATAACACAGGAGCCAAGAATCTTCTTCCTCTGCCCTCTTCCGAACTGCGTATCTCTCACACACAGCGTCGTGACAGAGCGAAATCACTTTCGTACTTTTGTTGAACGATGTGCACGAATGTTCCCGGCCGCCCTGCAACTGTCCGCAAGCATGCAACGGATAGGGTAGACATTATGTCTCTCTAGTCTTAGCTGCGATGCTATCACGTAATGTACCGCAGTGTGGCGTGGCGTGGCGTCGTGTGGTGTGGTGTGGCGTGGCGTGGCGTAGTGTGGTGTGGCGTGGCGTGGTGTTATGTCGTGTGGCGTGGTGTGGTGTTATGTGGCGTGGCGTGGTGTCATGTGGCGTGGCGTGATGTGGTGTGGTGTGGCGTGGCGTGGCGTGGCGTGGTGTGGTGTGGCGTTGTGTGGTGTGGTGTGGTGGGATGTGATGTGGCGTGGTGTGGTGTGGTGTGGTGTGGCGTGGCGTGGCGTGGCGTGGTGTGGTGTGGCGTGGCGTGGTATGGTGTGGTGTGATGTGGTGTGGCGTGGCGTGGTGTTATGTGGCGTGGTGTTATGTGGCGTGGCGTGATGTGGTGTGGTGTGGTGTGGCGTGGCGTGGCGTGGTGTGGTGTGGTGTGGTGTGGCGTGGCGTGGTGTGGTGTGGCGTTGTGTGGTGTGGTGTGGTGGGATGTGATGTGACGTGACGTGGTGTGGTGTGGTGTGGCGTGGCGTGGCGTGGTGTGGTGTGGTGTGGTGTGGTGTGATGTGGTGTAATGTAAATTATAATATATGGAGCAGAGGAAGCTAACAGTTTCTCAGCTAGTCAAGAAATTCCCCGCATTTTATGGAACCCGGAGGTTCATTACCGCATTCACAAGAGTCCGCCACCTGTCCTTATCCTGAGCCAGCTCAATCCAGTCCATGCCCCCATTCCACTTCTTGAAGATCCATTTTAATATAATAATATTATAGCAATATAATACAACACAACACGACATAACGTCACCCAATGCAATAACATACAATACAATACAACTGTAGCGCATTATGTGCAGATCTTGTGTATCTAATTGCAAATAGGTTAATAAATGTGGCAAATACGGGTAGAAATTTGTTTACGCTTGTAAGTAAAGTCCGGCTTTTACAGAAATCACAATTCCGAGATAATATTTTTGGATATCTGGTGTACCAAATTTTATCGAAATCTGAGGAAAAATGTCTAAAGTACGGATAAAATGTCACTTACGCCCTTATGGCTGTCACTGCACATGTTTCCACGAAATTCACACTTGCGCGGCGGCATTGTGTGGATCCCTTCCGCACCGGACTTCATCAAAACAGGTCAGGAAATACGGAAAGCAGCGCAAAACTTTTTCCTTAAGTGAATTATGACCGTCGCGGCGCCCGTTTACATGAACCTGACGCTTAGTCGACAACTATGTGTGAAGAAGTCCCATATCAAATTTCATGAAAAGTGACAAGCGGTTTTAGTCTCTGGTGCTAGAACGGACGGACGGACGGGCACGGTCTCCACGTATTAACACGTTCCTTTTTTGTTCCGTAATGAACGCCTAAAAATAAGGTAAAATGTAAAATCGCTTTTATCTGCCCAAACACAAGGTCATAAACAGAGACGCGCTTTTACAATCGATGGTCCGTGGAGGTTAACGTATCTGCCTCCGTCTTTGGGCATCAAGGTTCCAGGACAATTGGACCGTTCAGGAGGTCCGTCAGACATCCAAGCCGATGGCCGACGTCCCTTGTACTAGTTATGTTTCCTGTAACACACATCGCCACAAACATCAACCCTGACTCTTTGTATTTTCGCGACGCAAGTTTCGAGTCCTTCGCTCGCAGATGTACCGCGTTGTGTAACAGCCCGCTGCCTTCCGACTATGGGGCCAGCGGGACCTCTTCTTGACCCTATCTGCAGCACCCATGTCTAATTACCACGCGATTTACCATATGATTTTAAACGATACACAGAAGCGTACAGGCTTGCGTGACGCAACGGCCTTGGGGAAGAAAAAGCAGTAGACGATGGTCGACAAGAGGTAGGACTCAGCTTTTAACATATCACTGCCCCGGACGCGGCTCCATCCGCCTGCCCTCTTTCTGCGCAGCTTTTTCGTCTGCCCAGACGTTAGAGGCCAGGGGGTGGCCAGGTGGAAAAACTTCTGAGTCGCATGTTAAGAGGCGCCTTTGGCAAAAGCCACGCATTAACCTTTTAAAGCCTAGCGGTAACTTTACGTACCGCCAGGTTTAGCATTAAAAAATTCTACGTGGTGCCCACATTGCGTTTATGTGTTTTATACGGATCTCAGAACAAACAGCAGCTTTTGCCTTATAAAACATTAAGATATTGGTTTTTATAACCGAAGTGGAGAGTGTTTACAGCGCGGTACGCGCTGAGTCCTTATATAAAACAGATACGCTTCGTCTTTAACCTTTTAAAGCCTAGCGGTAACTTTACGTACCACCAGGTTTAACATTAAAAAATTCTACGTGGTGCCCACATTGCGTTTATGTGTTTTGTACGGATCTCAGAACAAACAGCAACTTTTGCCTTATAAAACATTAAGAGATTGGTTTTTATAACCGAAGTGGAGAGTGTTTACAGCGCGGTACGCACTGAGTCCTTATATAAAACAGATACGCTTCGTCTTTAACCTTTTAAAGCCTAGCGGTAACTTTACGTACCGCCAGGTTTAACATTAAAAAATTCTACGTGGTGCCCACATTGCGTTTATGTGTTTTGTACGGATCTCAGAACAAACAGCAACTTTTGCCTTATAAAACATTAAGAGATTGGTTTTTATAACTGCGACGGAGAGTGTTTACTGCGCGGTACGGACTGGGTCCTTATATGCGAGAGATACGCTTCGTCTTTAAAGGGGTTAATAAACTACTTTCTTTCGCGGCTTATTATTTTGTTCATCCACCTGCAGTCGCTCCAGTTTCTGTTACCATACTCATTTCTGTAAAAAAAAAATTTTAACCGCCTGTCGCGGTCAGCCGGTTGTGCATGTAACAATTTGAATATTATTATTATTATTATTAATATTTGTACAAACAACTTGAGAGAGACGCACCACTGACGTACGCGAGGCGCGTCGTGCTCACCCCTGACACAGGCACAAGTTTTCTGCGAGACGTCAGTACCCATCTACCAGACTACACCGCGTCACTTTATAGGCGTCCGCAATATTCACAGGTTTTGCTAACGCTGCTCGGAATCCTTTATTTCCGATCTCAGTGGAAGGAGCCCGAAGATCCGAGTTGGACGAAACTGGCACAGGATCGTGACCAATGGCGTGCTCTGCTATTAGTGGTACTGAAGATGCTGATTTTGATGGACAGCTGGATACGGTAAAACACTTTATAAGCAGCTGAAAACCCACAAGACCGAATTATTTGGAACCCACCAAACATGTGCAAATATTTGAACGCTGTACTTGTCACTGATTTGACAGCTCGCTTTATATCACCCGCACAAGGAAGTAAACGACTGCCCTAACGTTGTGTTTCAATATTTGCTGAACCGTCTGGGCGATTGGCGGCTATCACACGGTCACCGTTCTGCCCTTGAGGAAGTACTCGTGTGTTGCCTTTTGCAGTCGCCTAACATCTGGATCCAGTTAACTCCTGAAAGACAATTAACACACCGAGCCACTGGGTTATGGCAGTGCATACAGCGCTAGCCCTTTACAGACGCTGGCAGTTATATCCCAACTACAGCCTATCACGGCGTTGCTTTTAAAGTAACCTTACGCACTGACGGGAGAGTGCAGTGCGCTGAGGCAGGCGTTCGTGCGGTGCGAGGCACATCAGTGCAGTGCCACAGGCCACTGGTACTGCAAGGCAACACAGCCATCTTCGGGGTACAAGGAGGCAATATAACTGACTGACTGACTGACTGACTAACTAACTAACTCCCTGGCGCAGAGGCCTTCTTAAGAAGCTAACAGTTTCCCAGCTAGTCAAGAAATTCCCCGCATTTTATGGAACCCGGAGGTTCATTACCGCATTCACAACAGCCCGCCACCTGTCCCTATCCTGAGCCAGCTCAATCCAGTCCATGCCCCATCCCACTTCTTGAATATCCATTTTAATATTATCCCCCACCTATGCCTGAGTCTCCCAAGTGGTCGCCTTCCCTCGGGTCTCCCCCCCCCCCAAAATCCTGTATGCATCTCTCTTTCCCCCATACGTGCTACATGCCCCGCCCATCCCATTCTTCTCTATTTGATTGCCCGAATAATATTTGGTGATGAGTACAGGTCATTAAGTTCCTCGTTATGTAGTCTTCTCCACTCCCCTGTCCCCTCGTCCCTCTTAGGCCCAAATATCCTCCTCAGCACCCTATTCTCGAACACCCTCAGTCTTTGTTCCTCCCTCAGTGTGAGAGACCGAAACGCTGTCACCCAACTACCAGAATGCACGGGGCCACAACTCTTAACCACACAACCTAAATTTACACGGCGCTCTGAAAGCAGCAGAAGTAGGTTACATCGCAACGTTGACAACCTACCAGACTACACGGTGGCATGCCCTTGAATAGAACAATACGAACAGTTCACGTCATTATGCCCTGTGTCTCTAGCACCCAACTTAATACAATACGAACAGTTCACGTCATTATGCCCTGTGTCTCTAGCACCCAACTTAATACGTGCATTACGCACCCAACCACCCCGTCTTCGTGGGTCAAACAGCGCGAAACAGGAGCCGTCACGTACCCACTTGCATCTACTCTGTCAGGGGCACGTATAAGAGCCCCACAGACGCCGCGGTGCCTGGGGGGCGAGGGGGGGGGGGCCGGGACACGGCACAGAATACTGGCATTTGTTTTGGGTTCTTTCGGGCTGACTTCCACTCTTCTGACAGCAGGCAGTGTTCTGGATCCCTGTGAAGACGTCTGGGCGTGAAGCCGCTGTTTTTATTATCAGGGGCTTAAATAATCGAGAAGCGGGGGGCGTCCAACCGGCTGTCGGTCTACAAGGCCCGGTTTGATGACTACACACTATCACAGCAGTTGATAGCGTCGGTGTAAATAACGTAGCAACCCACCGGTAACTCTTGAATTATACCGGGAGATATAGGCTACGTCCCACCTTAACCTCTTTTATTTCAGTACGACTTGTAGTTCATATAACATTATCGCTTCTTATAGAATGTGAGAAACGCGAGTCTGAGCACTTTGAAGGACGAAATTAATTAAATTAATTAATAAAATTAAATCCCTGCCTCAGGGACGACACAGTCCGTCCCCATGACAAAGACCAAGTGGTTAATGCTGTTAAGGGAAACACGTCGTAGTCCTGACCTCTTCTACCTGTTCACAGCAGGTGTCGAGGTTGTTTTATTTTCACTTGATCACACTCAGACACACGCCACAGTCGGTAGGACTCCTCTGGACGAGGGATCGGCCCGTCGCAGAGACCTCTACCTGACAACACAAACACTGTACAAGAGACAAACATCCATGCCCCCGATGGGATTCGAACCCACGATCCCAGCAAGCGCTCGGCCGCAGACCTACACGCCTTAGACCGCGCGGCCACTGGGATCGGCTAAGGGAAACACTCGCCGGGTATTGTGGGAAACCTGAGAAACACTGTGTGGCCGTCGTACGAAAACTTTGCTATTAATGCAGGTGGTGTGTGTGTGTGTGTGTGTGTGTGTGTGTGTGTGTGTGTGTGTGTGTGTGTGTGTGTGTGTGTGTGTGTGTGTGTGTGTATTTGCCACTATGCTTTAAAGATCTGTTACAGCGGCAGGACTTGCGCAAGTTTACTGTAAAAATGACAACCGAAATATGTCTTTAAGAACACTCTGGAACGTACCACGAGGGCGTCTAATGGACTCGACAGCTTGCAGTACCTCCTTATGTCGCCAACGAACGCTAGCTTAGCCAGTGAGCAGTGTTGCTACCGTACGTTTGACTTGGTGCATAAAGACACTACCCTTGCCTGAGCTGTTCCCGCAAGTGCGGTTCGTAAAGCCCGTCTAGCCGACCACTTCTGGGTCGTACTTCCCCGGCACACACATTACCCTTAGAACACTTCGAAATCTCGCTACAGTTTACTTTAAAGAAATGATTCTTGCACGACATAATGCAGTAGACGCCGCAGCCGACAGCGGAAATATCGGGAAGTCCAGTACACATATCTCGTGAACTCGTTAGAATTGGCGAAAACAAAACAAAGAAAAAGCGGCAGTATCCGGGGTCATCAATTTTCCGCTTGCATGCCCCGTCTTTTTTGGCTCCTGTGCTTAGGCATAATTGGTCTTCCAATTACATTAATCCGGCATCCCCCACTGCTATTTGCAAGATTCACGCCTCTTGACACGCCATCTTAAAGCAGCAGCCTGAACACAATTACAGGTGCCGCCACTTGCACACATCCACGGTTGTTTGGCCCGTCAGCCTTCAGAAATTCCAAACTACGCAACGTGCAAAATTTCCAAGCGCCACTGCAGTTCGGAAGGAATGTCAAGACATAGCTCGAGCTGCCGACCGTCTTGGCCATACCAAGCAAACTCGCTCCAGCAATAATGACGGTGACTTTTGTTCGGGAATTACCAGGTTCGAATCTCGGCTGGGACACGGAATATACTCAAGTGTGCGGACGTCATCTCAAATTAAGCGCCCACCGCTCGTGTCCACCTTTCCACTTCCTTATGCTATAATCACGCAGGCATTCAACGTTAAGTACTCTGAGTCACTGGCAGCATCGTTAAACAAAAATGTAAATACATCCAGCCCTTGTTTTACGTCCTAGTTGCGTTCCTGAAAAATTATGCGTAAATAAAAAATGATATTTCCAGCAGAAATAAGAGGTTAGCGTAACAGAACGCCGCCAGCCGAAGGGCGTTAAAAGACAGCGCACATTAATAAGTGGCCTAAATTGGCAAGGGGCGTTAAAGGAAAAAGGCGTAAAAAAAGGGCTGGGTGTAAATAACCATTATTCGTTTTTTATTCTACAATTACGGCCAAAATGTAAATTTCCAGCTCTTGAGGTTCCCCTCAGCAATGTAGATTTATACTTTCCGTGCTACAACGAAAATCCTGTACGCCATTGGACAAAGGTTAAAACCGGCGTGACAACTTCTTGCACAGACTGTCCATGAAGGTACCCCTAAAAGCAAAGGCGCACGTAAGGGAGTGCCTCTGCAGGCCACTCATTATTAACCTCGCCACCTAATGGGATTCAGTGATCAGTTCAAGCCCTGGCCACTCGCCGCCGGGAACATCCCGACACGCAGTGCACAGGAGTCTGGTTGGACTCCAGAGCAGGTGTGGGCCCGCTGGACAAGAGACGAGCCTCGTGCTTCTGCCAGGAATCGAACAGGGATACATCGGAGATCAGGCACGCAGCCCAGTCTCCACCACCGCCTTCTAGCCCTACACCACACACTGGTCACACGGCAAGAACCGTCATGTGACCAAAAGGACACGAGCAAGATGGGACGGGACGCGACGCGACGCGATGTGTACCGGTTAGTCCAGCGCCTGTACGGACAGACACGTGATATTTGTCTTATCCAAAACATCCAGACCGGCTGTGGGTCCCACCCAGCCTCGCATTCAACTGGTACCGGGGTGCCTTCCCGGGGATAAAACTGCTGGGGCGTGAATTTAACTACTCACCTCCATCTAGTGCCAAGGTTAAGAATGAGCGGAGCTATACCTCTACTGCCCCTATATGCCTTCAAGGCGTAGACAGGGAGAACTTCATTGCATGCGGTGTGGTGAAGCACAACCGAACTATCTGTGAAAGTCAAAGCCAGTGCCAAGGGTCTATTGTTCCCTGGGGTGTAATTTGTGTGTGGTATTGGCACGAACCTGGCCACAGCAATACGGTGTAGCTATGGCCATATTAGGTAGAAAGGAAGGAAGGAAGGAAAGGAAGGAAGGAAAGGAAGAAAGGAAGGAAGAAAGAAAGGAACAAAGAAAGGAAGGAAGGAAGGAAGGAACAAAGAAAGGAAGGAAGGAAGGAAGGAACAAAGAAAGGAAGGAAGAAAGAAGGAAAGAGAGAAAGAAAGAAAAAGAAAGAACGAAAGGAAGGAAGAAAGAAAGGAAGGAAGGAAGAAAGGAAGAAAGAAAGGAAGGAAGAAAGAAAGAAAGAAGGAAAGGAAAGAAGGAAAGAAAGAAAGGAAAGAAAGGAAGGAAGGAAGGAAGGAAGAAAGAAAGAAAGAAAGAAAGAAAGAAAGAAAGAAAGAAAGAAAGAAAGACAGAAAGGTCGTGAGATATACACTCATTACAGCAAAACAGAACATTTTACAGCTCTGAAAATTCGGAGGCATTTCCCGGTCGTCCTTCTGGTAAATTTATACCGGAGGCAAGGCAGAGGGTGGGGAAATATTTTATTTAAAGACACTTTGATCTGCTACGAATTGACAGCATCGGTGGTAGATGAATTTAATAGGCGTATGGACCACTGGTTGAATGGTACTGAGGCGGGGGACCGAAATCGGCATTCGGCGAAGAACCTGTCTCGGTTTCACTTTGTCCACCACAAATCCCACATGGACTAGACTTGGATCGAAACCAGGCTTCCACGGTGAGAAGGCGGCCACTAAACACCTGAGCCATGGTACGGCCTAGAAGGTGAACTGATGGGAAGTGGAGTGGGCAGGAGAGGACACACGTCCAGCAAGTGACGCGCCCGGGCTTAATTTTGACAGGCCGACGTACATCGTAGAAGTACGCAATGCAAACTGGAGCCCGGATACAAACTAGTATTTGCTGTGAGACCGAGACGGATCATCTGTAACACAAATTTCACTTCAAAGATATATTATAATTCATTTTCTGCCTCGCGGCAGAGGAGACTGGCAGAAATTTAGGACGTTTCGAAGACCTGTTGCCTCCATTATCCACCCTGACGTAAATCATTCTCTAGCCTGCTGTTGGAAACAGCAGGTTGAAATTGTAAATTGTAAACAGACAAAAAATTCTGAGATACCGCAAAAAAATTCCAAATATCCCTCGAAATATAGCGGTAAATTTTGTCCGGCAATTGGCAGTACCGGAGTAACTTCCGTGCGCTATCAGCTGCTTCTTGGTCGTGTTTTGACCAACTGGACTCCACGCCATCAAATTTTGACCAGCTGGACTCCACGCCATCAAATTTTGACCAGCTGGACTCCACGCCATCGAATTTTTCCGGCATTTATACATTTCCACAGGTAGGGTTTTCTCAGAACACGACGAATCATTTTAGGGACTCCCCCACGGGTGGAAGGTTGGGAAGCACCGCTGTAGAGGGCCAAGTTAGCGACGCTGTAACTTCCATCTCAGTCATGGACCCGTCGACAAGTGGCGCCCCTACCTGCCTCGTAATCGGGAAGCCGCGAATTCAAATCTAAATAAACCAACAAACAAACAAACAAACAAACAGTTTACAGTACCCATTACGCTTAGGAGGCACGCGGGTTGTCTAGAGAATGCAGGCCCTGTGAAATTTGTCGTCCTGTCTCTAAGAAAGGGCCGTCCAAATCCTTTCCAAAGACCAATCCATATTTTATCTGCAGATCACAGGAAAGACAACCCTCAGTATGCGCAAGTCACAGGGTGCGTACCAGAACAATACTGCACAGCGCCACATCATATCCGTGTTATTGTGGTCACGATTCCGATATGACGACCTTGAACAGTGCGATATGATGACCTTGAACAGTTCGAAGGGTCACAAATTTCAAGATCAGATATCATCTTTTAACGTTCGAATGTTTTTGTCCCTTCTAATTACTTCCTTTCTCTTCATTACATAATTAGACAGAACTTGGGCGGTGCTAGGGCGGAGCAGCTGCCCCCAGAACAAAGGTGCAGCAACTTGAACCTGGCCAAACATAAGGAAAATCCCGGCATGCAGCAGTTGTGACACGGAATACGAATAATGAAGGAGCGAGCAGGCAGTTCCACCGGTAACGGTAGAAGCTGCTCCGTTCGAATTTCCGGCGTAACACGCAACTAAAAGTTAAACGGTAAATTTGTCGCTATCCATTCCGTAAAGGAATATGGTGGGAGTGGAAATACAGCTCCATTCATTCTTAACCTCGGCGCTGGACGCAGCAGAGCGGTCAGCATGACGCTCTGGCCACTAAATACAGCTCCATTCATTCCTAACCTCGGCGCTGGACGCAGGAGAGCGGTCAGCATGACGCTCTGGCCACTAAATCCCTGGAAAAGAAGCCAGGTACCCGTTGCACAGGAGGCCGCGTTCGTCCCAGGGCCTGCCTGCGCGTTTTGGGGACGAGACAACAATTTAGCTCCTACCGACAGTTGAACCCCGGACCTTCCAGCCCGCAGCCCAGTCGCCATACCTCCAGCGGTGTCCAGGACCCTCAGCCACTTGACGAACATGCTGAGACAGTGAATTTATCACGCAGTAGCGGAACCCTTCCGAATCCTTGTAAATTCATCATTCACCAATCACGCTATCTGAGACACTGACAGCGTCGTAAAATAAACCACAAAAAATGAACGGACGGCGACGACAGGCGTCGCATCCTTATCTGTCTATTTATCCTTGTTCTATTTAACGATGCTTACAGTTGCTCTGTTTATGTGACGAATAGCACGGTCCTTAGCGAATAATGGATTCAAAGTACAGTCTAACCCGGTTATAACGACATCGATTTATACGACACCTCGTCTACAGCGTCAGATATTCTGCGGTACCAATTAATTCCTCGCTGTTAACCATAACATTATACTCCTCAGTTATAACACCATTCGTTTATAGCGACAAAAAGTACTGAATCCCTTTCATGACGTTATAATCGGGTTCGACTGTACTTGGAAGGAAGCGGTCGTGGCCTACTTCGAGATATTACAGCGCCACATGCCCGGAGCAACTGCGGGGAACCACGAGCAGTCTCAGTTGCGACGGCCGACCGCGAGCCGAGGACTGAAGCCAGTAATCCCCTAACATGAAGCAGCGGTACCAACTGCTCGACCGTGAGTTTCGCTAAGATGTAAGTTTGCTTATCCATTATTCGGGCATTTACCGACGCTTTAAGCTACATTCTTCAGGCGGCGGTTCTCTGTCTGTTCCACGGCCTGTAGGATGGGTATGACACCAGTGGATTGTTCGCGGCCTGCTGCTTCGTTTGCCTTACACTGTCCCTGTGCTTATTCGGGCGGGACACCATCAACACGTGTGGAGTCCTGGAGGTGCACCACAAGGCAATCTTATTTCGGCACTATATGGAGCTTTACGCCGCGGCCCCCTTACTCCCAACAAAGAGCTGTCGGTGCCTGCTGGACAGAAAGCTGGTTTACCCCAGAACCAGTCTGGGCAGCAGAAGGATCTGCTTCTGCCGAACTCAGACACGTCAGCACTGCTGTCCGCGCTGACTGCGCCGTCCTAGGTTCTGCCTCAGTATAATAGTCTACAGTCTACTGGCTTGTGTAAACGTGTGTATTTAAAATACAAAGTCTACAAACGAACAGTTTTCTGTAAGCAAGGTTCTTTAGGCCATAAACATTACACGAGGCACCATTACAACGTGACATATAGCTTATTTATCTCAGCGCGGTACCATCACCTTCACCACAGACTGTTGAATTCATTAATGCATTTATCCAACTTTGGAAGGGGCTCTTGCTGTGGCGAAAACGTTACGTACGGTCCCGAAACACAACAAGAGTGGAACGGATAAGTCGCTGATTGTGAAACGTCGGTTTTCCAAAACCAGTTTCTCCACTCGTACCGCGTTCGCATCGCTGTTTAAATGATCAGCCGACCCTTCCAACATCAACACGACGTCCGCTCGACCAGTGACATGCCACACTCTCATTACTCCATTACCACGCACCATCAACTGGCAGTGAATTTCGAAGTTCGGGGGGGGGGGGGGGTCCTCGCCCATGAAAACTGAATAGCACCAAGAAATTCTTGGCGGGGCAAAGTTTCCAGTCATTGCCACTGCACATCAGTTTATCCCATGGCGAGCACCTGACGCACTGACACTTGCATCTTACTGCCACTGCAAGTGCTAACTCATGCCGCAAAATGGAATTCTTTAGTAATAAAAACTTGCCGATCCCAGCGGCCGCGCAGTCTGAGGCGTGGGCCTGCGGCCGCTCGGTGGCTGGGATTGCGGGTTCGAATCCCACGGGGGCATGGAAGTCTCTCTGTTGTAAGTGATGTGTGTTGCCAGGTAGAGGTCTCTGCGATGGGCTGATCACTCGTCCAGAGGAGTCCTACCGATTGTGGCGTGTCTAAGCGTGATCGTGAAGCCTCAATAATGAGGAGGCCCTGGCAGACTGGGGGCTGTTGCGCCCCCTGGGGGGGGGGGGCCCGGAAATACGAAATTTGCTCGCTAGCGAAACTTACACATTTTTACCTGTTATTAAGATATATGCCATAAAAGTCTGCACTGAAAATTCTTTGAAGATAACACCTGACAGTTTCTGCAATATGTCCGCGATATCCTTTTCTGAAAGGCCTGAGGCGTCTAACATGGCTTCCCGCTCTCCCCGAATTTAAACTGCGCACTCTCTGCACCGCCCACTCCACCAGTCACAACTTTGAAATTCGCAAAATCCCGCCTCTGGACTCTACGAAGCTAGTCTAAATGCCTAAACCGCTCCTCTTTTAACGTCCGTATGAGTATTTTCTTACCCCTATCTTTGTTTCTACAACAACGTCTACTTTTCAGGTTCCTGAATAAAATCTTACACTTCTCATCACCCCCTGCGCTCTACATGTTCCGGACATCCCATCCTCCTTTACATTTCCCGTGTTAGTATTTAGGAAAGAAGCTCGTCATTACAGTGTTACCCACTCTTCTATTACTCCCCCATTTTCAGTACAAATATTCTTCCGAACACCCCGCATCTGCAAATAAAGTTCTCGAAATTACTGTCTCCTGCAAGGTGACGCCCTGTTTAGCCTTCCGTCCCCAAGACGGAAGCAGCACATTGCTCCGAAACAATGTTAAATTTTACCAGACTACACGGCGTCACATTCCAGAAGGCAGCAATCTTCACACACAGCCGCGAGGAAGTCACATGGCGTTCACCATTAATGTTATCCCCTTAATGTGTAGAGACCAAGTCTGACACCCATAAAGAGCTGAGTAAAACCACGCACGTACTCACCCGCCGATATAAGGACAGAACCCGAGGCAACTGGTAACTCCGATGCTGATCACGACCGGAATAAGCGAACTGCCGGAGCGCGGTCCAGAGGAGCCAGGCACCAGGGGACGACCGCCAGGACGTGAATGCCGCTTTCTGCAATTCAGACGCTTATGTGTAATCACGGAAGGTGGAGGGAGGTGGACAGCCCCAGGACAGCTGCGTGGAAGGAGAGGTAAGTTTCCTCGTTACCTGCCTCGACGGACTTGACGCACAAGTGCCAGCAGCATTCGGACACCGTGAAAGGTGACGCCAGGGCCATATGAGCCACCAGGCAGTCGCAGTAGCTTAGTTAGTACAACAGGATATGCGAGATGAACGACTGAGGAATCGGGGTTCAATTCTCCATTGGGACATATAAATTCGCCTTCTCCACAGCGCGCAGACCGACTCTGGGCCCACCCAGCGGCCTGTTCAGTGGGTACCGGGGCCACTTTTTCCCTGGAGGCAAAGCGGCCGGACCGTGAAGTTGACACCCACCTCTACCTAGTGTCTAGGTATAGAATGCGTGGAGCTGTGTCTCCAATCCTCATATGCCTCCATGAGTTGGTGACTGGCAAAAAAACACCTTTATTTCTTTCGGTGAACCGGGGAATTCCAGCAGAGCGGTCGCGCTTTCTATGGCTTCTACCGCCCGCTGCCTTCCGAACACCGGGGCAGCGGGCTTGAATGCCGCTCGGATATCGACACGACAGCGTTTACGCCGTACTCTAGAGACAGACCTTGTGACGGGCAGATCCCTCGTCCAAGGAAACAGTCCAACGGCACATCCACAAAAAGGACCCATCCTGGAAGACGGGAGGCCCTGGGCGGCAATGACGCCTAGCGCCAACTTCGTCATCAGTCATTAGCAACTGACGATCGTGCACAGATAATCAGCGCACGGATAATCGAGAGTGCACTGTGTTCGGGACACCGGCTGTGCGTACAGCGTCCTTCCTGGCGAGGTACAGGACACTGCAGCTGCTCATCTGGGCAGGAGATTTCCAGCACTTATTGGCAGTTGCCGTTAATTACTGTGGTCACAACATGCCGTCATACAAGAGGTAAGGCTTTGGGACTGTATTTGGGAGATGCCCCTTTCGAATCTCGGTCAGTGCACCGCCTATTCTGACTAAAGATTTTAGGGGCGCACCCAAGGTAGGAGGGCTGCCGGGCTGCAGCCCCCTCCCCCCAACGCCCCAAAATCGACATTTAAAAAAAACACAGATTTTGTATATATTATGATCTCAAACGTTTTATGTGATTTACCTCTCCGCCGAAATCAGCCACTGAAATAGGCTGATGGCCGGCACATTAAAATTTTGAAAAATAAATGAATAGAATTAAAATCCAGGACGTTACGAGACATCCAAGAAGTCAGGGAAAGTGCACTTACATTTGCATGTACATAAATGCAGTTGCTGGCAGTGCTGTGTTGTGCTTACAGCATGGTTATTGTAACATAATTTTTAAAATAAAAATTTTATATAGCCTTAGGATCAGCACCCCCTCCCCCAGCGAAAATTCTGGGTGCGCGCCTGAAAGATTTTAGTGGCCTTACTCAATTCCGCCCCGCTAATTCCGGGAAATCATCACCTTTAGGCCATGGCACACTTCTTCAGAATACTTTCAAATTCTTCGCTAATTAATTACAGCAACAGTCGACGCTACATAATAACAGCTACTGACAGCACCGTAAGACAATACACACGCACACAAGCAGCTGTACTCTGTCCATGTCTTAAGACAGGTACATTCAGCACAAAGGGTATCTATTCGCAATAAATACACACCAAGGTCGGTAATTAATGGGAATTCGACGTAAAAGAATCACTTGGAGACTGCACGTGTGGGTACTTGCAGTGGAGTACGCATCTGCAGCTGTGCGTGCTCTGTGTTAGTTCATGTAGAAAATGTTTAACAACCCTGAAATATTGACACAGAGACAATTGACAGTGAACAAGCAAAAACGGTCTGCGTCACCGTAGTGAGGCTTCGGACATGGGAAGCAATTGTGTGTCGCCCTTGCTATCTGCGATCTCTTGCCTTGCACACACACAGACATCATTTATCGCGCCTAAAACTGGCAAGACTAGAATTGTTACGTAACGTGCTATTACAAACCGTCATTATTATTCTTGACACGTTGCAACTGTCATAACTACGTGCTATTACGAATTGCCCCCGCCCCATAAGACGTGTTTAACAAAATATCCATGCGCTAATCTGGGGAATTATTTATCCAGCATTTCTTCGTTTACTGCGATTGATAAAATAGTTCCAGCAACGGTTTTAAGCTATTATTTCCTTGCAACTGCTGGAACTTCTCACTGACGCACATCTCATGAAACAAGACATCGTACTTCACTCCGATTGTTCAAAAACCCTTTCCGCAAGCATTCCTTTATCTGAAAACTTTCCGCGAACATTCCTTTATCTAAAATCTTTCCGCGAACATTCCTTTATCTGAAAAGTTCCCGCGAACATTCCTTTATCTGAAAACTTTCCGTGAACATTCCCTTATCCGAAACTTTCCCACAAACACTCCTTTATCTGAAAACTTTCCGCAAACATTCCTTTATCTGAAAACGTTCCGCAAACATTCCTTTATCTGAAAACTTTCTTGATTATATTTTCCGTCAACATGAATCGTGGCATTTTCGTGATTCTTCCGTAAATGCAAGCACAATACAACGCTGACTGACACAGAATTGTGAAAAGGAAGTGTGAAACAGCGGAATGCAATACTTTGTTAAATAACATTTTGTAGAATACAGCAATAAACTGATTTTCACACTCTGAAGAAGATATTCAGGAGGGGCGATACATCGATAGTAATAACGATAATCGATAACGAGACATTATGAAAGAAAAATCATACTTAACTTCTGCTGTTCAGCAATTCTGTTATTGCATTATTCGTAACGTACTTTCACCTAACTTTCAAACACTCATGTTATTCAACAATAAAAAAATCTAATTAAATATAACACTGATTTTGTGATTCACTTAATTCCACAGAACGCACTGCTGCCATATTGAGCAACTGTCATCAACTCATCACTCTGTCCACCCACATTTCAGAAATCAAGCGCATTAGTCAAGTTACAACAAGTTGCTTTCGTTAAACCCCAGTAGTTAGGTTAGGCAGCATCAGGTTTAACAAACAAGAAATCTACGTTCTGCCCACAGAGTGTATCTATGTGTTTTGTACGGTTACAATAAGAGACAACAAATATTAACCTACACGGGACTGGCAAAAAAATTCCGAGAACACGCGACCAATTGCCTAAAATTTTCGAAGAATTTCTTCGGCACGCCGATGGGAATTGTACGCAGTAAAATGAGCTTTTGGTATCTGGCGTTGTTACTGTTACTGCCAACTGCTGCCACTGCTGCCAACTGCTGTGTGGCTGTCAGCGGCCATCGCAGCGGTTCTGTTGTGCCACAACAAGACGGTCCTCGAAGAATGCAGTACGGAGGAAAACAGGGAAACTGCCGAGGCTGTTCCTACACCCTGTTTCAAAATACTGATCTAATAAACAAATAAATAAATAAATAAATAAATAGAATTAAATAATTTTTATAACTTAATGCCCATTTTATTACTGTAGATATTCTCACAGACGGCACACAACACTTGAGATCACTCCTACGGAACCTGTTTAGGCAAAGAAATATGCTTTTGATTTTGTCTAAACTAGCTGATGTGCCCTTTCTCCGGGGGGGCCGTTTTAATTTATAACCAAAGAAAAAACTCTAGAAACTGAGACGCAGTATTGCGCTACGTACCTTTACTGCATGGCTTTCTGCACAGTGCTCCTGTCCAGTAACACATCTAAGGTCAAATTGCATTTAGCGCAAAGAGCTCGACAATTTATAACTCTGGTGCAGCCTGTAAGGGCACGTGTGTACAGCTGCTCTGCACGTGTGTACAGCTGCTCTGCACGTGTGTACAGCTGCTCTGCACTTCCAACTGGGGGAGGGGCTACGTGTAATTTTACATGAGCACAACACTGAGGCGTTCTCTACCAAGTACAAACAAAGCCTTACGTGGAAATCACATTTGTCTGTCTGTCTGTCTGTCTGTCTGTCAGTCAGTCAGTCAGTCAGACTGTAACCTAGTATCAGCGAGTAACCGTCTGTCGGTTTGTCACGAAATTCGATAACGGCGTTCTTTACAGAAAATTGCCGATGAAGCGAAGTTTTGTGAAATTCTGCGCAGTAAAGGCCACAATTTAATTAAGGGAATAAATACATTTCTACACATGATTTACATATTTCTTGCCCGATTTGGGAGAAATTCGGTAAATAAGCTCTCCACATGATGTCACCCCGTTTTTCCGAGTCCCGTGAAAATCGGTGCAGAGAAACGCGTACTTCAATTAGAGGCGTGAAAGAAATTTTTCCCGTATTTTGCACTTATTCATCCGACGTGCATAAAATTAGGCACAGAAGATCTAAAGGCAGTGCTGTCACCCAGCTGTGGGCTTCGCTAAAATCGGCCCAGTGACAGACGTGGGCTGCCCTATTTACTGGCGTACATGCGTTTCTCTGCGCTGCACCTCCACTGTCCGATGTGGGCAGCGCCACACAATGTTCCACCTAAAACCGGCCCGCTGGCGCGGCGCAATCAAGAAACGGTTTCTGATAGCGCGCACACACGTGTTCATTCACAGGGACTTCACTTCCCAAACCTTCTGCAAGAGCGCGCATCTAGCCTGGCAAAAAATTAACGAAAGAATACCGGCGCTCTTCTGCGATATTACGCAGCGTCGAATGGTAATACTTTACCAACGTTTCGGGACAAATTACCGCTCCCATCTTCAAGGGTCAAGAAGTCTTCATGGACAGTGACGTTGAACCCTTGAGCGTTTTGTGAAAACCGGGGTAGGAAAGCGCGCACTGCTTCATGGGCCAAACTGAATGGCACCCAGTGTGCACCCTGAAACTTCATGGGCCAAACTGAATGGCACCCAGTGTGCACCCTGAAACTTCATGGGCCAAACTGAATGGCACCAAGTGTGCACCGTGAAACTTCATGGGCCAAACTGAATGGCACCAAGTGTGCACCGTGAAAATTTATGGGCCAAACTGAATGGCACCAAGTGTGCACCGTGAAACTTTATGGGCCAAACTGAATGGCACCAAGTGTGCACCGTGAAACTTCATGGACCAAACTGAATGGCACCAAGTGTGCACCGTGAAACTGCATGGACCAAACTGAATGGCACCAAATGTGCACCGTGAAACTGCATGGGCCAAACTGAATGGCACCAAGTGTGCACCGTGAAACTGCATGGACAAAACTGAATGGCACCAAGTGTGCACCGTGAAACTGCATGGACCAAACTGAATGGCACCAAGTGTGTACCGTGAAACTGCATGGCATTTTAAATGTACAGCAAGCACCTTGGTAAGTCTTCGTACTACGTCACCGCGTACACAACTTGTAATCACGGTACAGCGAAGAAACAGTGTTTACTGCGCGGTACAAACTGGATCCTTAATTATAATTGTGTCTAATCTTAGTTCTCCTCACCGGTTTGATTTCCAGTGGTGTTCCTCGCTGCAAGTTAACTGTCCGTGTTATTATGCGGATATACGCAACTACCCTGTCAACAGGGTGAAAATTACAGCTAGGAGTCTTCAAGGCAGGTGGGCCCAGCGTTAGTGCACGGTATATCGTGTACACCTTAGTGATTACTCTATATCCGGGACGCGAAGCTCGCTCTACTGTGCAGTTGCAACTACCAACATGCAAGACCACGAACAATACTCACTGCATGATATAACCTCGTTGGAATCAGAATACAAGGACAGTATTACAAAATACCCAGCCGCAGCCCATGTCATGAAGCTGGAGCACAAGGTGCTTAGCGATGTTCTAAGTTTAACAGGCTGCACTCAGGTTCACGAAGGAGAAAGCAAGGACTGGGCACGCATAGTCCATGGTGCGAAGCAGGACAGCAGCCACTTATGTAAGGCGTCACACGACAGCGTCCACAACCCGCCAGCTGCCTAGGATGCGGTCTTGCCAAACAGGATCTGCAACGAAGGAAACCCCCACATATCTACCAACAAAGGAAGACCAAAGACATTCTCTTCAAATTCCGTCGGCGTTGGAAAATCCTTGGCAGCGGCGGTGCGTATCAGTCGAAGTCTGCAGAGGCCATGACGGGTCCCACCTCCGACGTAGCATTAGAAGCACACGCTTCCAATAGCGTCGTTCAATTCACACCGCAAAGCAAATAGTTCGTCAGTGAACAGCACATTCAAGGTCGCCAATATCGTACAGCAAGTTCACAGAACTCGAGGCTGCAGTGTCACAAGAAGGAAAACGGTGGCCGTCACTAACGTTGTATTAAATCTCATGAAGTCGAAAGACCTTTCGCGTACAGAAACCTTCAGTGTTGTAGCATCTAATGCAAACAGCAGTATCAGGTGGCGCTGTCGGGTCAGCAACCCGCTACAAGAACTGCACACGGACGGAGCTGTGCTCTCAGAGGCACATCTGAAACGGCATGACAGTTTCTTTCTTCAAATTATCATTTCTGTCGGTCTGGCTGCTTCCGGGTAGCAAAAGCGCAACTGCCAATGCAGTTAAATGTAGACCTATCGTCCCCTGCGTTCAACAGAAACCCCAGGAGTCTGTCTGTGTGCCAATTTATAACACCGCGCCTTCCTTGAAAGTGTTCGCAAGACTCCTTGCTGCAAGTGACGCAGACATCACTGAGCTCTCCGTCTTTAGGCGAAACTCCGCAATGGCAGGTGATCTGAACGCCAAACATCAGCTTTGTGACAGCGTAACTGACAACGCATCATGTGACAAACTGTCAGGGGTTTTTTACGCGAATGATTTTGAAATTTCAGTCCCTTGAGCTATTGTCCTTTTCCACTTAGTTTATTGTTCGAATTTATTTCTGCGTATTAGTCATGCAGAATTTTTTGTTGTATTCTGTATTTCAAATGTATCTATGTAAGACAAATAAGCGGGAATGTCCTCGACATGTTAATGTCAGTAAGCAGGCTGCACAACGAGAAAGTCTCAAGTCTGTCGTATTGATTGTTGTGTGCTGTAATGTCAGCTTATTGTATGTAATTGTTTGTAGCACTGCAGTCAAGATTTTGTGCTGTCACGTCAACTTACGGCAGGTAATTGTCTGTAGCACTGCAGTCAAGATTTTGTGCTGTCACATCAACTTACGGCAGGTAATTGTCTGTAGCACTGCACCAAATCAAATACTCCAGCTGCTGCTGCAGACCGAAGCTGCCCAGATAGGTTTGCTGCGAGCGCACTGGCTCTCATATAAGCCTGCATTCAATTGGAGAGTCGTGTTTGGATGTGTTGTCGGTCCGAACGGGTGTGCAGCAGCTCACTTGCTGCGACTGCGGGTTCGAATCCCGCCAGAGGCATGCATGTCTGTGCCTTGTGAGTGTTGTGTGTCTTCAGGTATAGGTCTCTGCGTCGGGCCGATCACTCATCCAGAGGAGTCCCGCTGAGTGGTGTTGTGTGTCATTGAGTGTCATCAAGGGCAAGAATAATCTCTACACCAACTAGATGAGTAGGCACACAGAAGTCACAACGAAGAAGAAGAAGAAGAAGAAGAAGAAGAAGAAGAAGAAGAAGAAGAAGAAGAAGAAGAAGAAGAAGACCAGGATGCAAGAGCCCCACCACTCCTCTGTGGCACAGCACACGTACGTTTCTTATCGTGTTCAAAAATACGATCGGCTCTTTCAAACATTTCACGCAGCATCGGTTACTATGACGACCGTCATTGTTCGGCGATTCCTATCAAGTTCGGTTTGCCCAAGGAATCGCTTTGATTCTGGAGCATAAATGCTGACCTCGTCTTTCAAAGAAACAACCATGAAAAATAATTACAAATGCTTCTCAGAACGTGCGTTGCGCAACAAGAAGCGACAGACTCGCACATTGCACACATATAAATACAACTGGTCGCCAGCAGCGAATGGCTGCAGACGGGGAAGCTGGAATTTTATTCCTTGCAGGGGAAGAAATTCGTCGCTTCCGCGTCCTATCAAATTGGAACGAGTTTAAAGGGACCAGTGCGTAGACTTAATACTCGAAGCCACCTAAAAATGCGTGGAGCTATGCCTCCATTTTCATAGGTGTTCTTGGGATGTGTTCAATTAAGTTGAAGGATACAACTTTACATACATAAATCGAAACATTCGTAGGCATACTACAGATTACTTGGTCGCTGCATTTCTCGCCAATCAACTGCATTTTACAGCAGAGTAACATTACTAAGCCTACAGGTGTCACTAACAGACCTGCTGTTTAATATTCTATATTACCGAGTGGTATTTAAAGTATCACTGTTTTAAATAACACAGGTACTTACCGCCCCATAAGATGTTATGAGTGATACAACGCACCCTATAATTAGCCAAATATCTTTGCGAAATTCGTTTCGCAGTCCTTCCCTCTTCTACCTGCTCACAGCAGGTGTCGAGGTTGTTTATTATCACTTGATCACACTCAGACACACACCACAGTCGGTAGGACTCCTCTGGACGAGGGATCAGCCCGTCACAGAGACCTCTACCTGACAATACAAACACTCACAAGAGACAGACATCCATGCCCCCGGTGGGATTCGAACCCACGATCCCAGCAAGCGCTCGGCCGCAGACCTGCGCCTTAGACCGCGCGGCCACTGGGACCGGCTCTTTGCGAAATTAACAGTCTCAAAGTCCTTCCTGTGTTAAGAGGCAGGGTGGTGTGAGGGGAGTGTCTCGTGAAAAATGCGTCTTAAGAGGCAGAAAATGCGGTAGTTTTCTTCAGATTACTGCCTTCTGAGACGCGGCGCCTTGTACTTTGCTACACAGGCCAGAAAACAGCGTATCGGTGGAAACTTCTGTCTCCACATTCCTTGTACACTCCGTGAAACAAAAACCAAGTGGCCTGAAATTGTCTAAGTCCCACTCCGGGAGCGACGTAACGTACAGTTGCCATCATAATTCGAGTCGTTCGTAGTTTCTCCATATTTGTGCTCGCATGGCGTTTCTGTGTCTTCCATTCATTCCAATCATTCACGCCGGATGTATATTAACCAAAGACACAAACACGTCTGCTTAATTTCAACTTAAATATGAATTAACGTTCATCAATATTCCGAGGCGTGTGGCCAGCTACAGCCCGTACGCACTTGGATATAGTATACACGGCAGACACTTACTTGTGTTAGCTGATAGCCAAGCACGTAGAGGGACGATTCCACTGTGCTTTGCGTGCAGTGCTTTGTTTCGAGTCCCGGTATCGACACGTATTTTTTTATTTTTGTACGATATCCTTCAAGCAACAAAGTAGCTGCAAGTCCTGCGTTGTTTGCCAATAATTTGTCTACAGCAGGCGTGTCAAAGTGGCGGCACGCGGGCCGCATTCAGCCCATTTGAAATCTTTTGGCGGCCCAAGAACCTTTGCGAAACAAACGGCGAATACGGCTCAAACACTACAATTTATAAATAGAAACATTCGATTAGGTAACTTTGTAAAACGTATTATCAGATCATTGGGAGAATCTTGATGTTTTAGTGTAATTTTATGGCGGAGTCTTTGCTCGTCAGAGAGAAAAGGAAATGAGCAGAGATGATCGTGTGGTGTCAACTTTATTTGGCCAGCGTATTTTGTGGTATTTGAAAGCGGACTGTTTTTAAGAAATAAGTTTTACATCACACAACCAACACTGCTCACATCCTTATCTCTCGGCCGAGTAACGAGAAGACATTTAGTCGATCTTGTGCAGCAATATGTAGTTTAAAATAACCAAAATAAGCCCTTCATCACCTTTGTTTATTATTATTATTATTATTATAATATTCGCGTTTCGGTTTTCATAACAACCATCATCAGTGTAGCCAGTAGAAACCTTCTAAAAATGCATATTTTTTTAAACAAATCATAATTTTAAGATGTTTCATTGGTCACCAGAAAGACACACATAAGAGTGAATTACAAGCTTATGCGGCAAGCTGAAACCAGACCTAAACCGGTTCTTAACAGCACTTCACTCCCCCACCAAACCGAATCTGGCTCCGCAGGCAGGATAGCGAGAATAGAACGAGACTCGAACCAGGTTCCTCGCAAGCACAGCCGTCATACCCTCAACAGTTCCTTTCTGTATATTTTTAAAATCGTGCTTCCCAACTTCAGATCTCTTGGCTCAGTACGGTCCGAAGCACCAACAGATTTGACATGCCTGGTCTACAGTCATATTCGAACACCCACTCTTTAAATTAGAATGCCAGCAAACAACAAATTACGGAGAGATAACACAAATATATGCTCCACTCGCAATTCCAACCTTGCAAGTGTAGCAAAGATAACGTATGAATGATATAATTAAGTAATTTACGTGTAACTGCTGAGATTACTTTAGTGTTTGTGCAAATATGACTTGCGCAAAAATAAAAAAAAAATACGTGTCGATACCGGGACTCGAACCAAAGCACTGCACGCAAAGCACAGTGGAATCGTCCCTCTACGTGCTTGGCTATCAGCTAACACAAGTAAGTGTCTGCCGTGTATACTATATCCAAGTGCGTACGGGCTGTAGCTGGCCACACGCCTCGGAATATTGATGAACGTTAATTCATATTTAAGTTGAAATTAAGCAGACGTGTTTGTGTCTTTGGTTAATATACATCCGGCGTGAGTGATTGGAATGAATGGAAGACACAGAAACGCCATGCGAGCACAAATATGGAGAAACTACGAACGACTCGAATTATGATGGCAACTGTACGTTACGTCGCTCCCGGAGTGGGACTTAGACAATTTCAGGCCGCTTGGTTTTTGTTTCACAGAGTGTACAATATGAAAATGGAGTCTGCACGCTCCTTAGACATGTCGTTATATTTCTACCAACCCACACGTTGTCACGCCCCCCAAGGTAACAATCTTAACATAAGAAACGAATACGCGTACCTGGGATAGCGCAGTCAGTACAGTGACTGCGCTGTCAGTACAGTGACAGCGCAGTCAGTACAGTGACAGCGCAGTCAGTACAGTGACTGCGCAGTCAGAACACTGACAGCGCAGTGGGCTACGGGCTGGACAATTCGGGCTTCAACGCCAGGCCGCGGAACGAGATTTTTCGCTTCTCCAAAACGTCCCAACCGTCTGCGGCCCTTCCCCCTCCTCTACCGTATTATTCAGTGGGCACCAGCTTTCATTCCCGGGGATAAAGCGGCCGAGGCGTCAAGTTAACCATTCACTTCCGTCTAGTGCCGAGGTTAAAAATGAGTGGAGCTGTACCTCTACTCCCTCCAACGCTCTCATGCCGCGGACAGGGACAGCTTTACTTTCACCACAGCACAAAAAATACTCAACCTTATAAAAAATGTATTTCGCAGAGACAAAAACTAATAATTGGCTGCATGGCGAATTTCAGCCTTTGTTTCAGGGTGTAACTAAAAGCGTTAATTTTCTGGAGTCATGTGTGGATTGTTCTTTCGCGGCACTCGACCTTGCGACAGCCAATTAACGGCACAGCTGTTTTGCTTAACAAACAGCGTGTTTCTAGACACAGCAGCAATCAGACACGTCTAGCAAGTCGGTGCAGGCCAGTATATGCAGTAATTACGCTAACGGATGAACGACCGTATAATCCGAATTGGATTCGCATCACAGCCAGACATTTTGCTCTTTCCACAGCGACCAGACCGACTGCCCAGCCAATCTCTTTCCCAGTGAGTAACGGGGGTTCTTTCGTCAACGATAAATCGGTCGGGTCGTGAAGCCGTCACTCGTCTCCACCCTAATGCCGCGACTAGGAATGCGTGGAACTACACCCCACTTTTCTACGTATTTTCATGGCGCAGTCATTGATTAAAATTTTGCTTTTCCTCTACTATATTGAGACAACAAAAAGAAACCACTTGGATACTAGGGCTGACAGCGATTGAGGCTTCCCACTACCTGAATACTGTTGTAGTCTTCTCCGGTTTCTGTGTTCCGCATCAACCAGCCCAAAGCGCCAGTCATTAAGGAACGTTACTACCAAAATTTGCATAAACATAACGGCTAGACAACTATAGAGGCGTACAGAACTGTGCTGGAGGGAAGAAGAGTAACTGTTCAGTGACGATCGGGACAGGTGGGTCCATCCGTTGGCGTTTTGACTCTAGCGTCAGTTTTTTAAAAAGATTTTGGTCACAGCGAAATATTAACGCCTTCACACTGTAGTGTTCCGGGTTACGCCGGGGTGTAGAACAGCAGATCCGAGCATCTCTACCACGAAAGACAAAACTGCATTATTTTAAGACGTATGCGATTCAGCGAGGCACTAAATTTAAACAAATAAGCACGCACACTTAGTCCGTGTTCACTGATACGGCCGCTTGAACGTTGCTGTTACGCTGGGCCCGAGAATGCATCACTTTGCACGAGTGCCGGTACTTACATTTAGGATGCTGTGAGTGCCCGACACGGCACCAGCTGAAGAGTTCTTAAAACACTCATCCGCTGCGGTGTCTTATGGCCGTGGCACACGGACTTCTGCCTACTGAGCCGTCAAAATGACTGACTAATTTGAAATAAAAATTGTCAGGAAAGTATTTAGGCGTAAGCCTAGGCAGGCCCGGGGGGCGTGGAGGATTAGATTCAACGGGAAAGATTTAAAACTTGTGCGATGACCTGGCACGTTCAACACTGTTACGCCTGAAGCGACTGCAGTGTGCTGGCCACGTAGTGAGGATGCATGATTCTTGTATCCCCCAGAAAAGTAATGGGAGGTGGTTTCGGAGGAATAAGGTCTGTGGGAAAGCCTAGAAGTAGATGGAAGAATGCTGGGAGGGATGGTATAGAGTTCCTCCGGATACGGAAATGGAAGGAGTCAGCAAGGAACAGAGAAAAAGGGGGGGGGGGGAGATCGGAAAGGCCATGGCCCGATAATGGGGCGAAGCGCCAGAGGACGAGGAGGAGGAGAAGAAGAAGAAGACAGCCTGACATGAGTTTCTGTTTTATCAGTTCTGTCCCAGAAATACTTAAATGCCCACCACAGGCAGTTAGCATTTACACACGTTGTGGCCCACTGAGATGGTCACATCCAAAACAGCGGAGCACAGAACAGTGCCATCAACAACGTGCGCAGATCATGTGCGCAGACACACATGTAGGTGATCATTAAATTCGTTCCATCTAAACGAAAATGCAAATTGTTCGACAATTTTCATGAAATCTTCCGTCACATTTCACTAAATACTTCCGGTGTTTCTCGGATTGTTACACGTGTAGAATACACGTGCACTTGTCTTCCAAAAATATAGGAGCCAGCCCAAAATTCTAGGCCTCAGGAGGTGATACGAAACAAGTTCGTACTTAAATATCAGACGCCAACTTTAAAAAATGTAATCTCCCAGGTGACCTGGCGCCCGAATTTTTGCACCGCTGGTACACATGAACGAAAACAGCAAATTTAATGGGCGTTAAACAGAGACGCGAAGAATCCTAAAACTGGATCAGTTCCTGTTTTCGGCTGCCGACCTGACGCATGTAACCCACACATGTTAGGAACTCCGTCCCACATTATTGCCAAGTGTCTACGGCACGCGCGGAGGTTCAAACCACGTACATATGTCGAGAATAAGCCTCTGGAAACGTCCAGAATCCCGATTTCCAACCCCGTTTTAATTACGCGAGTAAAACTGAGCCTTTAATTCTGTGTATTAATCCTTCTTCAAAGTTGTAGCGACTACCGGTTTATATTTTCATATTTCTTTATAGTGATAAATTCTTAAAGGGTCTGACAACGGTGTATAATATTGTAAGGTGACAGATTTGTGGGCTTTATCCATCGTCCGAAGAGTAAAATAATAAAAATATTTGAAAATATTTACAAAATATTTAAAAATATAAAAAATACCAAAAATATTTAAAAATATTAAAAATATTTAAAAATATTAAAATTATTAAAAACCAACTGAGACAATCTGGTTCGATTTCCACACACAGCATGAGATTTCCTCCCTGCCCAAGCGCTCACGCAGTGCCTGGGGCGTAACCAGCCTCCTACTCAATTGGTAACGGGGACCTTTTCTTAAGGAATAAAGCAGCAAGGCGTGAATGTGGCCGCTCACGCACATGCAGTGCCGAGCTTAGCCTGTTAAAGCCTAGCGGTAACTTTACGTGCCGCCAGGCTTAACATTACAAAATTCTACGTGGTGCCCAAATTGCGTTTATGTCTTTTGTACGGATCTCAGAACAAACAGCAACTTTTGCCTTATAAAACATTAAGATATTGGTTTTTATAACCGAAGTGGAGAGTGTTTACAGCGCGGTACGCATTGAGTCCTTATATAAAACAGATACGCTTCGTCTTTAACCTTTTAAAGCCTAGCGGTAACTTTACGTGCCGCCAGGCTTAACATTACAAAATTCTACGTGGTGCCCACATTGCGTTTATGTGTTTTGTACGGATCTCAGAACAAACAGCAACTTTTGCCTTATAAAACATTAAGAGATTGGTTTTCATAACCGAAGTGGAGAGTGTTTACAGCGCGGTACGCATTGAGTCCTTATATAAAACAGATACGCTTCGTCTTTAACCTTTTAAAGCCTAGCGGTAACTTTACGTACCGCCAGGTTTAACATTACAAAATTCTACGTGGTGCCCACATTGCGTTTATGTGTTTTGTACGGATCTCAGAACAAACAGCAACTTTTGCCTTATAAAACATTCAGATATTGGTTTTTATAACCGAAGTGGAGAGTGTTTACAGCGCGGTACGCATTGAGTCCTTATATAAAACAGATACGCTTCGTCTTTAACCTTTTAAAGCCTAGCGGTAACTTTACGT